>CM041779.1:32048713-32263979 GCA_023374045.1 Limonium bicolor | reverse complement strand
TCTTAGCAGTCCAGCAAGAAACATCCAAGAAGAGCAGAAGACAAGAAATACGCACAGCATTTCAACTAATTAAATCCAAATTCAAGTCATCACAATAAACCATGTATGATGTAAGTCTTATCAGATAATGAAAAGTTTACAAACTTACAGGGAATTTGACGTCCCCAAAGAGGAAACAATCCCTTGTACAGCCTGCAGAATAACATCCACACAAGAAATGAATTTCCAACTATACCAAATTAGCCTCAAAATAGGCACTGGGTAGAAACAGTCAAATCAAGGAATAAAGAATTAGGGCAATACCCAGCTGATCCTTCAGACTTCACCAACTTGGGCAAACCATCACAAAGGCCACGTGCAAAACCAGGTTGTGTTTGTATCCTGACCTTCACAGCTTCAAAGGGACAAAGGGCAATATCTGCAATCACTTCAGCTGAAGCAGAGCCAGCAAGGTAGATAAGAGTCTTGTACTTTGCAGCATGCTCTGGTCCAGCCAGATCAGAGTAATACTTCTTGAAGACCTCATAGAATCCAAATTTGCAAGCTCCCTGAGCACTATAGCCCAGAAGTGTAGGCACCAAACCCCTGAAGAAGCCTCGTACTCCTTGCTCTTTTAGAAGCAGACCAAAGCAGAGCTGATGCTCTTGTACTTTGAAGGGTCAATCTGAAGTTAATGCAGCTAAATGTTAGGCACCCAATCCAAATTCCCGTGACCTTTCACACAAAACAGATGTATCCACATGACTGGAGAATGCGATTGTGAGAGAACAAACTAAATACAATTATTGGCTTATATATTCATGTTATGGTGAACAAACGAACAGTGTCCGCAAGCAGCATATATTACGACACTAGCATCAGCTTATCCGTCTTGAAATTATGAGTACATATGCCAAAAACATTTATAATTGCTTTCATATGATACAAAAACACTAGAATTCTCTAAGGAAATTGACCAATATTAGACCTCTAGTTAACAACTGCAGAGCATCCTATTTGTAAGATGATGATCCCTAAAAATTAGAACTATCCTCAGCAGTTAGGACACGTACATGTGATGATGGTATATGCAATAGGGACGGCCGCAAAAAGGTTCCTGAAACTTTGAAAATTGTAAGATGCTCACAAAATAACATAATGTTTAAAGAACTGTGGTGTCAAAAAAAATTTTCGGCCCCTAAACAAAAGTTCTGGTCGCAACCAATGAAGCTCAAACAAAAGACAAAAACAAACCACGACATATCGTATGTAAGGATTAAGGAGTATCGATTCGCTCCGATCATATGGAAGCAACGTCAACCGATGCGGATCGTAACTAATCACACTTCATCCTTACGATATCATTCAAACTAGTATCACCGATGATTAAAATGCTAATGGAAGAAAAAATCATGAGCAATGAAGAAATTCAATTTAATTTAGTCAACTTAGTTTGACTTAATTTTTAATTTGAAAAAAAAAAACCAGCATGCTTAAGGAACAAAATAAATCGAAACGCTTACACATTATAGACGGACCTGCATGTTACATTTCACAAGGTCAAGAGGTGTGACAGCCATGTGAGTGAGACCACAGCTGAGGATCCCGCCAGCCGTGCAAGCGGCGTAGAATGCCGGCGAATACATCTCAATCTTCCTGCCCCGTTCACTTGGCTTTAGGATAACGAAGCTGCCACTTCTCTAACAATTTTACTATTCTCCAGTGGAGTAGCCATAAAAAGCTAGGGTTTGACTTATCCGGCGACACACGTGCGCGAAACCGCAGTCTACGTCTTCGGGATGTAAGGATAGTTAGGGATCAGAGAATGCCTCTGATTCTCTGATGACCCCATGGGATATAGGTGATAGCTCGAAAAGGGATTGGATGGATAGCACTGAAGGTAGAGATGAGGCCGATCGAATCGCAAGAAACCAAGTCAGAGATTCTTTGCCACCTAAAATTTCTCACGACGGCAGGTAACCGGTTTCAGTGGCCGAGTTGGAGAACCTCCGTTATTAATTATAGGCAAATTTCATGAAATGCCACTATATTTTTTTGTTAATTAATAAAATATCACTAAAAAAAAGTCACAAAATATCACTATATTTTTGTAAAAATTCATGTAACATCCTGGATTTTTAGTCTTTTATTTAGTAAATTATTCAAAAAATTTAATATAATATTTAGTAGCGGAATTAAAACTTAAACACGGAGCATTACTGCCACACTCGCAAATAGACGAGTGCTAAGCCTAAACAATTATCTCACTAACAAACTTTTATTATTAATAAAAGAAATACAACACACATAATAACAATCTTTTAAATTGCAAAAGTCTAAAGTCTAAAATAAAATTCGATTGTAATTAACCAGTCTATGTGAAGTCGTCTTCCCTAACCCCTACATCATCATCACATGTGGCAGAAATCCAAACAAACACACAAAAGTCATCATAAAGTCAGAGAAACTGAGTAAGCTACCACTTCACTTTGTAAAAACATTTTCTCTTTAGAAATCATTTTTTCTACAATATATTCACATAACAACATACAAATCATTTCGCAATATTATCACACAACATTAAAGCAATCATTGCATAATACTTCATGTTTGGTTCTTAATAACCAAAAAATATATTAGTCAGATTATTTAATTATCTTCCTTGTCCCAACACGCAGCCAGGACAAAACAACCTTTCTCAACTTTTAGGTATAACACGCAGCTGTAACCCGGACCCCAACACGCAGCCGGGAATCCAACCCGCCACTAAATCCTTAAGTGTGCACACACCCCCAATAGTACAAAAGACTAAGGAGTAGAAATAGGGATAAATGTGTCCTTAGGGGTTTTTAATGAATTTAAATAAAAAGTATAACATTTTATAAAGTTTTGTGTCAAAATTGTAAAAATAAAAAAGTTTGGGGTATAGGTAGTAATCATCGAGAGTTTTGGCTCAAAATGGAATTTAGAAGTCAAGGTTGACTGTATAGGAGACTTTGACCAAGTTTGGAAATTTATTGAATTAAATACTACCTTATAAGTTAGTTATTAAATTATGAAAGATATATAAATATTGGGGTGAAATGGTGATTTCTGAAAGTTTTGGGTGCAAAATGGAGTTTAGAACAGACCTTGGTTTATTAGGAATTATTAGGAATTTATTTGGTTAGATTTGGAGTTAAAATGAATTATATATGTATAATATATAGTTATTATGTTATTGTTACATTTTTGGTAACAAATGAGGTGGAAATGTGATAACCGAAATTATATGAGTTAGAAATGATATTTATAACCCTTTGGTATAGTTTGGTGATTTTTAGAATGATATAAGAGGTTTTAATAAGAAATGTGTATAATATATAGTTTTAATAATAGGAGGTCATTTGGTTATAGAAAGATTAGGGCTGGAAGTTAATTTAGAACAGATTATGGTTCTGTTCGGTCGTTTAAAATATTTATGACTATATGTTATAATTATATTAAGGTTTTAAAATGATATAATATAAGATATATGATATAAGTGTAACAATATAATAACATTTGGGGTTATTATGTAAATTTTGAAAGTATGGGTTGAATTTGTTAAAAGCGACAGCTTATGGTGTTGTTTGGTATCTTATGACATATTATAACTATAGGTTATAAATGGTATAATGATATAAATGTCATAATATATGTTATATTACTATAGTGTAACATTATATAAATAATGTGGTGGTTTTGATAAATAAAAGAAAATTTAAGGTGCTGTTCGGAATTAAGGGATAATTAGAATTGAAAATTTATAATATGGTTTATAATGTTATAAGAGTTATAACATTTATAATATGGAAATATTCATTAAGGAAAAATGAATATATTATAAAGAAATACCATATAATAAATGGTCCCGTAATTCATATATATAAATAAATATATGATATGGAATGAAATATATAGTATGGTTGAGTAACCATATAATATCACTAGTGGGATGCCATAAAGTGGAGAAATATGATTATAGTCATTAATTAAAGAATGTTCTAAGATTTAAATGAGTATATGAAATAAGATGGATTATATAGCTACATAAGTGTGAAAGCTTGGATAAGCTAACATTGAGAGATAAATCTTAGAAGAGATGTGTAATATATGATCGAATATATATATGCAATATAGTGTCAACTATATAATATACAAGTGTATAATAATATACATGTGATAACGGATGTATAAGTTTATTTTATAATAAACGACAATCTCACCATGCATGCAAGAGAACGTTTACGTAAAACTAATCCCGAATTAAACTGAAAACCCGAGAGACGTTATTAGCTAATAACGGGGAATGAACCAGGATGGATTAGAGAGGGTACGGGGTACCGCAAAGTATAGTTTTACATGAGATGCTAAAACGTAGTGTGATTCATATTGGTAGATTGTTAGAGGCGTCTCGAGGATCACCAGAGGACTTAGCTCGATTCATACTCCACCGTCCTATAATCCCGGTGCACGGTATGTTAGTATGTGGCTTGATTGTCTCTGAGGATTTCCTCAGTTCAGACATTTTGTGTGAAAATATGTGATAAGATGGAATGTCTGCTTGTGTGAATTAATATGCATGAATTGTGTATTAATGTTGTTTTATTATTATCACTGTTGTGCGATAACAGTATTGTTTGTATATATGAACATATTATAAAACGAACTAGCGGCAATGATGCTATCTTATACGTGTAATATAAGGAACGTAAGAAAAACTTTGTAGCATTAGGATAATAAGATATATATATATATATTATCCGAGACTTATATACGGAGCATTGGCCTTTTTAACGTCGCTCTCGTATCTAACACTGGATCCCGAGTCGATGTACTTAGGATTGGACTAACGACCTTAGTCTGCTGTGTTAGGAAAATGGTAATGCGATGCGATGATATAGACGAATAAACCAAGAGGATGCGATGAAAAACGTTGTAGCATTAGGATGATGTAGACGAATAAACTATATTAGCTCGTACATTAGGTGAACATTATTTGGGCTTGTATGCCAAAGACGGGAATCTATACTTATTCATAATCCTCGTTGTTTCGCCTTGTTGTTCATTGGTTATGCTATGTGGTTATGTGTGGTATGAGAATTGTTGTGGATTGGTTGAATTGAGTCGCCGTACTCGTATGTGTGTTTGTGGATTGGTTGAGCTGAGTCGTTGTACTCGAATGTGAATAATTATCTGTTTGGTTGAGTTGAGTCTTTGTACTCATATAAGCGTCGTGACGTGTTTCAGTTGGTTTATTGTGGTGTGATATGCGAAGCCGGGGGCTTGTTTGTTATTTGAGTTTATTGCAATATTATGATTGCTTTACAGTTTTATACTAAATGACATGCATGAAAATGAACTGCATGCTCTCGACCAATTAACCAAGGGTCTGAGGGGGCATGATAGTCATGTAGTAGCATACTCAGCAGGGGCTGATTCCATACCACAAACAACATTTTTCAGGTACGCAGCTTCCGGTGTCGACAGAGAGCGGGATGCGCTGGGTAGTTTAGTCACAGTTATTTAAATATGCACTATTGTATTTCGATACGAACATAGAACGTGTATAGGACTGGAATACTTAGAATGCTCACTATGGTTGTATTTTATATTGGAATGGAAAGTTAAGTCAATCTCTTGTTGTCACTGTGGGAAATTGTTTCGTATTATGAATATTTCAGTAAAAGCGTTATTACTCGTATGGGCGAGTGAGAACGGTGACACCAGTAGTTCGATTGATTTAGATTACCGCTGCGATTATTATGTTAAGTACTACGATTAGGAGCCGATTTGAGTAGGGGTGTTATAGGAGATCCCCAAGAGGCCAATCATTGGTTGTCTGAGGTGGAGGATTTGCTCCGTGTCATGGGCTCGGAGGAGGAGCAGAAGGTGGACTTCGCCACCTTCCTGTTCAAGGCCGAGGCCAAGGAATGGTGGAGGTCAGTGATGGGGAGGTTTCCCCAGCCCTGGTCGTGGGACCAGTTTACCGGGGAGTTCAATAAATAGTTCTACCCCGATGTTTATAAGGACCAGCGCATCTTGGAGTACAACCGACTTCGCCAGGGTCGGGACATGAGCGTAGAGGAGTACGTCCGGAAGTTCATCAGCCTGTCGAAGTTTGCACCTGAGCCTGACGAGCATAGGAAGGCTAGGAAGTTTGAGAGTGGCCTCAGGCGTGATATTCGTTTTGTTGTGACGCCGCTTCGTCACAAGATCTTCAGGGACGTAGCTGACGTTGCCCTGTTAGTGGAGGCCGACCTGAAGAGCCGTCAGTCTGGGGGTAAGGACCAGAAGAGGAAGCAGAGGTCCGAGGATGGTGACAAGAGAGATCATCATGCTTCTCAGAAGAAGCAGACTACTAGAGACCGTTCTGGAGACCGCCAGGGATCCAGAGACCTGGGTGGATCTTCATCATCGTCGTCCGCTCCGAAATGCCAGGTCTGTGGCAAGTTCCATCGAGGGCAGGACTGCTACAAGAAGTCAGGAGCCTGCTTCAAGTGTGGTTCCCTAGAGCATAGGATTGCTGACTGCCCTCAAGCCGAGAGGAGCAGAGGTAGCTCAGGAGATAGGTCTGGAGGATCCGCCTCAGAGACCAGAGACCGAGATCGGGCTGAGCAGAAGAAGCCCCAGGGGCAGGCCAGAGTCTACGCGATGGCTGGAGAGAGGGACCGATCCACTGACAGAGTTGCCACAGGTATTCTCCAGCTGTCATCTCGTTCGTTTGTTTTCTGCTTGTTTGACTCTGGAGCCACCCACTCTTTTATTTCTGCTGAGTTGGTGAGTGAGTTCGGTTTGCCTGTTGTGCCTCTGGATATTGAGTTGTGTGTGCATAGTCCCTAGGTTAGGAATTCTACTATACTTCTGAATTCTGTACGTAAAGATAGTCATGTGCTAGTAAGGGATAAGATTTTGTGCTGACCTCATTCCTATGGAGATGACTAGCTTTGATGTGATTTTGGGTATGGATTGGCTTGCTGCTCATCATGCCCATATTGATTGTGCTGCTTCGAGGGTCACGTTTGAGGAGCCAGGTCAGCCCTGCCTGACCGTAGCAGGGAATGGAATCGCGTGTTCGTCTCCGGTGATTTCAGCTATGCAGGCGTTTCACCATTTGAGGAAGGGGTGCCAGGGATTTCTGTGCTACATCCCTGAAGTTCGCAAGGATGCGAAGTTGGAGGACATTCCAGTGGTCAGAGACGTCCCGGACGTGTTTCAGGACGACGTGCCTGGGCTTCCCCCTGTCAGAGAGGTGGAGTTCTCGATCGAGCTTGCACCTGAGACTCAGCCTATCCCTAAGGCCTCATACCGAATCGGCCCTGCTGAGCTCAAGGAGCTGAATATCCAGTGAAGAAGCTATTGGATAAGGGCTTCATTCGCCCCTAGCGTTTCGCCTTGGGGAGCGCCAGTCTTATTTGTCAAGAAGAAGGACGGCAGCATGCGCTTGTGCATTGGCTACAGGGAGCTCAACAAGGTTATCATTAAGAACCGGTATCCTCTCCCGCGCATAGATGACTTGTTCGACCAGCTAGCTGGAGATAAAGTGTTTTCTAAGATTGATTTGAGGTCCAGTTATCATCAGTTGAGGATTAAGGCAGACGACGTGCCTAAGTCCGCTTTCAGGACTCGTTATAGACACTACGAGTTCCTAGTGATGCCATTCGGTCTGACGAACGCGCCTTATGTATTTATGGACATGATGAACCGGGTGTTCAAGCCATTTCTAGACCAGTTCGTTGTAGTGTTTATCGATGACATCTTGGTGTATTCCAAGAGTGCTGAGGAGCATGAGGAGCAACTGAGGACCGTTCTCCAGACTCTGAGGGAGAGAGAGTTGTATGCGAAGCTGAAGAAATGCGAGTTTTGGTTGGATCAGGTTGTCTTCTTGGGACATGTTATCTCCAAGGATGGTATCTTAGTGGACCCGGAGAAGATCAGGGCCATTACAGAGTGGGCCAGACCCACTAATGTGGGAGAGATTGTAGCTTTCTTGGATTGGCGGGCTATTATCGTAAATTTGTAGAGGGATTCTCCAAGTTGGTGATCCTTTTGACTCGTCTGCTGTAGAAGGAGGTAAAGTTCGAGTGGAGCGAAGCCTGTGAGCAGTGCTTTCATAAGCTGAAGAAGAGGTTGACTTCTGCGCCGATTCTGACTCTTCCAGAGGGGACCGAGGGTTTATAGGTCTTCTGTGATGCGTCCCATAAGGGACTTGGGTGCGTGCTGATGATGCAGCATGGGAAGGTGGTTGCATATGGCTCGCGTCAGCTTAAGCCATATGAGAAGAACTATCCGACCCACAATCTGGAGTTAGTTGTTGTGGTGTTTGCTTTGAAGATCTGGAGGCACTACCTCTATGGTGCGTCATGCAAGGTATATACGGACCACAATAGCCTCAAGTACTTGTTCACTCAGAAGGAGCTGAACTTGAGGCAAAAGAGATGGCTTGAGTTGTTGCACGACTACGTCCTGGAGATCCTCTACCATCCTGGTATAGCAAATGTCGTGGTTGATGCATTCAGTAGGACAGGACCGTCTGGAGAAGCTTGTGCGTTGTCGGGTGTGCAAAGGTATGCTCTTGAGTTGCAGCGTTTGGGTATCTGGGTTGTTCTTCCAGAGAGGTCTCGGATGTTGGCAGCCCTGCAGATTCAGCCTACCTTGATCGACCGGATCAAGGCCAGTCAGAAGCTCGACGCCGGGTTGTGTAATATCGGAGGGGGATTTCAGCTGGTCAGGATTCTGAGTTCAGAATTTCGGAGGATGGTTGTCTGAGATTCAGAGATCGCGTCTGTGTGCCTGCAGATGATGCTTTAAGGCGGGAGATTATGCAGGAGGCTCATGGAGCCCCGTACTCGGTACACCCAGGAGGTGTGAAGATGTATCGAGACCTTCGAGAGACATTCTGGTGGAACAACATGTAAAGGGATATATCTGAGTTCGTATCCAGATGTCAGACCTGTCAGCAGGTCAAGGCAAACCATCAGAGACCAGCCGGGTTGCTTCAGCCTCTCCCGGTTCCGGAGTGGAAATGAGAGAGCGTGGGCATGGACTTCATTATGGGACTTCCCCGAACTCCGAGAGGATTTGATGCTATCTGGGTGATTGTGGACAGGCTCACGAAGAGCACCCACTTCTTGCCAGTCAAGAAGACCTTCAGTTTGCACCGCCTGGCGCAGTTATATTTGGATGAGATAGTGCGTCTGCATGAGGTTCCTGTTTTGATTGTGTTTGACAGAGACCCGAGATTCGTATCCAGATTTTGGCAGAGTTTGCATCATGCTTTGGGAACAAAGTTGTCTTTCAGTTCGGCTTATCATCCTCAGTCAGACAGGCAGACAAGAGGACAAATCAGGTCCTAGAGGACATGCTCAGAGCATCTGTGCTTGATTTCGGGGGCAGTTGGGATCAGCATGTGGTATTGATAGAGTTCGCCTATAATAATAGCTTCCAGTCCAGCATCGGGATGCCCCTGTTGGAGGTTTTATATGGTAGGAGGTGCAGATCACCCATTTGTTGGGATGATCTGAATGAGAGAGCTGTGGTAGGCCCAGACTTGGTTCAGGATTCTGTGGGTAAGATCTAGTCTATCAGGGAGGGTCTGCTCGTGGCTCAGAGTCGGCAGAAGAGCTACGCTGATCAGAGGAGACGACCATTATAGTTTCAGGTGGGTGACCATGTGTATCTGAAGGTTTCTCCAGTTCGAGGAGTTGTGAGGTTTGGGAAGAGAGGCAAGCTCAGCCCTCGCTTTGTGGGTCCATTTGAGATCCTAGAGAGGATCGGACCGGTTGCTTACCGTTTGGACTTACCACCATCTTTAGTCGGGGTGCACAATGTCTTCCATGTGTCTATGCTGAGGAAGTATATTTCGGTCCCATCTCATGTCATAGAGTTCGGACCGCTTCAGTTGAGAGAAGACTTCACCTATGAAGTCGTTCCTTCGAAGATTTTAGCTCGAGATGTTCGTAAGCTTCGGAGTAAGACCATGCCCTTGGTTAAGATTCAGTGGTCGGGTCAGTATGAGGAAGAGGCGACTTGGGAGCTGGAGAGTGAAGTGTGATCCAAGTTCCCCGCCCTCTTCGAGCAGTAGGTACGTTTAATTTTGAGGATGAAATTCTTTTAAGGGGGAGGTGATGTTATAACTCAAAGTTTCATTGCAGATTTATTTCGTCACAAGTGTCTTATATTGACTTATTTTAAATTCAGGACGTAGACGTCCTTTGAATTAAAGTTGAGGGACGAGGTGGACTTTTCCTTCTAGTGATTTTTGGTAAGTATTAATTAACTCCTTAGTTAATTAATCTCACGTTCTCATTCACGATCGAGCAATCCCTCAACTGTCAGTTTCTCTCGACGCTCCTCTCTCTCATTGCTCCCTTTGCGTTCTCATCCTTTTCTCTATTGGTAAGTGTTGTTATACTGGTTGGAAGATTTGAGCCTATGTTGTGAATTCACCCTCTCCGTTGTGATTCTTATTCTATTCAAGGTATAGCAATCAGCCTTCCTTCGGTTCTACAATTCTGAGGATTTTCACGTTCTATTTCTCCCTCTGAAACTTGATATTGATTCAGTGATTGTCCCGCTTCCTCTGTTGATTCTCTTCTACTGTTGGCGTGCCCTGCGAATCCGTTGTCAGAAACAGGTATGGGTTGTGATTACGTTCCGTCAATGGAAGTTTAGGTTGAGGGTTCTCTGATTCTAAGTTTAAGTTGTCTCTGAGATTGTGTTGTGTTCAGAGCTTAGGAATTGCGTTCCGGTTTCTGCTCGTTGGTTGAGTTCTGCACCAGATTTGATTCGTCTCTGCTAATTCGAGGTAGGTGGCTGACGGATTTGATTAGTGTGTTCAGCCTTGGGAGTTTAGATTCTACAATTCAGATCGATTGTTGACTTTGTGTTTGTGTTAAATTCTGTTTGCTTCTCTGCTATTTCAAATGGTTAAAACCCCAAGGTTGTTTTCTGCCAATCCTGAGATTTCTGCTATGTTTTGGTACATTTTGTTGCCTCTGAACTTGTGTTTGCGATTCTGGAAACTACATTTTTCGGTGTGTCCAAACGTCTGTCTGAACCTTGAAGTTCGGACAGGCCCTGTTGTGCTTTGATATTTCTGAGTTTTTTACTATGTCCGGACTTCCGTCCGAACTTCGATGTTCGGACGGGGTGCGAGGACGAATCCGACTTACAAGTCTCAAACAGTATCCGAACTTGTAAGTCCGGACAGAAGTTCGAACACCCTCTGTTGCCTTCTCTGATTTTGGTTCGACATGCGTCCGAACTTCGACATTCGGACACATGTTCGGACCTCATCTCGTATCTGATTTCCGAAAACTGTCCGAACATCCGTCCGAGCTTTGATGTTCGGACACTCCTTTGATTTTCCTCTGATTTCAGTTCGACTTGCGTCCGAACTTCGACGTTCGGACACAAGTTCAGACATTCTGGTTTCTGCGCCTTCTGAGTCTCAACTTGTGTCCGAACTTCGACAGTCGGACACAAGTTCAGACACCCCTCTGTTTTAACCTAATCATGCTCGTTTGGGCTCCGTTTTGACTTCTGTTTGCGGGGTTGGATTCCCCTATTAATAACTAAGCTATTTATATGCTTTGTGGTGCAATTTGGTACGCATATGCTTATTTGTATTTAAGCTTCTGTTTTGGGGACCTAGTTATCTCTGTATCTGAACCGTGGATGGCTGGTTTAGCTATCTCGTAGCGCGCTGCGTAGGACGTCCTTCTGTTTGCCATGGGTGCTTCCTGTTCTGTTCACATGTGTTTCACCTGTTCTGTTCACGAGTGTTGTTTCCTCGTTCTGTTCACGGATCCTATCCGTTCTGTCTGACTACTTTGATAATCTAGTGTCCCGTTCTGTTTGTGAATCTGATTACTCTGAATTCTGTTTAGTCCTGTTTGATGGACTTCTGTTTCTGGTTTTGCTAAGGAAATTATCTTCCCTTCTGTTTAAGCCTCTGAATTTATAATCTGTTCTGTAAATGTTTTGAGCATGCTGGTTGATGAAGTTAGTCATCTACTGGGCATGGTTGTGTGCTCATTCCCCTACTTTTCGCTAAGGGTAACCTAGCTTTGATACCAATTGGAAACTCCTATCGGGGTTTCTACTGAGTATATGTCTCAAAATATCTTGAGTATGAGACTCACAACGAACTCTCACAATAAAAACAAAAGCTTGAATCTTATTGAAAATCGAGTGGAATCTCAAAGTTCCACGATCACGTATACTCCAGTACATAGTAAACACGTCTTAACCCCCACTAAGAATTTACAATCATATAACCCTTACAAACCTCTCACATAACTTAACCTAGTTACAAACCACTCATCTATCGCTAGAAAACAATCTCTCTGATTTTGAATCTCTTTTTTCAATTCTCAAAAGCACACTCTATCTATCGACCGTAACCATGTTTATATACTATAGGCAAATAATATCTTTCTGTTATGAGGTAGTGAAGACATTTTTCTAAAAGATAGAAAATATCATAATATCTTGTAGATGCTAACCTTAACAGAACTGAATCGGTTAAATAACCCTAGTTGACTGTGTCAGAGTTTTGTCAATAAAAAACATTTGACACTTACAGAAAAAGAATGGTTTGGAATAGACAATGCCACGGTGCGTGTAATAACTTCCAACGATCTCAATTTACATTTACTACTACTAAGATCTAGGCAGAATCACAGGTACACTCTTTCCATTTCAATTTATAGCTTTAAGTGATTGCAATTATTTACGTGTAATTCTTTCTTTACTATTATTTTTTTTGAAACCTTTTGCTTGGTTGGAGGGTAGGAGAATGAGTCTTTGAGAATGGACATAAAACTATTTCTAAAATTTAATAGAAAGTGTGTATGAGAATTAATTTTTATCAATTCCCATAGATTTACACGAATTCGAACCTAGCGATGTCGCCACATTATAATATGAAGATGGGCCTTTTGGTCTTTTGTCACTTTACCGCATGTCAACACTCTATGGAGAGAAATAAAGAAAGAAAAAAGGAAAAAGGGAATTTGTTAACAGAGTAGACACGCACACACCAGGAGGAGAGAGATTTTTTTTTTCAAAATGTCATAACTTATCAAATATAATTGCAAAAATAAAAAAAAATATATCATTGTTCATCATTTTCGTGCTCTTCAAAATAAGACCAAACATGAGTATGTTTTGATTATTTTTTATTTTTCATTTTTGTATGTACATATTTTTTAAAACTCATTGTGAATCTTAAGTTTAAGAAAAGTGAATCAACGGTTGTTACAAGTGAATCCAAGGTTGTTAAAAAGTGAATCAGAGAGTTACTTAAACGTGAATAAGAGGTTTTAAAAAAAGTGAATCTCATAAACAAAGATTGTTTAACTAAAGTGATTTGTTGATTTGTTTACTATGTGAATCAGAGGTTTTAGAAAAGTGAATCAAAGGTTGTTAAAAGTAAATCACAAGTTGTTACAAAGTGAATCAGAGTAATAAGAGTGAATCTCGTAAGCATAGATTAAGAGGTTAAAGAAAAGTGAATCATACGTTTTTTAGAGGTGAATCAAAGGTTTAAGAAAATTCAATATTTTGTTTAATACTACTAAAAGTTAATTCTACCACAAACTTATGCGAGGGTGGTTTTTAGAGTGTTTGGGGGGGGGGGGGGGGGGGGGGGGGAGGGTAGGGTAATCTTTTGGCATTAGTTCTACACTTTATATTGTCGTCACTACTCGACAGTTTTTACGGTTTATGGTTTAGGGTTTAGGATCGTTAGACCCTAAACCCTGCACTACGAACCATAAAAACGCCTTCGACGTTTTTAGCATTCCTATGGTGGTTTTGAGGGTGTTTGGGGGGGTAGGGTAATCTTTTTGGCATTAGTACGACTCGACAGCTTTTTAGGGTTTGTGGTTTAGGGTTTAGGGTGTAACGACCCTAAACCCTACACTACAAACGAAGGCGTTTTTTAACTTTACTATGGCGGCTTTTAGAGTGTTTGGGGTAAGATTCATTTTGTTAATGAATAAGATTGATTTTATTATTAAAGAAGATTCATTTTGCTAATGAATAAGATTCACTTTAAAATACCTAATATACTCATTCTAAAAATATAAATTTTAAGTTTACCAAAACATATTCATGATGCATCTTGTTTTGAAGAACATAAAAATGATGAGCAATGGTATATTTTTTTTTATTTTTGCACTTTTAGTTTGTAAGTTATAACATTTTGAAAAAATATATTATTTTCTCTCTCCTCCTAATAAAGTCACATTCAGCATTCTAGACTTACTCCTACGCCATGTATGTATATTTTTCCCTCTTTTTTCTTTTCCTCTACTATTTTTTGCTTTTCTATTTTCTTCATTTATTTAGCCAACCTCATGTTGACATCTCTCCATCTCCATATTATACCCTGGCGTAAGAGTCAGGGTCTCCACCCTTAGATTAGATGTATTACAAGGGGAAGGGGTGTGATTATCACTTTTTATTCCCGCCAAACATATCTTTTTATTACCAATTTTCAGCATATATGTTATTTAGTTATTTCCACAATGTTTTTACTCGTAAAAGAAAATTGTTTTTTTAAAACTAAAAGATAATTAATTTTTATTTAAATATGTTATTAGATATTATTTTGTGAAAAATAGTTTAACTGATTACACTTTATTTTCTAGATACCTTTTGATATTTTATTATTTAGTTCTATCAATTTTTTTTAAAAAAATATGTAGAAAATAATATCTGTGTGAAATAATATATTTCAATTAAATCTGAACTCAAATATTATAACTAATATTAAATATTTACAATATTTTTATAGTTAATAATAAAAATGTCATATTTAGAATACACAATATAGTCAAACGACTAACTTTATTTCTAAATTTTAATTATTGTGATAATTATGTTTAAACAGTAATACTTGTATTAGTTATAGAGCTTATCAAGTACAACCTGGCCCGACGACCCACCCCAATATAAGCCCAAAAAGCTCGTCCAAAAAAATTAGAACGGGCTTGGACAACAATTCGAGCTCGAATAAAAAATGGCCGGGTCCCTGAAATTTTTTGGACCCACAATAACTCAGCCTGACCCGAATAAATATATAAAAACCGGGTTGGGCCCTTGCAAAATTTTGGGCCCGCGACTGAGCCTGACCCCGACCCGAATTACTATATATACATTAAAAAATATTAAAAATAACATAAAACCAGATCGGACGGGCCGAAACAAAACAAAGCCGGGCTGGTCCCGCTCATCTAATCAGCTATAGTTTGTTATTATATATTTAATATATAATAATACAATTAAAATGAAATATAAAATTTAAACTTTTACTTTAATTGATTATACCTCTTCAAAAAAATTGATTATAATGTTTAACATTTTATTTTATATGTGAGCAGTGAAATCTATATCTATTTTATATTTAATTATTATAAAAATTAAGTGAAATTTAATTATGTAAATATTGTAGAAAATATTTGATTCTATTTTTGTAATGAATTCATAGGACAACACAATAAGCATGAAAATACAGATGAAAGTATTATTACTAACCAAACAAAGGTATAGTAATGTTTAATGTTTATTCCTACCCATTGATTATATCACTATTCTCATACCATCATTTTCATTTCAATTCCCATGACCACCTACAAAGAAAGCCCTTAAAGCCTTACCACAGATGTCTCCATCAGTCAAATTAGGTCACTTCTCTTCTCGTCTCCTTTGGAATCAAATGTCCCAGTTTTAACTTTCTAGTTTGTTTTCTTTAAAGGACTAATCTTTTATCTAGTTAGACAAAATTTATGTGGACATGATTCATCATGTAGCGATAGATTAGGCAATCAGTCATGCTCGTTCCGGTTATTGTTGTTACTCCTGTTTCATCTACCATAAGAGTTAGATTTAAGTTTTACTTCCTAAAAAAATTCAAATCATTTTTGGTTCGAATTTCAGATTTCACACTAATTAATTCGGATATCCAAATTATCTATTGTTTCCTTAAGTTCAACACCGCATTTATTATCCATTGTTTCCTTTAAGTCTAAAAGTCATATTTATTGTATAGTGAAAATGACTGTTTTCTTTCCTTATACAAGGTTGAAATATCTAAAAATTAAACTAGCTAAAGTTTGAATTCCAAAAATGTAAGTGAAGAGCCCATACTAGGGGTGAGCATTCGGATTGGATATCAAAAACTGAAAAAAATTTGAATTTTTATCCAAACTTTGTAACCGTTTCTAAAATTTCAGTTATTCGAACATCTCTATCATTATTTGATTAGGATTTCGGATTTTACACTAATTAATTCGGATATCCAAATATCTATTGTTTCCTTAAGTCAAATACCACATTTATTATCCATTGTTTCTTAAGTCTAAAAGTCATATTTATTGTATAGAGAAAATGATATTTCTTTCCTTATGTAAGGTTGAATATCTAAAAACTAAACTAACTAAAATTTGAACTCCAAAAATACAAGTGAAGAGCCTGCACTAGGGGAGCCTTCGAATTTGATATCAAAAAACTGAAAAAAATTTGAATTTTTATCCAAAATTTATAACCGTTTTTAAAATTTTGATTATCGAGATATCTAAATCATTATTTGGTTTGGATTCCAGATTTCACACTACTTAATTTGGATATCCAAATTATCCTTAAGTCAAATGCTACATTTATTATTCATTGTTTCCTTAAAACTAAAGTAAGTATTTATTGTATGGAGAATGGCGTTTGATTTCCTTATACAAGGTTGGATATCGGCAAACTAAACTAACTAAAATTCGAATTTCAATAATACAAGTGAAGAGCCCGCACAGGTAATAAATTGAACTTCTATTCTTCTCTATGGCGATTACTTAAACAGAAGCTCTTGATTTCTCTTGTGGCACTATGGTTCTAAACTTCATTTTATTGAAAATTAAACTAACTAAAATTCAAATTTCAAAAATACAAGTGAAGAGCCAGCACAGGTCTATATATTGAACTGTTATTCTTTCTCTGGCAATTACTAACACAAAAGCTCTTGATCTCTCTTGTCTCACTTCGGTTCTAAATTTCATTTAACTGGAAACTAAACTAACTAAACTTCGAATTCCAGTAATACTAAGTGAAGAGTCTGTGCAGGTAATATACTGAACTCCATAGGGTGGGTGAGGGGATACTCTTGTTTTGGTATTGTCCATGCTACTGCTCGCTGTTATTGCTATTGTTTTGCTTCTGTTTCGCTATGGTTTTCTTGAGCATTATGAATTTCTGATGCGTGGAAGGATTAGCAGTTTCATAGGTTGGGTTATGAGTTGTAGATGGACTAGCGTGTGAGCGGGTATCATTGTAAGCCTTCTGGCAAATTTTTATTCCGATATGAATTACAAACCTAATTATCACAAAAGAAAAAAAATCATAGGGTGGGTGAGGGACACATATAGGGACAGCCACAACAGAAGATTAAACCGGGAGATCATACATGGGGTGGGAAGAAGCAAAAAGTCATATTCTGTTTTTCTGATTCATTTGCACAAGCCGCGGGAAGTATGTAAGTATGATGTTGCTACGTACACTTTTTTGTTTTGTCAGGGATTAGGGTGCTAATATTAGAAATAATAATCTATTGTTAAATAATTAGTACTTCACAAATTAATACTAGGTGAGAGGCTAACAAGCTTTACTCTGAGCGCATTATCAAACTATACCTTCCCTTGTTTGCAATGATGACTGAACTTCGGTCTAGCAATAAACAACAGGGATTTCATAAAATTAGACAAGTTGATAGATGTAATAATACATTGAAGTGTACCATGTAAATGTTGTACAAAATTTACAACGTTGTGACATTGTAATAATACATTGAAGAGCGCCATTAAAGTACTTTCTGCAACACTTGTGTTAGGTTTATTTTAAACTCACAAGTTATCACTTTAGTCAATATAAAATTGTTTCGATTGTACATCAACCCTAAACTAACGCAGACTTAATTAAAGCAACCCTAAACTAAAGTGGCCTTTAATTAAAAGCTCGGAGATATAGTTACTCTATACTACATCGATATTACAATATTCTTAATTTGGTTCTTATGCTCATATTGAGTCGCTCTAAGCTATACCTATTGATGTTTAGCACACCCAAAGCTTAGTGTCCAACAAAAAAGGTAAAACAAACAGAACTTATAGAAAATTAAATCAGGAGATAAAACAAAGTAAATGTATTTTAGTTGAAAGGTAAATATAATTAATTAATTGGTAAATGAAGCAAAAATGTAAACTAGTGATTATTAGGGCCGATTATATTTAGTTGTAAGCACCTAAAACTGTTTAAATTATTAGATGGCGTCATCCATGAAGAAAAATACGAAGAGCAAGGGAAAAAAACCAGTTGTCGCCATAGAGGATGATGATGAGGAAAATGCACAAGTAAATGCAAGTTGGACCCTAGAACTTAACGCACTTGCATGTGAGCTATTTGCGAAACACTTGAATGTGAGTTTAGGACAATCAGGAGCTATAATTGGCAAGCAGATCTCTTGGACACCATGCGTTGAAGAGTTCAAGCGTAGATCAAATAAACCCTGGGGCTTTGACAAACTCAAGAACAAGTACGACTGGTTGAGACGGAATTGGCATCTATGGCTTCAGATGATGGGTGAATCTGGTCTAGGGTGGGAGCGTGAATTAGGAACCATAGATGCACCGGATGAATGGTGGGAGGAAAAAATTAAGGTTAGTACTCGCACGAACTTGTTGCTTGTTAAATAACTAGCTCACCACAGAATAACAAAAACTTTGTGATATTCCTTTTTATGTAGGAGAACAAGAAATTTGCTCGATTCAAAAAATATGGTTTTACAGAGGAGATGGAGAAGAACATGCATATTGTGTTCGGTAAGGACTTAGCGCGTGGTAACTTAAAGTTCTCGACCTCGGGACATGCTACATCTAGCGTTGCACCCTCCGACCGCGATATGTCAGGATACATACCGCAGATAAATGATATCAGCCCTGGAGACCAGTCTTCATACGTGAACCGCATGTACGACATGAATTTGGGGGTGGAAGAATTAGGAGATCATACTGGTTGGGTAAAGGATGCGTTGGGTTTCAACACCTACACTCAATCCCAAACCCGGGATTCATTCCCGGTCGATACAACACCCACCACAAGCCCTGTTGTGACATCTAACTTCAATCCTTGCCCAGTAATTCATCATCACTAGGAAAGAGAGGTTCTTCTTCTGAGGACTCGGGTGGTTGCAAAAAGACTCGCAGGATGCGCCAGTATGATGAGACGGCATCAAAACTAAAGAGCATTGACGAGACCATTAAAATGACAAACAAGAGGGGTGAGGACACAGCTGCGTTTATGAGGAACATGAGGGAGGAAAAAGCAGCTGAAAAGGCTGTTAAAGAGCAGTCATCCATTGCTGCAGCTATGGATCGCCTCTACAATTTGGAAGGGGTTGACTTTGACAGTAAGGAGTTCTTGTTCGCTTCTTCGTTGGTGTATGATGACAAGAAGCAAGAGGTGTTCCTACGCCATAAGAAGGACTCAACTGCTTGGAACTGGGTTATATTTGAGTATGAGAGGAGTCTTTGATGAGTTGTGTATGTTGTTGGCAAGTTACTTTTAGGGTTTTTCCAAAATATCCCTTATATGCGGCTATGTAATGTTGGGTTTGTAGAACTTTTCATGATGTGGTGTAGTGTACTTTTATGTAGTGTACTTGTACGTATGTTTATTTACATGTTTGAATCGCTATATTTGTAGTATTTGTAATACCCTGATTATGATGCAATGTTTAATATAACTACTTTTATGTATGTTTATTTACATGTTTGAATCTCTATATTTGTAGTATTTGTAATACCATGATTGTGATGCAATGTTTAATATAACTTATAATGTTTCATATTATGCTCAAATAGCATGGACAATTTGGGTGGACAAGGAAGGGATATATCGGAAGATGAAGATTCCTATATGGAGTTTATGGAGAATATGGCGAATTCAATACAAGCCGATGCTGATGCGATTACAGTAGCTGGTCTTGCGGTAGTTGCAATCGTGAATAACCCTCCGCCACGTGTAAGACGTCACTCAGGCGTATTCACTGGCAACGATTGGATAGATGACATGCTGATTTCTTGTGACGATACAAGAATATTCAACGCATTTCGAATGAACAAATACACTTTTCGAAGTTTGTGCTCGATACTCTTTCAGAAATATGGCTTGAAGGGAACTTCTGAGTTTAGTGTGAAAACGAAGGTCGGACTGTTTTTACATATATTGGCAAAGGCAGATTCAAATAGAGATACCCAAGAACGATTTGCTTGTTCTGCTGAAACTGTTTCTCGTAATTTCCATGATGTACTGAACGCAATGGGCTTGTTCGGTCGGGACATTGTGAAGCCACGTGACCCACAATTTCACGACGTGCCAGAAAAAATTCAATCAAACCCACGTTATCATCCGTTCAAGGTCAGACAATTACATAACATGGTTGTTTCATAATAACAATATATTTCTGACCTTGAACGAATGATAACGTGGGTTTGATTGAATTTTTTCTGACACATCACG
This sequence comes from Limonium bicolor, assembly GCA_023374045.1. NCBI lineage: Eukaryota > Viridiplantae > Streptophyta > Magnoliopsida > Caryophyllales > Plumbaginaceae > Limonium > Limonium bicolor. The sequence goes on along the minus strand of CM041779.1, from coordinate 32,243,411 downwards.
AAATTGTGGGTCACGTGGCTTCACAATGTCCCGACCGAACAAGTCCATTGCGTTCAGTACATCATGGAAATTACGAGAAACAGTTTCAGCAGAACAAGCAAATCGTTCTTAGGCATCTCTGTTTGAATCTGCCTTTGCCAATATATGTAAAAACAGTCCGACCTTCGTTTTCACACTAAACTCAGAAGTTCCCTTCAAGCCATATTTCTGAAAGAGTATCGAGCACAAACTTCGAAAAGTGTATTTGTTCATTCGAAATGCGTTGAATATTCTTGTATCGTCACAAGAAATCAGCATGTCATCTATCCAATCGTTGCCAATGAATACGCCTGAGTGACGTCTTACACGTGGCGGAGGGTTATTCACGATTGCAACTACCACAAGACCAGCTACTGTAATCGCATCAGCATCGGCTTGTATTGAATTCGCCATATTCTCCATAAACTCCATATAGGAATCTTCATCTTCCGATATATCCCTTCCTTGTCCACCCAAATTGTCCATGCTATTTGAGCATAATATGAAACATTATAAGTTATATTAAACATTGCATCACAATCATGGTATTACAAATACTACAAATATAGAGATTCAAACATGTAAGGGTCTCGGAAATAATTTGTCGGTAATCACTGTTTTTTTAGTAGTGAAAATAGACAAGTATAGACTCATAAAATAAAAAGTCGCTTATATTATATGTAATATATAAACGACTTTTTATTTTATGAGTCTATACTTGTCTATTTTCACTACTAAAAAACAGTGATTACCGACAAATTATTTCCGAGACCCTTATTTCTCAGAAATTTCCGAAGTCTTTCCGAGGAACTTCTCTTATTTCCGAGAAAAATATTTTCAAGTTGATTTCCGAGACCTCTGCTACCAAATTTTTTCATAAATTTTTGGAAATTTCACCAAATACCACTGAGTTTTTGCTTAATTCACCATATGCCACTGTATTTTTTAAATTACACAGGATAACACTAAGTTTTTATTTATTTCATTAGATAACACTATGTCTCATATTTTGTTAAATGTTCCATTAATATTCTAGGAAATTGACTAAACTACCTCTGTTATTAGTTAACAACTTGAAAGTAATTTGTCATACCGATAAATTTCATAAGACACCCACTTTTATTTAACTATTTATATGGGTAGTTTAGTCTTTTTTCTAGGGATATTAATGAAACATTTAACAAAATATGAGACAGAGTGTTATCTGGTGAAATAAGTAAAAACTTAGTGTTATCCTGTGTAATTTTAAAAACACAATGGTATATCGTGAATTAAGCAAAAACTCAGTGGTATTTAGTAAAAATTCCCTAAATTTTTTCCAAGGCAAAATTTCGTCAGAAAAAATAGCGGGAATCTAAATACAAGTTAGCGCCATCAATTTACGAGAACTTAGGCTTTGTTCTGGACCTAGCTTCTCTAGGTAGATTATTGTTGAAAGCTCCTCAAACTAGCGTTGTCTAAGGAGATTATCTGGTTGTCAAATATAATAATCTACCCTAGATTAATGCCACATTTTGATTTGAGAACGGGGCCTTAGTCTCGGAAATTTCGTAGAACTCCTAGTCCTAAGGCTCCGTTCGAAGTTTTTTTCAAACGCAGCAAAAAGCAGCGTTCAAAATAATGTCCATGTAGTTAACAAATAGGAGAATGACAAACCATCATCTGGTTAATTTGTAACCAATTAAATATTGACATTTGACAGTGACTTTATCCAAAAGTAGATTAATCTACTCAATCGTGGAGATCGAACAGACCCTAAGTCCTCGGAAAACTTTAGTTATTCTCTCTGGAAACTTAAAAAAAAAAGACTTCCGTTTTTACCTAAGGCTACTTTTTTCCAAAGCTTCATCGGAAAAAATAGCCGTCTCGCTGCTCTATCCCTAAGCTTCACCTGTCGCTCTATTCGAACTCGACAACTTCATCTAGCTCCGCCATCTTCATCAAGCTCCGCCTTCTTCTTCAACACTCCACCACACTATCTTCTTCTCCGCTGCCCCAGTTCAAAAAGCATGACGCGAAGACGGAACCAGGAGCAGATTTGAGGGGAACGCAGCGCAAACTCTGACTCTCTATTTTCTTTGATATATCGTCTCAGCCAAGAAGGTACGTGTCTAGACCTAATTTAAACTTTTGTGTACCCATGGTGAGTTTGAAATGAATTATGGACTGCATTAATGGTGGTAGCTGGTGCGATTTTGCTATACGGTTGTTTATGATTCTTGCATTTCTGTCTATGAAATTAGAATTCTGGCTTCCCCAAATTAGCACCGGCAAAACCTAAAACGAGAGAGAGAGAATTGATTCTCAAAGTAACAAAGTGAAGAATGGCGGAGAAATTATGCTCGTTCCATTGCTGTTGAAGAGAAACGAGAAACACGAGTTTATCACTTGCTTCTTGTCTACAACTGCTTCCCTCCACTGTCGTTCCATTGCTGCTGAAGAGAAACGAGAATCGTGAGTTTATTCTTTCTGCTCGTTCCATTTCTTATTTTTTCAGTTCGGCTCAAATGTTTCAGTTCCTGCTGAATACTTGAGGGAGGTGGCTTTCTTTCTCAAATGGTCAAAATGATAAAGCAGTGTAACAGTATCAATTTGTGAATTTTTGCTCGATACATCTTGCCTGTTGCTTTCTTGGCTTTAGCGTGGCTGAATCAATTGCTGCCTGCACAGAAGAAATGTTATGAGTCTTCCATCTAGTACTCACAGTTTAGCTATTGCATCCTCTGAGTAGTTATAGCAGTACCGACGTTTGCCAATTCGCGTGTCTGGAGTATAATCCATTTGTTTTGTTTAAAAGTGTAAGGTGTGATTGCAACAAGCATGACAAAAAAAGTTTTCGAATCTCATTTGCAACAAGCATGACAAGAAAGAGATGAAACAGAGATCTGTTGACCGAGAGAGCCTAATATTTGGCCCTTGCAGTTGCAGATTCTACCCCCGGCTTCTACCACATTTCTCCACTTACATACATTATCAATCGCCTACTACTTAATTACTTCCTCTCATTAAATTATTGTCTTAATTAAGAAAATCAAACCTTGCCGTTGGCTGTTTCTACTCTAGTAGCTCGTAATTATATATATAATGTATGTAGATAGATAGTTGTATTATCAAACAAATGGATAAGGACATCTTAATTTTTATTTCCTGTGTTTTTTTGTTGCTCCGCTACTGTCATATTCAGCTGGATACTTTCACTGATCAAAATATTTTTGCTGCTGCTCCACTGTTGTCATATCTGCACTTGCGTAATTAGGAATATTTGCGTAAAGCCATTATTTTTGTACTATTGTGGTTGATTAAGAGCATTTGAAGTATTGAAATCTTTGTAGAGCATTATTATGGTGCCATAAGAACTCTTTATCTTGTGAATTGACAATGGCAGCTTTAGTTTTTAAACATAATGTTGATCTACCTCCATGCTTTTTGTTCTATAGGAACTCCAGCTGATTGTACTTCCTCCGGACTGTTCAAGCTAAATTTTCCTCATCGACTGACTTGGTAACCTCTGCTCCCTTGTTTCTTTTTTATTTATTTACTGTTCCTTGCAAGAAGAGTAGGCTTCGACATTCTGCTAAAAGACACAACTTATACTAATTCAATGGATTGATATATACCCAACTAGCGCTGAAATTAGCAAGTTGCTTGTGAGTTATTAATAGCCACCATGTGAAGTAATTCTTTTCTGTTTTCCAAGTATGGAATTTTCCCTCACTCCAACAGTGTCAATTTGAAACTGTTCAAAATTTGTCAAGGATAGCATTAACCTATGAAAAAGGTATAAAGCATTTATCATTGCTGTAAGAACCTGTTGCAAAATATTTTCAGAATCATTAAAATAAACATAAATGCTTAAACTGCTGGTTAACAGCAATATGTAAATAAGAAGCATACAGTGCAGTTCACTGCTGATTTAGTCGAAAGAGATATTAATGGTAAGATTTAACAGAGGTGTTAAATAGGCTGTGGATATCTCTTGATATCACAGAAAGTAATCAAAGCATCAACAATTATAGTCAGATGAAGAGTCGGCACTATTCTAAGGCCCAAGCTGCTGAAATCACTTTATCTGAAGCATCCTAGCAGAATCACCTAAAGCCATTAGCAAGTAATTGCAGCAAAAAACAAACATAGCATGCCCTAATTCAATGTAGTAGTGCAGATTCTACCCCCGGCTTCAAACTGTTTCCGAGGACTTTTTCCCTCAGTAATCACTGTTTTTTTACTAGTGTTTGGTGAATTAATTCAAACAGTATGATGTATTAATGGAGATGGGCAAATAAATGATCCATTATCAACTTCTATAACGGTAGATTAACCAAAATCATTAAATATAGTACATTTTGTTAAATAAATATTAATAACTCAGGGGCAGTAAAAGAGATATTAAGAAAAGCAAATAAAAAGTAGTACTCATAGAGCTCAAAAAATTGTCGATTACAAAAAAGTGAAAAGAACTTTTTTTTATTATTAATGACTATTATGGGAATAAGGACTTAAAAAGATGTTATAGGAATATTCATAAAGGTGGACGATCATCATCAAATAATTGAAAACTGAAATCATAGGGGTGTCTTCGTCACTGGGTTTAGGGATGTGACTAAATAAATGCTTCAAACTTATGATTCCTTTTTCTATGCATGGCTTGGCCTTTTTTTTGGGTTGAAAACTAGCATTGTTTTAATACAATTGCAGAAATATCAAATATATAAGTAGTTGATATTAATTAGGCACGTGTTGTTACAGAATGTCAGGAGTAGTTGAGGTGGCAGGCGCCCAAGCTCTTGGCAACCTCGTTGCACCTGTACAAAGTTGCTGTGGACTAATATGTTAGTGGCTCCTACGCAAGCGTAAATTTTACTAAAAGTTGGAGAGTAACATAGAGCGCCTCCGAGGGGAAGCTAGTATTCTCACAGCAAAGAAAGAGGACGTAATCTGTCGGATAGCAGCTTTGAATTCTAGGTACGAGAGTACATCAGTTATCAAAGTCTGGCTAGACAGGGTAGACACTGAGCTAAATATCGACATACTTGAGGAGAGGTACGGGATTTATACCAGCAATTGGGGTCGTTGATGCCACTTTTTTGCTGTTTCGGACTGAGTAAAGATATTGAAGCAAAGTTGTGGGAGCAGCAGTGACATGATGCTCTTCACAGTGTAACGTTACCAAGACAGTGTGAATTAAATTTATGCATCTTGACCTTCTCCATCCTTGCATGGTGCTGGTGGATATGGATTCATCATGACATGCAACTTTCAGTGCTATATCCCTGAATGATTAGCATCTGTATATACTTCCCATTTCCACTCCCCTTAAAAAGGCTCTTTTGCAACAATATACTCAAGTAACTAAACCCTTGGTTACGTGCCTTGTAAAACATATCTGAACCAGGTTCAGTACCAAACATATGTTTTGCCTTCCAACACTCAATCAAGTAGTTCTTGTAGATTTTATAATTCTCGGGAAGTTCAGCTGCATACAGTAAGCAGTCTTTCATTTTATCCTCAAGTTCATCAATGAGGAGGTGATAAATGTCCATTAGATCTGCTATGCCTCCCAAACCACTCATTGTTTGAGACTTTAAATGCATCAATTTGTTCCACCAGAATTGTTCTGAAGGCTCTCGTTTTAGTTCCAATGCGATGACTTCGATGATCTGTGGAATACCTGAACAGTGTGTTATCAGCGTCTGATCTATTTCCTTCAGGTGTGGGTTATTGAGCTCCTCACCCACAAGCTGTCTGAATAGTTCCGTTGCATCTTTCAGGGGCAACTTTTCCAACCTGATAGTTTCATCTAGCTTCATACGGTCACAGATGCATTTTTTCCGTGCGCAATCACAATTTTCCCCTTGTCATGGGGGCTATCACCAATTCCCACTTCATGAAGATCGATGCTATCAAACACATCGTCCAAGAGTTTCAGATACCTTTTATTTCTCAATTTTGATGTGATATCATTGGCGGAGTATGAGAACTCTCCGGTTGAATTTCAAGATTCAACCTACCACATATGGCCAATTGTATACTGTGAAGTATCTCCATTCTGGACACTTTAACAAAAATGACAATATCGAAAGGACAATCCGGATGCATGTCAAATATCTTATTACTCAGATTCTGCAAGATTGTAGTTTTAGGTTGGATTCTCAAGAGGATATCGTGAACTTGCTGACTGGTTTTGTCCAAGATGAAAAATTGCGATTGATAGGAGTATGAGGGACTGCCGGAATAGGAAAAACTACAATCTTGCAGAATCTGAGTAATAAGATATTTGACATGCAACCGGATTGTCCTTTCGATATTGTCATTTTTGTTAAAGTGTCCAGAATGGAGATACTTCACAGTATACAATTGGCCATATGTGGTAGGTTGAATCTTAAATTCATCATCTGAGAGTTCTCATACTCAAATCGCCAATGATATCACATCAAAATTGAGAAATAAAAGGTATCTGATACTCTTGGACGATGTGTTTGATAGCATCGATCTTCATGAAGTGGGAATTGGTGATAACCCCCATGACAAGGGGAAAATTGTGATTACGGCACGGAAAAAGTGCATCTTTGACCGTATGAAGCTAGATGAAACTATCAGGTTGGAAGAGTTGCCCCTGAAAGATGCAACAGAACATTCAGACAACTGTGTGGGTGAGGAGCTCAATAACCCACACCTGAAGGAAATAGGTCAGACGCTGATAACACACTGTTCAGGTATTCCACAGATCATCGAAGTCATCGCATTGGAACTGAAACGGGAGCCTTCAGAACAGTTCTGGTGGAACAAATTGATGCATTTAAAGTCTCAAACAGTGAGTGGTTTGGGAGGCATAGCAGATCTAATGGACATTTATCACCTCCTCATTGATGAACTTGAGGATAAAATGAAAGACTGCTTACTGTATGCAGCTGAACTTCCCGATAATTATAAAATCTACAAGAACTACTTGATTGAGTGTTGGAAGGCAGAACATATGTTTGGTACTGAACCTGGTTCAGATATGTTTTACAAGGCACGTACCAAGGGTTTAGTTACTTGAGTATATTGTTGCAAAAGAGCCTTTTTAAGGAGAGTGGAAATGGGAAGTATATACAGATGCCAATCATTCAGGGATATAGCACTGAAAGTTGCATGTCATGATGAATCCATATCCACCAGCACCATGCAAGATGGAGAAGGTCAAGATACATAAATTTAATTCACACTGACTTGGTAACGTTACACTGTCAAGAGCATCATGTCACTGCTGCTCCCACAACTTTGCTTCAATATCTTTACTCAGTTCCGAAACAGTAAAAAAGTGATATCGATGACCCCAATTGTTGGTATAAATCCCGTACCTCTCCTCAAGTATGTCGATATTTAGCTCAGTGTCTACCCTGTCTAGCCAGACTTCGATAACTGATGTACTCTCGTACCTAGAATTCAAAGTTGTTATCCGATGGATTACGTCCTCTCTCCAACTTTTTGTAAAACTTACGCTTGCGTAGGAGCCACTAACATATTAGTCCACATCAACTTTGTACAGGTGAAACGAGGTTGCCAAGAGCTTGGGCGCCTACCACCTCAACTACTCCTGGCATTCTGTAACAACACGTGCCTAATTAATATCAAATACTTTTTCTTTTATCAAATACTTATATATTTGATATTTATGCAATTGTATTAAAAGAATGCTAGTTTTCAACCCAAGGAAAAAAGGCCAAGCCATGCATAGAAAGAGGAATCATAAGTTTGAAGCATTTATTTAGTCACATCCTACTCTCCAACTTTTCTTAATATCCCTTTTACTGTCCCTGAGTTATTAATATTTAGAGTAAATTACTTGGAACCCCCTTGAGGATTGGACATATTACAGTTAACCCCCTTGTGTTTATCATAATTATTGGTAACCACCCTGAGGTTACGGTATCTCTGACTATGAGCCCCCGAACTATAACTGCATTATCAAAACGTTAACTACGTGCTGACCCATCAGCTTAATCACTTTATTAATGACATGTTGAACAACAAAAGTGCTTAATCCACATCGTCTAACTCTCTCTCATCCCAATTCAGATACATTTTCGAGGTCGGGTTGACGTTTTTTGGACAATAAGAATGCTAATTAAGCAGTGTTTTTTATCCAACATGTCATTAATAATGTGAATAAGCTGATGGGTCAGCACGTAGTTAACATTTGATAATGGAGTTATAGTTCGGGGGCTCATAGTTAGAGATACCGTAACCTCAGGGTGGTTACCAATAATTATGATAAACACAAGGGGGTTAATTGTAATATGCTCAATCCTCAAGGGGGTTCTGAGTAATTTACTCTAATATTTATTTTTTGAACTGGAGTCACTATTCTACCTCGAGCTATTGGAAGCTTGACCAATCTTCAAATGCTTTATCTAAATGAATGCCGAAAACTAGTGACGCTACCTGACGAGATTGAAATACTCGAGAATTGTCTACACCTTTAGACATTCGTAACACAGGGATGCACTATTTGCCCACTCCAATTGGGCGCTCGACTAGGCTTCGATGTTTGCAGCTATCACTGGCTGCAACTGCACTTACAATCATTCAACATGAGATGATCTCAGGGGAAGCCACTAGACCGAGTGCTTGGCATACACAGAAGAGACAAAAGGTACCTAATTGATCACAAGAACAACCAGCACTAACAACTTAGCAACTAGAAATATAAACAAGGATAGATAAAAACAACAAAGGCAAAAAACTCAATAAAAGAAAACAAAATATAAACTTAAACAAAAACTAAAAAAATACCAAAACCAGAAAATTGATGGAATCAATTTCCCCGCAACGGCTGTCCTCAAGCAAATAAAGAATAAAACTATCTCTAAGGCCGTAGTACTGAACCTCAGGATCAAACAGATGCAAAACAGAAAGCAAGCAAAGTGACAATCAAAAGAATAGTTCTGCTCCCCGGTTGTAGGTTTTCATAATCAGTGAAAAGAATGATTTTAAAAGCATGGAGAAGTTAGATTACAAAATCTGAATATAGATTAACTTGGGATCTTCCACCATTCTTTTCCTCAAACCTTTGGATGACAAGGGGTGTGAAGTAACGCCTTATTCCGCGATACCTTTCAACACCACATACTCATGATCAAAACAAAAATTAAACTAACTGCAATTAACTTTTCTTTCGCATGCAAAAACATTCTTCTCAAGAAATATATACAAAACAAACGAATTATTATGAATTGCAGAGTTGTTCCTTAACCCAGACTTTTCTCTCCATCCATGTAACGGTGTTGGTTCAACTATCCCAGATCCCGAGACCTTAGGTAGATAGGTGTTAAGGCACCCCTAGGACTTAATAACCGGATAGACGAGGCCTGTTTTTGTTAGGAAAACTTTTGATCAGTGGAGTACCTTGTCTTATCCTTTCATTCCAAACTTTCACATCATTTCCAAAATCCCAAGTTAAACTAATTCAGCTTCCACAATCAACTAATCCATCAAATTTCAGTGAAAACAGATTAATTTGAATAAAAATATATATACAAACAACCTAAAGCAGCAAGATTTTTGAGGTGGTCACCATGCTCGATTTCAAAATTTGTGCAAAAATTTCACCCAAGAATTCAATATTTATAAGCACCCAGAGAAGTGATTCCCTCAAAGCAAGAAGACATCAAAAACAAGTGTGGCATTTAAGTGGCAACTGGCATATTCAGAAAGATCTTCTACACTTCCTCACACTTAAGAGGAGCAATGTCCTCATTGTTCAAAAATAAAATCAAGAGAAGAGCTTTCAAAATATGCCAGACTCATGAAGAATTTCATTCAGGATCATAAGGACTGATATACAAATAAACTTTAAGCATAATAGTCATGATAGGCTGAACGTAAACAATAAAATAAGGAGAAACTAAAACTCCCCTGATATCATAGATTGAGGAAGGTTCTCTTCCTCACACTTAAACTCGAACAGGGGGCAGCGTTCCTCACACTTGCGTTCAAGCAAGTGTCCAGCCTTGGGGGTACATCAAACACCATGATAAATTTTCACCTGCATCCACTCACAACTACCCACAAAACGCTGAAAGCGTTGCATTAAAGCACAAACACCATTTCCACTTCTAAATAAAAGAAAAACAAATAAACCTAAGAAATAAATTAATGTAGTAAATAAAACTACCAAAACCAAAATAAAAATAAAAATAAAAATTTAACCACTAGGTTGCCTCCCAGTAAGCTGCCCATCTTTATAGTCTTTGGCTAGACTCCCGCTTCGTTATCCTGGATCAAAAATAAAAGTAGACAACAACTTTGCCAGGAAAATGAAGTAGACGGTAATTAAAAGCAAACCACCTGGATCAAAACAAAACGTTACGTTGGCAAATAAAATAGGAAAATGAATACTCCACAAAACCTTATGTTTAAGGAGATACTGCCGGTAGCGCTGCTCAGTCAAAAGACCAGGTGTGAATGGCTCTTCTTCCTCAAATTGAAGGATGTAAACATCCTCCTTCTGTTGTTGAGGTTTCTGGAGGCAAAGTGAGAGTTGTTCATGCCTTGGTGGTAGCGGTGTTCCCTCCTCAGATTCGAGGATACAAATATTCTCTTCTGGTTGCAGAGACTTAACATTATAATCCTGCTGGTAGATAACTTCAGAGGGAGATTCAACTTCTTCAACGTCTCTGGAGTCAACCACATCAAGTACCTCCACTGGTTCACAGATGGGTGCAGGTAGAATATCTTCATATACTGGTTGCTCTATTTGAGTTGAGGTTGAAGGAGGAGGGGAATATAAATTCCCAAATAATCGCTCCAACTCTTCATCAGACTCCTCTCCAGCTTCAGAAATTATAGGCTTGGAATGGTCTTCACCCATCAAAGTCTCCACTTGAGATTGGTCCACTAGGTCCGAATAACTTTGGCTATGGGAGAATTCCAATTGTTGTTGTGCTAACTGCTGCGAGATCTGATTAAGTTGCCTTTCCCAACTCTAGTTTATAGCTTCTTGCTCGGCAAATTTAGCATCAACTTAGATTCAATTTCAGCAAATTTAGCATTAGTGGATTTTCTTTGCTCCAGGATCTCTGCAAGCATGCTCTCTATCTTGCTTGTATCCTCCTTAGGGGGCTCCTGATAAGTGTAGAATTGTTGTTCCTCCATTTGCATTCTAGTCTGCTCACCTTCCCCCAATAAGGCTGCCGATAAGACGATTGTTGCGGTTGGTAATAATCTTGTCACCTGAACTGGTTGTAACTTTGAGTACCCGGCTGATTATACCTGTTCAAATTTTGCTCAATGTTCATTATTGTAATCGTCGTCTCCAACTGTGTCAGCACTCTCCTCAATTCATCCATGTTATCCCCCATCTTTGCCTAAATGAATAAATAAATCAACTTAAAAAAAATGAAACTAAAAAGAAAAGAAAAGAAAAAAAATAAATATTAATTAAATCAAAACGAAAATAAAAATTAAAACAATAAAAATTAAGCAAACAAAAATTAGAATAAAAAGGAAAATATCAAAAGAAGACTACGAATCAAACAAATTCTAAACTATGTATTAACCTAATAAATTCTAATGAAAAAAAAAAGATCAAAAACGGAATAGACAAAGTTGAAATCTACCCTATCAAAATTAAAACGAAAATATGTATATAAAAAAATAAAGCAAAATATAAACATAAAGCAAAATATGTACACGTAAGTAAAATTCAAAAACAAACAGTAAGGCAATGAACGTGCAATCGATTAGAAATAATACGTAAGCAATCAAATCAAATAAGTAGATCCTAAACTAGCCGAATCAGATTCGAATTGAATAAAATTGATACGAAAATAATAATGAAAAAAAAAGATATGAAAAGGAAAAAAAATGAAAATAAAGTCTCAATCAAATAAATAAAAATGTCAATTAACCGTGCCAGAGGTCCCCGGCAACGGCGCCAAAAACTTGTTAGCAGAAATATGTGTTACTATACTTCTACCTAGGCAGTGTACCTATCGTTTTGCGGAATAGTGAAATGAGTGGAGGTTGTCGATCTCAGGGACCTCGTTCAATTAATTGACAATTTATTAACTAACTGAGAAAAGTTAATTAAGAAAACAGGAAACGTCACTTTTTCAGGTTTTGCTTAATTAATCTAATCGTAACTAAATTAAAGAAATAAAACAAGTAACAAACAATAATTGGAAAATTAAAGGTGATCAATGTGGTAAATAAAAGAGCGCTCCCCGGGTTGTTCTGCTAACCTATTTCTTCAAATCCTATTAAATAACAATTTCACTAATATTACAATAAACTCAGGAACTATAGATAATTCACCGACCGGGTCATGTACAATGAATTCTGATTGACTGGAAGAACTAGCAGCAGACTGATGCTCTAATCCGGAAACAGATCAATTGCTTTTAGAACAGTTCCTATTGGAGACAGATTAACCTATAGGCGGGGTCACGCTTCTAGTCGTTAATCCGGTTTAACTTCCTATGTCTTGTTAACTAATCTCAGCACCGCATTTTGATTAGAAAACTACAAACATAACTTTGATAATTAACTAGAGAATCAAAGCGCATGAAAAACAGGAATTAAACTATCGCATAAAATAAAAGTAGTGAAATAATTACATGATAAAATTCTATGAAATAGGGTCACTCCCCAACCCGGGGAACTAAACTAACTACTCAAACATAATTATAAAAATAACAAACATAACAAAAATAATATGTGGAAGTGGTGGTGGACAATGGTGTGGTGAAGATAGTATAATGGTGGTGATGTGGTCGATGGTGTAGCACGGTGTGGAGTGGATATGGTGTACGTTGGTGGTGGTGAGGACGATGGATGGATGGTGTATGGCTGGGGATGGAGATGGATGGAGGGTGAATGGATGGGGATAGGTGTATGGTAAAGGATAATGCTGGCGAGTGGTGGAATCGGGAGTACGTAAGCTCGGTGGCAAGAGCCCCTCCCTTGGGCGTGGAAGCATGCCTCTCTCGTACCCTTGCATTGTCAATATATAGAGCTGCGAACGGTTAAAGATAAAACAAACTTTTTTTATCTCCAATAACAACCCTAATATTCTTTCTGAGGTATGCGTATAAGAATTCTCTTGTGGGCCCCCGTGTAGAATGAAAAATATCCAAGTTGCGGCTGATTCTTTTTCTTGTAAATCGATCATGAATAACTATGTGATATGTCCATGATGTCAGCCCCATGTGCAGCAAAGTCCTGATCGACGTGAATGAAAATTGCTCCCCTTTTGTTTAACAAATCCAACGTGGACTTTTTTCCAACTTTGTGATATTACATGGATATGCTCCTCGAGCCGTCATATAAGACTTTTTCCTGCATTTGACAAATAAAATATATCAACTCTTATCTAATATAAATATTATAAAAAGCACATGATAAGTGTAAAATATGACATGAATTGTTATGAAAATAAGAATAATTAAAGCTCTAAGAATAGATGTATTTTACACTTATCAACGGCGCCAAAAACTTGTTGTGCAAAAACTATATAATAAAGTATATAAATAAATTCAAGGAATAGGCAAGTGCACCTAATCGATGTAGTACAACAAAGGTCGTATCCACAAGGAAACTGGTCCTAACGTCCTAGTCTCGGTAATTAGTAATTGAAATGAAAGCAATAAAATGGGGGTTTAACCGGTGACAATCTTGATTGTGTTGGTTGAGTAATTGAAAGAACAACAAATAAACTAAAAATGGTAGTTTGTCGGAATGGATGGAGGAGTACTTTAGGACTTTGACAATCACCCAAACTTCCTAAACATGCTAGCGATTCTTCTTATGCCATAGTTGTCTTTTTAGAACAAGGATAATAACCCTCTAAACCAAAGATGGGCTAAGTCTTACTTAGTTAATTTTAACCTTCAAAACCAATTAGGGTTAAACTCACTAAATAGCATTGAGCAAGTTCTAGATAAAAGCCCCAAATTATACCCACTAACCCTAGGGGTGTAAATCAAGGGTTCTCTCTCAATTTGGTCACAAACCCTAACTCAAAACCAAATTGTAGAAAGGGTTCACCAAGAATGCACTCAAGAGATCAGTTTAAGAGCATGAAATGATAACCAAGAGAGAAACAACTATATTAAGGCATAACAAGATTCACAAGCACATTCAAGGGTTTGGGGTCAAAAACCCATCCCAAAGCACAATAGAGTTCTACTCAAGCATAGAGAAGAGAAAAACTAGAGAAGTGTAAGGAGAAGCCATTGATGGAGCTTGGAAGCTTTGGAGAAGGTGAGCTCTTCCTTCTTCTCTTCTTCCTCTTCTTTCTCCTCTTCTTTCTCTTCTTTTTTGCCCTTCTTCTCTCTATTCTCGAGTATGGAGTTGTGGAAATGAAAGTTAGTGAGTATGTGTAAGTTTTCCAGTTTTTAAAACTTTATTCTGGGCAAAATTACGTTTCGACCGCCCCAGAGGGATGTTACAAGTTAAAACACAGCATTTCACTTAAGTGAGTTAAGCCCTTTACACTGTTCAGCTATTTATGTTTGTAGTCAGGGCTTAGCTCGGTAAGTTAGGGTTATCAATTCTTTTCCCCTTTTTCCTTTGCTCTGTGTAGCGACCCCTTTCTTCTTCCCTTTTCTTCGATTCCGGTACATTTCCACGTTGTGTATGGTTCAATCTTTCAATTCAAGATTCGAGGTTTTGTTTTATGGTATCAGAGCAGGTTTTCGTGGCGACGGAGCGAAGGTCTTTCTTCCTTGAAGAATATCATCGGTAGCTGTCAAAGTTTAACAGTGGAAGTCGACAAGAACTTCGACAATGTCCGCGGATGAAAGCGAGAAGGTGAAAGACACCGAAGGGGAGAAAGAAGACGGAAAGAACGAGGCGCAGTCTAGCACGGGTATGGATAATTCTGATCCACTCTTTCTTGCAAATTCCGAGAACCCAGGAGCTCTCCTCACTGGAAGATTTGAAGGCAAGGGTTTTCGAGCATGGAAAGAGGGAATGACCATCGCCAAGAACAAGCTGTGTTTTGTCGATGGGTCATTCCCCAGACCCACAGATTCTGTGTCTAAAGGAAAAGCGTGGGATCGGAATAACTCTATGGTGAAGGCTTGGATTCTTACCGCGCTAGATAAGGATATAGGCGACACTGTCCTCTACTGTAAATTGGCGTCCCAGATCTGGAAGGAGTTATCGAGCCGTTTTGAGGAATCAAACGCCGCCCAGATTTACTCTCTACATCAGAGGCTGATCGAGACCAAGCAGAATGGAGACACAATCAGAGCCTACTATACGAAGATCAAGAAGCTGTGGGATGAACTTGATTCTTCACAAGAAGTCCCGATTTGTGAATGCAAGCCGATGTTGGATACAAGGAGATCTTCAGACGGCAAAGAGTAGTCCAATTCTTGATGGGTCTCTCTGAGAAGTTTGCTATCGTGCGGGGCAACATACTTATGATGACGCCATTACCCACGATTGAAACTGTGTATTCCCTTCTGACTCATGAGGAGCGCCAGAAGAATGTTTGTTCCACGTCTAAGGAGGAGAACAGCCTATCCTTTGCAGTCGACGGCAGCAAAAAACCCAGATTCACACCGCCAAAAGATGGGAAGCGGCCAACTTTATTCTGCACCCATTGTGAGAAGAGCGGCCACACTGTGGAGAGATGCTACCAAATACATGGTTACCCGCAATCTTGGAAGAAAGGAAAAAGGGCAACCGTATCCAATGTGGATGCAGAACAAACCCCTACCAAACACGAAGGGAGCAGCACGAGTAATGGCATGTTTACATTGGAGCAAGTAAACCAATTGCTCTCCCACCTTGCAAGAGGACAAGTACCAGAAAATAACCCTGCAAACGCCAGCTGTGGCTTCGTGGGTACAATTTCTAACCTTTTTCTTGGTCCTGGTCAGGCGAATGATAATTATAATGATCTGTCTGAAACTGCTTGTGAAACATCTGAAACTGCCTTTGCATCTAAGTTTGTTGATTCATCCTCTTGTAGAAATAACAGGAATGTTGTAACTGGTGATTACATTGATCCTCAATCTGAACCTTTATGTGCCTTAACCATTCAGGATGCATTAGATCCTTGTAGAGATAGCAGGGACACCCCTGTTAGTAACTACAATGTTTCTGCTCGTGAATCTCTGTGTAAAACCCACCATCATTTCACTATACCACAGTACACCAACAAGCCACACAAAACAAAGATCCTCACACACAACCAAAATACTTTGAAAACACAGAAGCTTGCTTTACAGAATTTCAATGCCACTTCTAGCCTGACTAGAAAATGGATTCTTGACAGCGGGGCTAGTGATCACATGTGTTGTGATCTTAGCCTTTTCCTAAGCCATAAAACCATGAAAAACCCTCACACGGTTGGTATGCCAGATGGCCACCCCCAAGTTGTTAACATTGTTGGTAATGTCAAAATAAATGAGTCTCTGATTCTGAAAGATGCTTTGTTTGTTCCTGCTTTCAACTTCAATCTTATATCAATTAGTAAGTTGACTGAACAACTCAAAGGCAAGATTTATTTTGATAAAACATGCTGTGTCTTTCAGGAATGTGATTCACTTCTTGAACATGTTATTGGAAGGATGACGGCTGGGCTTTACCTATTAGATATGAATGCTCTGTGTGATCAGGATGGTTTTCAAGCTTCAATACCTTCTGTTGTATGCAATACTAGACGTTTAATAGATTCTTTTGATTGTAAAGATGTGGTGAGTTTGTGGCACCATAGACTCGGACACTTACCCATAGCAAGAATGAAGAAGTTGCGTCTGTTTGATAAGAGTCTAGGAAATAAACAGTTTCTGTGTGAGTCTTGTTGTAAGGCTAAAAGCCACCGTTTACCTTTTCCTTTAAGTACAATAAAGACCACATAAATTTTTGAGTTGATTCACATAGACTTGTGGGGACCCTATGGGACAAAAACTAATGACAACTTCTCTTACTTTCTTACCTTTGTTGATGACTTCTCTAGAGCTACCTGGGTTCACATGGTTAAACATAAATCAGATAGTTTTGGTGTTATCAAACACTTTATTGAAATGGTATTAACTCAATTCAAGAAGAAAGTCAAATACATTCGAACTGACAATGCATATGAGTTGGGAGCTAGTAAGGAAGGAATAGAGTACCTAAAGGGAAAAGGGATCAAACATCAAATGTCTTGTGCTCATACACCACACCAAAATGGTGTGGTGGAAAGAAAACATAGGCACATTTTAGAAACTGCAAGAGAATTAATGCTTCATACTGGTTTACCTAAGGAGTTTGGGGGGGGGGGGGAAAGTGTTTTGACAGCAGTATATTTAATTAATAGGATGCCTCTAGATGTTCTAGAGGGAAAAAGTCCATTTTCTGTTCTGTATGGAAAACAGCCAGACTATGAGAGTCTGAGATGCTTTGGTTGTCTTGCTTTTGCTCATATTAATGCTCCTATCTATGATAAGTTTCACCCAAAGGCAGTGAAATGTGTTTTCCTTGGGTATCCAGCAAATAAGAAAGGTTTTAAATTGTTTGATCTAGATAACAAAAGGGTTATTGTCAACAGGGATGTTCAATTTTATGAGAATGTGTACCCCTTCAGGGGAAAGTATAAACAAAATCACTACATGAGGAACATCCTCTGGAACATTCTCTGCTTCCACCTTTAAATGCTGATCTCACTAACCACTTTGATGAGATGTCTGGAGAAATAGTTCATGACAGGCAGGAAGATACATCGGATAGTAGGACAGGAGCTGAAATTCAGGATGCAGAACCAGAGATAGCTGCTGAGAATGTTGATGAAACCACTGACGCCCAAGAGGAAGGAAGAGAAATAGAGCTGAGAAGGTCTACAAGAAGCAGGCAAACACCACAATATCTAGAGGACTACCAACTAGGGAATGCAATGCAGTTTCCCCAAGGGAAGTTTCCTGATGCCTTTACCAGTTTATTGTTTAACAAGTTGTCTTCTAATCAAAAACAGAAACAAAAACACCTATCTGAGCATTCTTGTCATAAAACTTCTTGCATTACTTCTAGCCCACCTAAGCATGTCTGTTTACTTACTCTGCCTTCTGCTGTTTGTGAAAATAAAAATGAGCATGTCCTCTGTTTAGCAAAAAGAAATGAGGAAGAACCTGGGGACTATTATGAGGCTGTTAATAATGAGAACTGGGTTAAAGCCATGAGAGATGAGATTAGAGCCTTAGAAATGAATAAAACTTGGGAAATAGTGGACTGCCCGAAAGGGAAAAGACCTATAGGTTCTAAGTGGGTCTACAAGATAAAGTATAAAGCTGATGGCACCCTTGAGAGATACAAAGCAAGATTAGTTGCTAAGGGCTATAATCAGAAGCTAGGAATAGATTATTTAGAGACTTTTTCTCCTGTAGTGAAGTTTACTACAATTAGAGTCATAATTATTCTAGCTGTTAAGAGACAATGGAGTATAAAACAGTTGGACATTAACAACGCCTTTTTGCATGGAGATTTGCATGAAGAGGTTTTTATGCAATTACCCCTAGGATATGAAACTGAAAGCAAAGGGAAAGTTTGTAGATTACAAAAATCCCTTTATAGGCTGAAACAGGCTTCTAGGCAGTGGCATGAAAAACTGAGTGGTTTCCTCAAAACATTAGGGTTTATTCAGTCTTTAAATGACTATTCCTTGTTTACTAGAAGATACCAAGGTAAGATAACTGTGCTGGCCGTGTATGTAGATGATATATTGCTCACTGGAGATGATTCTGGCATGATTCGAAAGGTTAGAGATAGTTTGCATGAGAAGTTCAGAATCAAGGATATAGGTTGCTTGGGCAGATTTCTGGGCATGGAGTTTCTTAGGACTGAGAAGGGTGTAATATTGATGCAGAAAGGATATAGTGAGCAGTTAGTAACTGAATTCGGATGTGATAGGTTAAGAAGGGCTGCAGGACCGCTAGAACTGAACATGAAATTACTTTTGGAAGATGGGAAGCCACTAGATGATCCTCTGGTATACAGAAGATTAGAGGGAAAGTTGAATTTTCTTACACACACTAGACCAGATTTGTCTTTTTCTGTTCAGTTGTTGAGTCAGTTTCTTCAAAAACCTACTGATTTACATATGAAAGCTGCTTTGCATACACTAAGGTATATTAAGGGAACCTTGAATTATGGTTTAATGCTTAATGATACCAACAGTCTTGAACTTGTTGCATACTGTGATGTTGACTGGGCTGGATGCCCGAATACTAGAAGGTCTATTAGTGGCTTTTATATTGAATTTGGTGGTTGTGCTCTGTCTTGGAAGTCTAAAAAGCAGTCTAACGTGGTGTAGACACCAAAAATTCTCACCCATTTTTATTTTGAAACAAAAATGTGAAAATAAACATGTTTCTAGAAACAAGGCGGTCGTCCCCGTTTTCAACCAAAGGAATTTCCTTTTCCCCGGCTTTTAAATCTCACATTCCTATGGAAAAGGAGCACGCGCCTTTTTTTTTTTTATCTTTTGTTTTTACTTTATTTTTTTTATTGTAATATGTTTTTAAAATGACTTCATTTTGTACACTTATTTTATTGCTTTTGTTTTAAAATATTTAACGCTTTCGTTATTTCCTCGTATTATTTCTCTCATTGATATACTGAAATGCGACACAGCATAGCTGGTTAAGGTTCCCATCATACCACCCGCAGATCTTGGGTTCGATTCCTGGCGTAGGCTGGAGGCGTTTTCTTTGTTATTTCAGCATGCAACACGACTTTCATCTTGTTTCTCCGCTACAATCTAATGAAATCGGTCGCAGCTCAGTTGGTAGAACATGC
The DNA here is from genome assembly GCA_023374045.1 of Limonium bicolor. NCBI lineage: Eukaryota > Viridiplantae > Streptophyta > Magnoliopsida > Caryophyllales > Plumbaginaceae > Limonium > Limonium bicolor. The sequence continues at coordinate 32,223,626 of CM041779.1, read as the reverse complement.
AGGAGAGGAAGGTGAGGTATCGAGTTTGAAACTTGGTAGGAGCATATTTTTGAGACTTCCTTTATTTTCGCCAGTTAATAGGGCCCTGTCCAAATCGGTTTGTCCAAACAGCCCATTTCTTTTTATTTTGAGCCCCACCTAAAGCCCATAACCATGAACAAAAAAAAATGAATTGCAGTATGGGCATCCCCATACTCATTCTCTCGTTCTTCCCCATGAGTCTCACCGTCTCAAACACCACGGTATGGTGCTGAATTCTTGAAACAATCAATTGCCCCTCCCCCAAATTCCTTGCGTGGTCCTCGGTATTCACGGGCGATGGTAAACTCCCGAGGAGAAAACCCATCCCGCCTGCATGCTTCGAGGGGAATCGGAACGGCTCATCTTCAAATCGCCACCCGACCATCCTCTTCTTCCGGACTTCGAAGGCTCACCTCCCTGCTTCCACTGACAGGGAATCGACTGCGAGATCATCTCCCTCTCCATCTTCAAATCGTCGCCCACACCCTACCACACGCCTGGAAATCTCAGGACCGAGAAACAAGGAATAAACCCGGAAAATTTGCCACGGTCGTCGGTGTTCTTTTCCCGATTTTGAATCTGAAACTGGGCACCCAAAAAATTTTCCATCGCCTTTGAGATTTCCTTCCGCCCCCGAATCTCTGACCCACGCTCGGAAGAACCACCATCAACGCCTGCACTTTCGCCGACGAGTTCGTTGTTTTTCCTTCTCTATTCCTTTGATTCTCTGCGAAGGTAAGCTGAGCTTCGGCTTCTTAAAAATCAAAATCTGATGTCGAATCCCCCTTCTCACCCTATTACATTCTCAATATACTCTCTGGTTCCAACAAAAATTCATTCGATGATCTCTTAAAGAGTAGGGCATGATTCTTTGGCTTCGTTGGAGTTCCAATCCAATGCTAGTGCCGACATACGCCTCTCTTTCTCGTTTCTTGTTCATTCACGTAACGTGGTTGAGATAATCACTCACGCCTTATTTTGGGTTTTGCTTAAGACTCCCCGTTCTCCCGTGTTATTCGTATCTCTCTCTGTTTCTTTCCATAACTTAATCAGCTTGATCAACGCCTAGCCCATGATGGGTTCGGGTATTTTCTCAAAGCTGTTCGAAAGAATAACTATGTATGTACTCCTATTCGAAGTCGTTCTGTGTTGCGAGAAGGAAATTGTTTCTCTGTGGACAGATTGAGTTTATTATATGATTATGTTGCTAGGTATATGTTTTGCTGTCCTTACTGAGGTAAATTATTTTGACTCCACATGATCTGATTATTTGAGCTCAGCGAACGCTCCTTCAAGCTCCTGTCGAACTCTTACCAACCTGAGAATCGGTTTGGTCTGCCTTACTTGTTGAATCTAATGCCCTTTTCATCGATATACTTTCATTGCTGTTTCAGTATGGTTGTGTCTCGAACTTCCTAGCAGGAGGTTTAAACCTCTTTGTTATACATGGCAGCCTTGTTAATCTGATCAGCATAATATGTGAAACATCAAGCAGGAGGCTTCCATTTTGCAGGGGTTTAACTTGCTCAAAGAAAGTCCAACCCGAACCTACTGGTGTCCTGTGTTCTGTTTCGGCATAGCTCATTTTTCCTTTCTTTTATTCTCTTCACGGGTATCACATTTGACTGATTGTGTGGCCACAAACTAATTGTGCATCTTCTTGTTTTGCTTGTTCTGTACATATGTATGGTTTTGCAGGAGGTTTTCTCATCAGCTTTCCTGGTACACCTTTCTTACGACCAAAACGATTCTCTGACTCTTTTTTAAGAAGAAATATGCATTGATTAGTCATGTAATCTGACTGATTTGGTTTGTGCTTCATAGATTTGCACTCGCTCTGGTTCAAAAACGTGTATAATATGCTCCTTCATCTGTTTCGTTTGAGCTTGGTCATAATCTGATAAAAAGTAATCCTGTTGAGTTTCTGCTACTTGTGTATGACTCACTACATGTGGTTTCGTTTATTGTTTCGGTTTCAATTTGCTTCATAACTATTCTATGTGTGTGTAACTGGGTGAAGCCGCATGAGAATGCCTGGTCTCAAAAACTTTTAGATGTAGGCAGCAAGTGGCTAAGGGCATAAAAAAGAATAGTCTTCTCAGCAACACTCTGTAGCTTTAGGTTTCTGTCCAGTTCGGGAAATATAGCACCCCTTGAATTAATCACACTTTTTTTTAGAAGTTTTCTTTCCCTGTTGAAACTTGATGACCCACGACTTAGAGCCAAAAGCAGTAGAATACATGACTGTCTGGGAGTGCATCAAGTCGTGAAAGTTAAAGCAAAAAGGAGAAAGGCATAGTGTCTCGTTTAGCTAGTAATCCAGGACCAGAAGTCAGTTGCTAATTATAATTGGGAGTTTCGTGTTCAATTTGGGGCAGACATTTTAGAATTGATTAGTTCTCTGTCGTTACTCATCTTTTCTTTTTCTTTTTTTTGGATTTATTCTATTGCACAACTCTCGTATGGCAACTTAAAGACAAGTGGCAATTAATTAGCGACCACATTTTAGGAACCAAGTGTATATACCCGAAGCTTTAAAGTTCATTTTGTATTTTCTTGTTTGCTTATCTTTATTTTCAAATTTATTGTTATTTGTATTATATGTTCATACCTCATAGTTTAGCTTGGTAATTGATTGGGTCCAGCCTAATATAGAGGGCCAAGGACATAGGAAGCCCTAGTTAGCCCATAGGTCACCCCATTTTAGAGAAACTCTAGGTTTGGGTATCCTCAATGCATACGGGTCCTAGACACGGTCCATTTGAGGAATACCCATTTCCATTAAAAACTTTCCAAATCAACCCTTAATTTCAGAATAAAATATACAATCAACAAAGTCCAACTCATTTTGTAAGTCCAAATAATTTTCACTCAGACATAATTTAAGCCCAATGGCTCGTGATAGTTTCAAGCAAATTCTTCAATCAGTCCATCTTAAAAATCTAATTTCAGAGCCCAACTCCCAAATCTGGGCCCAATTCCACCAAACCCGGCCCATTTACCCACACTTGGACCTTTAGCCCACACTTGGCCCATTAGCCCATGTTTGGCCCAAACCCACTATGGCCCATACCCATTTCGGCCCAAGCCCAAATCGGCCCAAACCCAATGAGGCTTAAACCTAATGAGGCCCAAACCCACTATGGCACATACCCATTTCAGCCCAAACCCAATTAGGCCCAAACCCATACCGGCCCAAACCCAAACTGACCCAAACCCACAATCAGCCCAAACCCACAGTCAATCCAACCCCAAGTCAGCCCGAGCCCACACAAAACAAGCCGAGCCTACAAAAAAACAAGCCAAGCCCACAAAAACCAAGCCAAGCCCACAAAAATCAAACCAAGTCCACAAGAATCAAACCAAGTCCACAAGAATCAAACCAAGTCCACAAGAATCAAACCAAGTCCACAAGAATCAAACCTTGACCTGAATGTTGACCTTTGACCCGATTGAGACCCTTGACCCGAACTTTGACCCTTGACCCGAACTTTGACCTTTGACCCAAACTTTGACCTTGACCAGAAAATGTTGACCTTGACCCAAGAGTTGACCTTGACCTAACTTTGACCTAGCCTGTTTTCCAAGCCCGATCCAATTCTATTCTAACTCAATCCAATTCAAACTCAAATCATTCAGCCCAATTCAATTCAGTCCAATTACCTTCAATTCAAATTCAAGTCCATTTCGTCCAATTCACACTCAACTTATAAATTCCTTTCAAAATCCAAAAACCTAAAAAGAATTTCAAATCATCCTTTATTCAAACTTCATTAAGTTTTCAAAAGAAACCATTTTGTGGAATTTTAAAGGAAAAACTCATCTCACATCACAGAAAACTCTTCTCAAATGCAGAAAGTTCTTCTCACATATACAGAAAGTTTTCTCCTAAAACATTTCTCAAAATCAGTGTTTCTTTACAGAGAATTCCGAATAACTTCAAAAGTTTTCAAACTTAGTTCTTTTTAACTAAAAAATAAACCGTTTTCAGGGAGCAAGAAATGTCTAACCCCTTCAAAACATTTCATCCATGGTTAGATCATCGCTTGTCTCCCTTCCCAAAATAAAAATCCGAGGCGGGGCACTGGGGTTATAACCTCCCTTGTCGCAGTCTGGATCTCTTTAGGCGGGGCATTAGGGTGACAAACCTCCCCTAATTGCAGCCTAGATTTCTACAAGGCGGGGCGCTAGGGAAGTAACGGCCTTCCTAGTTGCAGCCGGGATTTTAGAATCGTCTAACTCCCTTCCACTCGATTTCAGTATTTTCGGCTTTTAATGTTTTAAACCCGGGAGTTAGAGACGTTATTAGGGTTTGACTGAGAGTATCCCATTCATGATACTTCTCTTTAAATCCTATATTTCGACATAAATTCATTGCCCCATCTTTCGAGCCTCGGCACTTACCATTAATTAAGTGTCGTGTTCGAGGGGGACAGGGGGTACATAGGGTAATCCCTCGGGATTATCCGCCCTTTTACAACAAAAATGATTTTCAGTTTTAAAATTTTAAGAGAGACTATTCTGAATAAACCAATCCAACCCTTCCCATAGAACCTCAGTCACATAGGTCTTCCAATTCCCGAATACTCCCGAACAACCTTAGTCGTCTTAAAACATCTTCAAAACCCGAACACCTATATACCCAATGCCCTCTTTCACACTCCATCAACACTTTCGACTTCCTAAAACACCTCAAAAACTTGACCATTCAAAAATCCAAACTTTACAAGCACGAAAAACACTTCTCAATGAATCCGATCACCTCTCAACCTCATAAAATGACCAAAATACCCCTAAGCTCTATGAAATGACTAAAATACCCCTAGCTCTACAAAATGACCAAAATATCCCTGAGCTCTATGAAATGACCAAAATACCCCTAAGCTCTACAAAATGACCAAAATACCCCTCAGCTTTATAATAACCAAAATGCCCCTTTGCTCCTCAAACTTCCAGCATCTTTTTAATCCCGTGAAAGTCGCAACGACCTCAAACCTCTCAGAAACCGTCCAAATCTCACAATATTCAAAATCAACTTCACCAATCGATATCTCAAGTCCAGCCTATTCTTCAAACTCTTCTAGATCATCTAAATCGCAACCCACACTCAATCATATCCTTTGGCTTTAATTTGAATCTCTTTAATAAGGTTTTGAAAGAAGATAATCCCGACAATTGGAGACCGAGGTTTCCTCGGGCACCAATCCAAAGTCGTGGTCATTGCCACTTCCGAGGGGTGTAACCCAGTACGAACCCACAATAGAATCTCTGCAAATGACCAGATAAGTCCTATCCGTAGGGAACAATCTCAGAGTCAACCAACGGTTCTTAGAACCCACCCTTCTCTTCCTTTCCTAGTTCTTAGGTCAAACTAGGTGGCGACTCTAGTCAATTCCGCCTTATAGTGGCATAAGTCCGCGTGGAGCCCATTGAGAGCGGGTGTAGTGCACACTTGCACTCCCTTTTATGCTTTCTGGGAAAGACGGACGATTTAGTAGGTATTTGAGGGATGCCATGAATAACGGGTTTTCACCCTACACAGAATGGCGTTTTTTTAGGATCTAGGTATTTTAGTCATATCATATTCAGATAGACCCCCCTCATACCGAAAAATCACCCTCCACACGTGGCTCTTTCCTCAGCTGAAGCAGAGTACAGAGCTCTGAGGCAAGCAGTAGCAGAAGTGAGCTGGTTAACAAGGTTGCTTCATGAACTAGGAGTTGAGGAGCTGCAGCCCATTCCTCTCAAATCGGATAGCCAGGCAGCAGTTTACATTGCAAAGAACCCGGTTTTCCACGAGAGGACCAAACACATCGAGGTGGACTGTCACTTTGTGAGGCAGAAAATTCTTGAGGGACTTGTAAGAGTTGTTTTTGTCTCTTCTGATCGTCAGCTGGCTGATGTACTTACCAAAGTTCTCCCTGGACGTTCCTATCCTACAATTCTCAGACAACTGGGGGTAGAGGAAATTGGGTGCCGTGAGTAGTCAGTGCAGTAGTTCCTCACTGTTTTTGTTCGGGTTTTTTGTTTGTGTTTTAACTTTCTTGTCTTGCAAAACAAGCAATGAGATTTCTTGTTTTGAGGGGGGCTGTTACAAGTTAAAACACAGCGTTTCACTTAAGTGAGTTAAGCCCTTTACACTGTTCAGCTATTTATGTTTGTAGTCAGGGCTTAGCTCGGTAAGTTAGGGTTATCAATTCTTTTCCCCTTTTTCCTTTGCTCTGTGTAGCGACCCCTTTCTTCTTCCCTTTTCTTCGATTCCGGTACATTTCCACGTTGTGTATGGTTCAATCTTTCAATTCAAGATTCGAGGTTTTGTTTTAAGGGGCGGTCGGCCTGGGGCGGTCTGAACTAGAAAGAAAATCGTGTGGCAGACTCAACCTGACCGCCCCATAGGGGCGGTCCATACCAGAGAGTAAATCTTGTGTTGAACTTAACCTCGATTGCCCCACAGGGGCGGTCGGTCTGGGGCGGTTTGGACCAGAAAGGAATTTTAAGCTTCCGACTGCCCTACAGGGGCGGTCTTGAGGGTAGGTCTCACTAGAAACGGTCTTTTTGCACCGAAATCGTCCCCATTTGACCCATTGTCTTTGACACACTCCTCATGGCAATAAAGCTTGGCCACAAAGTCTTGAGAATCTCGAAAAATCATTGCTCAAGTGAGCTTTTACCTATATCAAAACCAAATTTGTATAAGTTCACCTATATTAACAAAATGCTCTATAAAGTGGTGAAATAGGTCAATAGTTGCATGAAATAAAGGTAAATAAAGACCTTATAATTATGTTATTTCACCACTTATCAATAAGTTCTCCCTTCATTCGAACTACTCACACTAGTACAGAAATGGTCTATCGCAGCGCCCCTACCGCAGCGGTTGTAAAAACAACCGCTGAGATAGGCCTTTTTTTAAAATCCCGCAAACCTATCTCAGCGGATGTAAGTAACAACCGCTGCGCTAGGGTCGTTTTAAAAAAAACAACTCTATCGCAGCGGTTCCTACTAAGAACCGCTGAGATAGGTCTTTTTTACAGACCTATCTCAGCGGTTCTTAGTAGGAACCGCTGCGATAGAGTTGTTTTATTTCCCCCAAATCGGCTCCAGTTCATCTTCTCCTCTCATTCTCTTATGTAATCTCGCGAGAACGACGACGAAGAAGACGACGGTGATTCTCTCGACGCCTGCGACTCCGCCACCACCGCCACCTTCTCCTTCCGCGCGCGCCACCGCCGTCGCCGTCCCAAGTCGTCCAGGAGGTCGCAGGCGTCGTTCGTCGGTGCTGCGCGAACCCTAGGTTCGAATTCCGATTTCTAACTTCGAAATTATGTTAATTATTGTCTTGTTGATTGAATAACTAGTTGTAATATAGTTATTGATTGTTAGTTTAGTTGTGTGTGCATAATTTGAATATAGATAGATTATTGAACAAGTATAAATAATTGTGCATATAAGGTGTTCGATAAAATGCCTGAGTTGATATTTTTGCTGTTTGTGCCCTCTGCATACAACCCAAAGTTGTAAAAAACGGTACGGGAATATTGCGTCACTATTACAATGATGCTAGTGATAATGCATCCTTGTTTCTTCAGTAATATATTACTAGAGATTATTTTTGGAAAAAGCTACTAATGTTCGATAAGTAAGTTATTTGATATTTTATAGTATTATAGTACTTGTCAACTGTACGTGCTATATGTAAGTGGATGTTGCCCAACCATACGTTTTTTATCCATTAAACTCAGATTCCGATAAGAGATGTGATATGTTATTTACAGGTTATGTTAACTTGTGTTCTTTTTTTATTAGGAATAATTTTATAATTCTGGACCATTGATCTACTTCTCTCTTAATTTAATGATTGTAACCATATTAAGTTGAATAAATAACAATGTTAGCGTGTTCGTTTTTACACTCAGATTTTTAGTTGATATAATTATTATGTTCGTAAATATGAAGTTAGTTTTTTAGAATTTGTAATTATTAATATAATTTTTTTTCTAAAATTTACACTCATTAAAAATATTCTTTTTTAGTAACTAATAATAAATTATCTTAAATAATTTTTATAAAAAAGGTAATTTTTTAAAAAGATATTTTTTATTAGTTTAATTTATAAGTTAATAATAAATCATCTGAATTAATTTTTAAAAAAATATAATTTTTTTAAAAAATAGTTTTTATTAATTTATACTTTTTATTAGTTAAGTTTATAGCTATAAGTTATCTTAATTAATTTTTATGGAATTTGCGGTGACTATATTTTTACAGTCACCAATTCAGTCACACTCTCTAATCTCATTAAATTAATAATGTAGTTTATATGACCATCATGGAGACAAAAACGATGATACATTTTTTCCTCATATAAGGATTGTCCATTTTTTTAGATTTTACGATACAGAAACGGACGCTTTTGTCCTATGGGTGTATGGAAAAGACGAGCGCCCACATATGTCCCATTTAAATTGAAAAACGGACACTTACACGGTTTGTTCTATTTGTATGAAGAAATTATGAACGCTCTCATGAAAAAAAAAAGATGAATTGTGTCATTCAAATGTCCGATTTGAGTTTGAATCGATGCGGATCAATCCATACGGACCTAAACACAAAGTATGTCCATCACATATGTGCGTTTTGAGTTTCAGTTATAAGGACCAATCATGTGAAGAGGACACACTTATTTTTCTTTAATTTTTACAATTAATGTGACTAATTTTTTAATGTTTATATATTTAAAAACATAAATTGTAAATTTGAAAATTTTATTTAAAGATGTATAACTATACTAACTAGAATATTAAAAAATTATGATGACATAATGAAAGCGTGGGAGAGACAGTTCAAGTATATATATTTGGAAATTGAACTTTTTTTATGGATGTAAACTCTACAGACTGTATGTTGATGACTATAAATTTTGAAAATTTGATTGTATTTTTATTAAAATGATTAAAAATTGTAAATTTGAAAAATTTATTTAAAGATGTATAACTATACTAACTAGAATATTAAAAAATTATAATGACATAATGAAAGCGTGGGAGAGACAGTTCAAGTATATATATTTGGAAATTGAACTTTTTTTATGGATGTAAACTCTACAGACTGTATGTTGATGACTATAAATTTTGAAAATTTGATTGTATTTTTATTAAAATTGAACTTTTTTTATGGATGTAAACCCTCTGCATACAAGATCTATAACTTTATAACATATATGTTCTCCCATTACATTGCAGTATATACGTGCTTAATATGATAATGCTTATAGTAATGGATTTCTTGCCCCCCTAATATTATTACCTTGCTTCACCGCTGTCTGCTGCAGTAATTGGGGTGGTCTCTGTGTCTCTTTCTTCCTCATTGCTTCTGTTGTGCAGCATGAGCTGAAAGGTAACATCTTCATCTATCTTTTTTCTCTTTTTTTATTTTCTTAATATGATAATGCTTATAATAATGGATTTCTTGCCCCCCCTAATATTATTTCCTTGCTTCCCCGCTGTCTGCAGTAATTGGGGTGGTCTCTACTTCTTCTTCCTTATTTATTCTGTTGTGGACTAAGAGTGAAAAGGTAACATCTTCATCTATCTTTTCTCTTTGTGTGTGATTGTGAATAAGGATGGTTGCTGCCAATTGTTGAATTTATTTGTCGTGGTAAATAAGATGTTGGTGAATGCTTAATGATAAGCATGGGATTAACACGATTACACAAAGGTCATGCCGAATTTTTTCTAGAATCGTATTAGTCTTATTAATTAATTTTATTTGTTATTTGTGTATAACAATCTTTACTTTTCTTTGTCAGGTCTTCTGAATCTGCTATTGGATTTGTACCAGTACTTTCCCAGCCCATCACCAAAGCAGTCTCCTAGCTTCCCCCTCTGTACAACCTTAAAACAAGTAAGTAATTAAACTTTATTTTTTGTTTTAATAATGCAATGATTTGTTGAAGTTAAATTAAATGTGTTAGAATTGTTAGAATAAGGCTAGATTAGTTACGTTGGAAAGTTAGAGTACTTAGGCTACGTTAGTTAGGTTGTAACCATAGAGTAGTGCTGAGTTTGGTTGCAACCGTACATCCAGTAGAAACATGCTCCATACAAATGCAGACGAAACTGAAAGACAATCAATCTTAACATTGTTTTGTTTTCACATATAGAATGGAGCGTGACTGGATGTACGGTTATCGAGGGATAACTATTTTGATGAGAAGCTGAAAGAGTTTCTCAAAGCGGCAGTGCAACACAAGGACAGAACAAAGGCGGACAATATTTCATGTCCTTGTGTTGATTGTGGGGTTGTAAGGAAATATGAAGACATTGAGGAAATTAGATTTCATCTTAAGTCCCGTGGATTCATGCCACATTACAGAAGATGGATTTTTCATGGAGAAACAGTTGCAGCTAGTGCTTCAACATCATCAAGTGCTCATGATCCACGTTACGCAAGTACCGCCCACACCTTCAATACCATCAATGAGTCGGTACCGTTAAGTGATTCAGGATTCGATGACAGTGAGACCACTCACCATGATGAACAAATGGATGAAATGTTAGAAAATGTTGCCGATACTTTTGTCGATAAGCCGGAAGAGTATCAAAGATTGTTGGACGCATCAAAGACACCTTTGTACCCTTCGTGCGTTAAATACACAAAATTGACTGCTGTACTTAATTTGTTCAACTTAAAGGGGAAATATGGAGTTGGTGACAAGTGTTTCACGTCATTTCTAGAGCTGATACATGATATGCTTCCTGATGAGAATGGTCTTCCTACATCCACCTACGAGGCAAAGAAATGGATGTGTCCAATGGGAGTTGAATATAAAAAGATTCATGCTTGCCCAAATAACTGTGTGCTTTATAGGGGTGAATACGAACATCTAGACAAGTGTCCTAAATGTTTGTTGTCCCGGTACAAAGACAAGGATGAGGATTCCTCCTTTCAGAAAAAAAAGCGTCCAGTGAAATTATTGTGGTACTTGCCGATAATTCCTAGATTCAAACGGTTGTTTGCCAATCCGAAAGATGCGAAGAACTTACGATGGCACGCGAATGGTAGAAAAATTGATGAAAAATTAAGACATCCTGCAGACGGACCTCAGTGGAGAAATATCAACAGAAAATTCAAACATCATTTTGGGGATGAGGATAGGAATCTGAGACTTGGATTGTGTACCGATGGGATGAACCCGTATGGCACGTTGAGCAGTCAGCACAGCACTTGGCCGGTGCTACTAGTGATCTACAATTTACCGTCATGGTTGTGCATGAAACGAAAATACATTATGTTATCACTCCTAATTTCTGGTCCAAAGCAACCTGGTCATAACATTGACGTATATCTTGTACCACTGATCGACGATCTGAACTTGTTGTGGAATGAAGGGACAGTGGTATATGATGCTCATGCGAAATAAAATTTCACACTGAAGGCGATGTTGTTCTGTACTGTTAACGACTTTCCTGCCTATGGGAACTTGTCAGGATACTCGGTGAAAGGATTCAAAGCGTGTCCGGTATGTGAGGATGACACATGTTCAGATCGTCTGAAGCACTGCGGCAAAAATGTTTACATGTGTCATCGACGGTTTCTTCCAGTAGACCATCCTTACCGTTCGAGAAAACAAAAGTTGTTCAACAATGAGCACGAGACTCGTGTGGCTCGTCTGCCTTTGAATTCAGAGGAAGTGTATGCAAAGGTAAAAGACATTGAAAATGTCTTTGGAAACACATCCAAGCCGCCGAAGAACATTTGGAAAAAACGTTCCATTTTTTGGGATCTACCATATTGGAGGCATCTGCCTGTTCGACATTGTTTGGATATCATGCACATTGTGAAGAACGTCGGTGAGGCAGTGAGTGGTACTTTGCTCAACATACCCGGTAAGACGAAAGACGGATTGAAGGTGAGGAGAGATATGCAAGAGTTGCGCATACGGAAAGAACTACACCCAATAGAGGATGAGAAGCGAACATATCTACCTCCTGCGTGTTATACCCTCTCTAAGAGTGAAAAATTAAGTTTTTGCAAGTGTTTGTACACATTGAAGGTACCATCTGGGTACTCTTCAAACTGGAAGAACCTAGTTTCTATGAAGGATTTGAAACTGTTAGGCATGAAATCTCATGATTATCATGTGTTAATGTTGCATCTTCTTCCAGTTGCAATACGAGGGATATTACCAGAAAATGTCAGAAATGCTCTTACTCGATTATGTTTCTTCTTCAACGCTGTCTGCTGCAAGGCAATTGACTCAGACACCCTCGATGATCTGCAACATGAAATCGTTGTGACAATATGCCAGCTTGAGATGTATTTCCCACCATCTTTCTTCGACATAATGGTGCATTTAGTAGTGCATATTGTCCGAGAGATCAAATTGTGTGGTCCGGTTACTTACGTTACATGTATCCTTTCGAACGATATATGGGGATTCTGAAGGGTAGAATGAAAACAGATATAGACCGGAAGGCAGTATCATCGAAGCAACAGTGACTGAGGAAGTCACAGAATTCGTGACAAGTTATTTGAACGATGCAGAGTCAATTGGTATTCCCAAACCACGTCACCATGGTAGATTTAAGGGTAAAGGAGTTATTGGCAAAAAGGTTGTTCGTATCTCTCGTGATCTTATTAATCAGGCACATTTGTTTGTACTTGAAGAAAGAATGCAGAAAAACTCTCTTATTATTCTGTAGAGAAATCTGTACATATTTATAGAGAGGAATGAGAAAGGTTAATCTATCTGCAGAGAGATGCCTAGGGAGTAACTGCCTAGGGAATATACAAGGTCTGGACAGACCTGTCTAGGGAATATACAAGGTCTGGACAGACACTAATTAATAACCCACTAATAATAACACCACCCACTAATAATAGCACCCACTAATAATAATAATAATAGCACCTAATCCTGAAGAGGAACAACTATTAATTAATTACAGAGCAGAATACGAAGTAATAGCATCTGTCAACACTCCCCCTCAAGCTGAATGGTGAATGTCATCCATTCCAAGCTTGGAAATTAGATGATGAAACCGAGTACTATGAAGTCCTTTTGTGAGCACGTCCGCAACCTGTTTCTCTGAAGAGATATACGACAAATCAATCATTCCCTGCTCAAGTTTTTCTCGAATGAAGTGTCTGTCGATGTCAATGTGTTTGGTCTTGTCATGGTGGACTGGGTTCTTCGCAATTTTGATAGCTGACTGGTTATCACATCTTAATTTCATTGATCCTTCCCACTTCAGCTTCAGCTCATTCAAAATAATTTGGCACCAGAGTAACTCACACAAACCATGTGCAAGAGATCGAAACTCAGACTCTGCTGAGGATCTAGCCACTACGCTTTGTTTCTTGCTTCTCCATATCACAAGATTTCCTGCCAAGAACACACAATATCCTGAAGTAGATCTTCTATCTGTCACGGATCCTGCATAGTCTGCGTCTGTGAAGGCTTCTAGAGTTAGGGCGTTGTCACGTTTAAATAGGATCCCTTTCCCTGGACAACCTTTAAGATAGTGCAGAATTCTGTAGGCTGCAGTGAGATGGGGTTCCCTTGGATCATGCATGAACTGACTGATTACTGAAACTGGGTAAGCAATATCTGGTCTTGTATGGGATAAGTAGATCAGTTTCCCACACAGTCTTTGATACATTCCCTTATCCACAACAGGATCATCAAGGGCAGTTCCCATCTTATGATTAGGGTCAATGGGTGTTCGAGCTGGCTTGCATCCACTCTTACCTGTTTCTTTTAACAGATCAATTATATATTTCTGCTGAGAGATAAATATTCCTTGGGATGAGCGAGCCACCTCAATTCCTAGAAAGTATTTCAGCTTGCCCAAAGTTTTAATTTCAAATTCTGCCTTCATTTTCCTTTCTAGTTGCTCTCTTTCCCCCATATCATCTCCTGTTACAATGATGTCATCCACATAAACTAGCAATATGGTTACCTTTCCTGAAGGAGAGTGCTTCAAAAACAAAGTGTGGTCTCCTTGGCTCTGTTTGTAACCTGCCTTCCTCATTACACTAGTAAATCTACCAAACCAGGCACGAGGGGATTGTTTAAGACCATAAAGGGCCTTTTTTAACCTGCATACTTTGTTTGCTGATGGTGGAGTGAAGCCTGGTGGAATCTTCATGTATATTTCCTCTTGAAGGTCCCCATGGAGGAAAGCATTCTTGACATCAAACTGTGACAAACTCCAATCAAAGTGAGCAGCGAGAGATAAAAGAATTCTCACAGTATTCATTTTCGCAACAGGAGCAAATGTCTCAACATAATCTATACCATAGGCTTGAGTAAAACCTTTGGCCACAAGACGAGCCTTATATCTCTCCAAACTGCCATCAGCTTTATATTTGAGAGTATAGACCCACTTGCAGTCCACCACATTCTTTCCAGCAGGTTTATCCACAATTTCCCAAGTATGGTTTCTCTCTAGAGCAGCCATCTCTTCTTTCATGGCTTCCCTCCATTCTTTGTGTTGAAATGCTTCAGACACATGTTTGGGTATAGATAGTTCTTGGATCTTGCTGAGAAAAGTTTTGTGTGCAGGAGAAAGTTTGTGAGTGGAAGTGTATTTGGCTAATGGGTACAAAGGTCTTTTTGTGCATTCACGAGTCCCTTTTCTTAGGGCCACAGGCAGATGAATGTCTATATCAGAAGTGTTAGATGAAAGAGAAGGAGATGAGAGATTGCTTACCCTATTTTCTGATGTTGCATCTCTCAGAACTTTCCTGCAGGGAGGTAACTTGGTCATGCTGCTGCTCAGGAAGGTGCTTCTTTCTGTGATACGTTAGAGGAAAGAAGAAGGGTGGCTGTGCAGTTTCAGCTGGTGTGTTAGTTGATTGAACAGGTGGTAGAGGTGTATCTCCTGTGGGCAAGATCAAAGGTTGAAGTGGCTCAAAGGTTGGATGTGGAGAATGTGGTGTATGTTCAGTATCAGCTGCATGCGGTGTATGTTCAGTATCAGCAGAGTCACAAAAGAAAGGTTTTGACTCATCAAAGGTGACATCAATGGTGACAAAGATTTTTCTTGTGGTAGGATGATAGCATTTGTAGCCCTTTTGGGTTGTAGAGTAACCGAGAAAGATGCACTTAATGGAGCGAGGATCAAGTTTCCCTCTTTGAGGGTTGTGGACATGAACAAAAGCGGTACTTCCAAAGACTTTGGGCTCAAGCCCATGTGTTGGACAGAAATGGGGATAAAAAGCTTTGAGAAGGGCTAGAGGACTTTTGTAGTTTATGACACGAGAAGGCAGCCTATTAATTAGAAAAGTGGCTGTCAAAACAGCTTCTCCCCAGAATTGTTTAGGTGTATTAGCCTGAAACAAAAGGGTGCGGGCAACTTCAAGGATGTGTCTGTTTTTCCTTTCAGCCACCCCATTCTGTTGGGGAGTGTAGACACAAGATGATTCATGAATAATGCCTTGAGTTTGAAAGAAATGAGTTAATGTGTGATTGAAATAATCCTTTGCATTATCAGTTCTGAATTTATGGATTTTTGTGTTGAACTGATTGTGAATCATATGGCAGAAAATGGGAATACAATCGCTGACTTCGAATTTGTTTTTTAAGAGGTAAACCCAAGTTGTTCTAGTGCAATCATCAATAAAGGTAAGAAACCATCTTGCACCAGAAATATTTGCAACCGGGGCAGGTCCCCAAATGTCACTGTGAATAAGCTGAAATGGAGCAGTACTTCTTGTATTACTTAAAGGAAAAGAGGCTCTAGTGTGTTTAGCTTTTGCACACACTTCACAAAGAAAATTAGTCACATTTTTTCCTTGAAACAGATCAGGATACATGAGTTTCAAAAGGGAAAAAGGAGGGTGTCCTAATCTATGGTGGAGCAGCCAGATGGTTTTTTCAGTGGTGGTAGAGGAGAAAATTTGGGACTGGTTTGCTTTTGACTGATTTTCATTTGTTTGCTCCAGAAAATACAATCCATTCCTTTCCTTAGCATGTCCAATCTTCCTCCCCGAGGTTAAGTCCTGTAAAACACAATCAGAAGGAGAGAAAACAGCATAGCAATTAAGATCCTTAGTGAGTTTAGAAATAGACATCAGATTGACTGATAAGCTAGGTGCATGTAAGGCTGATGTCAGGTTCAGGTTGTTTGAAATGTGGATGGATCCTTGTCCTGCAGCAACAGCTAGAGAACCATTGGCAGTTATGATTTGTTTTGTGGTGGGTAGATAGGTCTGAAAGAATTCTTTGGAATAGGTCATGTGATCAGTGGCACCCGAATCAAGTATCCAATCTTTGGTAGGTGTTGTGTCTGAAACACTACAACAAAAAGAAAGAAGGATTACCTGAGAAGGCATGAGAA
Organism: Limonium bicolor; assembly: GCA_023374045.1. NCBI lineage: Eukaryota > Viridiplantae > Streptophyta > Magnoliopsida > Caryophyllales > Plumbaginaceae > Limonium > Limonium bicolor. The sequence continues at coordinate 32,207,259 of CM041779.1, read as the reverse complement.
GACTGACTAGATGAGTTACCATTAGTGTTCCTTTCAAGAGTCTTCATGAAGGCTTTAAGTTTCTCTAGATCTGCAGCACTCAACTCAAGGTTTGTATTTCCAGCTTCCTTTGGAGATTCGGTCACAAGATGAGCTTGAGGGCGAGTCTGTTGCTTCATGCTGTCCTTGAATGACGGTTTCCCATGTTTCTTCCAGCACCTTTCATGAGTGTGGCCAGATTTCTTGCAGTGAGAGCACCATCGATTATCCTTAGAGTCCTTCCACTTCTGAACAGCAGTCCCTGCAGCTCCAACAGCAAGGGCAGAAGCAGAATTTCCAGGGTTTTCTGTGCTTTTGATATCAAGCATGACTGATCTCCTCTTCTCTTCAGCCTTAACAATAGCAATAGTTTCCTCAAGGGTGTTCTTCTTTTGTCCAAAGATTTGGACTCTGACTTGATCATACTCGGGATTTAGACCTGCAAGGAAGACATAAATCCTCCCTTTTTCCACAAACTCCTTGACCTTTTGGGCATCTTCAGAGCACTTCATCACCAGAGGTTGAGACTGGTCTAGTTCCTGCCAGATATTCTGCAGGGTTGTGGCATACTCTTGAATAGACTGAGTATTTTGTTTAGTGTTGAAAGCTCGAACAGTCAGCTCATAGATGGTTGCCTCATCATTCCTTTTTGAGTAGGATCTTTGAAGGAAATCCCACACCTCCTTAGCAGTCTCAAGAAAGATGCAGTTGGCACTTATTTTGGGATCCATGGCATCCCAAAGCCACGAGACTATCATGGAATCAGTTTCCTCCCATGTTGAGTACTTGGAATCAGTCTTCGAAGGAGGATCATCGATAAGATGGCTCAGTTTTCCTTTACCTTTGAGGTATTTTTTGATAACCTGAGTCCACAAAAGATAGTTCTGTCCAGTAAGTTTGTAGCAGGTCTGCACATTTTGAAATTCTCCTTATGAGGGTTGGAAGAAGCGGGAGGTGTAACACTGCTGGTGGTGGAGTCAGTTGACATGATTTGGTGAAGGAAGAGCAGACGAATGGACTAGAGAAAGAGATTTAACAGCAATGAAGGCTGTTTAAAAAAAACTGATCAGCAATGAAGGCTGAATCGTTGAGAAAAAAACAGCAATGAAGGCTGCTAAATTTTGTGAAGGAACTGGACAGCAATGGAACGTAGTGGCTGAGATGATTAAGGGTTTAGAGCACTGCTGGCTCTGATACCATGAAGAAAGAATGCAGAAAAACTCTCTTATTATTCTGTAGAGAAATCTGTACATATTTATAGAGAGGAATGAGAAAGGTTAATCTATCTGCAGAGAGATGCCTAGGGAGTAACTGCCTAGGGAATATACAAGGTCTAGACAGACCTGTCTAGGGAATATACAAGGTCTGGACAGACACTAATTAATAACCCACTAATAATAACACCACCCACTAATAATAGCACCCACTAATAATAATAATAATAGCACCTAATCCTGAAGAGGAACAACTATTAATTAATTACAGAACAGAATACGAAGTAATAGCATCTGTCAACAGTACTACAACACCTTGAGGTTGTTGAACCCTACTTCGATATTCACATTGCTGAGTTGAGTCGACAAAACCCTACCAAAAACCGTATCTGGCTTAAAAAAGAACAAAATCGAGTATTCGTCCAATGGTTTAAGGAATATGTGTTTGAGCAAGCTTCATTGAACCCCGAACATGTCAGTGAAGAAATCAGATGTCTAGCTGTTGGTTCTGGAATAGATGTGTATCGTTTGAAGGGTATGACATTAATGGATGCACATACTACACTGCACGCCAAGATGCTAAATCAATACATCAGAACAGTGGGGTAAAAATTGAAGCATCGGTGACTGAATATGGTCTAGGTAGCCAGGTTCAACCAATGAGCAGTAGTAGTTGGTATTATGGTGTGATAGAGGACATATGGGAACTAAACTATCACATTGATTCGTTTCTATTGTTCCGCTGCAATTGGATGGACAACCGACATGGACTCCAAAATGATAAAGGACTTATTTTGGTTGATCTTTCACGTGTTACAACTAATAAGGAAGATCAGTTTGTGTTGGGTAAAGACTGTGACAAGGTGTTTTATGTTGAAGACCCAAAAGCTAGTAGATGGTATGTTGTTCTTCCCGGGAGAAGACCGGTTTTGTTTGAGGATGAAAACAACGACGATGATGATAATGAGATGATAGATGAAACAGTATCGTTGCCTACAGGCTTGCATGATTCAACTGATGATTTACAAAATGATGATGTTCAGACCATCTACGCTCGATCAGACCATAATGAGGGGGTTTGGGTAGAAAACAGATCATGATATATGTTACTATGTCTAGGTAACACCATTGGTTGAAATTACATTATATAATTCGTATTATTGTTGTTACAATGTTATCAGAATTAATTATTTATGTTTATTTTTGCAATATACATCGTTCCATGAATATTGATCTAATGTGTGTGTGTTTTTTTCCTCAGTGGATGATGATCCTATAGGACAGCTGCTCCTGACTGGGGATAGTAGACCGGCAAAACGCACCACACGAGGTGGTAAAAAGAATCAAAGAAAGCAGACGTAGAGACCACCCCGCAGCAGACCGAGACAGCTGGGCCTTCACAGGAAGGACAAGAGATACAAGTTGTTCCTCCGCCTCTCAAGAAACCCAAAAAACGAGGGGCAACCCGTGGGCTGAAAGCAAATAGAGGCCCCCCGACAAAGTCTTTGGAGTTCAATGAGTTTAATCAGCCCACGGGTACTTGGAAAAATGATTTCACTGCTCTAGCCAGGCATTTGGTGAGTACATATTTCAATATAAACCACCATTGGAAGCAAGTGCCTCAGGCGTTGAAGGAGCAGATATTTGACCGTCTCAAGGTATTTGTTACACTTAATAGTTTGTTTTAAGATTTATATAGTTACTATTTTACACTAATCCATTTTTTTTGTGCATATAGGACCGATTCAGTATAGATCCTTCTCGGAAGGATGATGTGATGAAGGGGATTGCCACACAGTTCAAAGACTTCAGATCTCTGCTCACGAGGCAGTACATTTACTGTGAGGAGCCCGCAGAGATAGAGGAGGCAGAAGGTGAAGATGTGGATGATCGGAGACCACCGTGGCAAAAATATGATGGAATTACTGAAGAGCAGTGGAATGAGTTTGTTCAGAAGCGTTTGACCCCTGAGTTCAAGGTGAGTTTCACACTAGTAGTTGTTCTTTTGTATGATAAACGTTTAAAGTATCCTTAGAGTTCATTTGGTTAATTCGTCTTTTTCATATATTATTTGCATAATTTGTCTTTTCACACATATATGTAGGCTATACGTGAGAAACAACAACAAAATGCAAAAAAAAATCGTTACCCCCATCACATGGGGAGTACAAGTATTGCTCAGCTTGTGCCGCAGTGGGAGAAAGAGGGGTTGCTGCCAGCTGGTTCGAATGTCAGCTAACGAAGGATGAAGGTTTGGGACTTAAGTCGACGGAAGAAACCTTCAAATCCGGCGGCACCTGCTCAATATGATGACGCCACGAAAGAAGTCATCAACCAAATGGTAAGTGATTTTTAGTTTAAAAAATGTTTATTATATTTATAGAGTAACAATAGCAACCGAAGTATCCTTATTGACTTATTAAACTCCATAACAGGAAGAGTTAAGCTCCCAGATCACCCAGGGCACTTGGCAGCCCGTTAGACAGGATGATCCACTTTCCCGCGCTCTCGGGAAGAAGGATCATCCGGGTCGTGCAGTAGGCTTTGGTGGTCATGTCGGTATACGCCAAGCCTTCGGTAATCCTGGGTCCAGACACAGTGCAGGAGGGAGCATTTCATATGAGGAGCACTTACGCCAGAATGCGGAGCTCGAGCAGCGACTACGAAGTGAATTTCGGGAGTCGATCGCTCAAGCTATGGAGATGATCCGATCTGAGAGGATGAGTCAGGAGGTTTCTAGACCGCCAGACCAGGCACAAGCATCAGAGCCCGCAGTAGTGCCTCCCAGTAGTGTTCACTCCGTCAACCCATTTCCATATTCATCTCTCAAGGTTAGAACAACATGTTAACTACGAATACCAAAAAAAACAAATTACACTTGTTTATGTGCATCTAAAATCTTTAATTTTGAAAATTTAGCAACCGATTGACTGCACATTGTTCCAAGAGATTGGCGTTGACGAAGTCGAAGTAGGGTGGGGAAAACTTTTCAAGTCTTGTGCTAGAGACACTGTGAGGAATGCAGCGCTCCGAGAGTACCATGGCCGGGTGATTGTTGAAGGTTACGCGCCTGCTTACGCGGATTGTTAGATACCGGTGCCCACTGCAGACATATCCACCCTTCGTCAAGCTGAATCCATGACAGTACAGTGGCCCTGTAGATTGATTAAGCTTGGGGAGCAGCAGGTAACCCCATGAAAAAACTTATTCTTTAACATATCCTAGAGTAGAAACATATACTTATTAAATTAATATATTAGGAACACATTCAATCAAATTCTGGTAAGACAAAAGGAAAGAGAGTTGTTGTTGCTCCAGCTAATCCTTCGATGGCATCCGCGACTAGAGTTGCGATGAGATCGAATTTGCTACAACCGGCGGTTCTGAATGTCTTACCCCCCAAGCTGAGACTATTGCACTCCACACTGTTGATGACGCCGCCAGCAAGAGATTCGGTTACAATGGAACCAAGACCGGATCTTTTTCACTATACAGGCGCTCAGAGTTTTGAAATCTATCTTACTGATTTTGTGGAGTTGTTCACGAAGGATTGGTTGAGTGCGTCGATTCTCAAATCGGCTTGCATGTGAGTAATTAGCATATTTTAAAATACTCTTGAGATAATCCCAAGAGGATACATATACGTACAACATCCAAATTCAAGTAAATACGTATTAAAGTAATGCGTTGGAATATGTTTACGAAAGAATCACGTCAAAACCGATGGTCATAATTTTTAAATCCAAATTAGTTTATCATATTTTAAAACAAACAAGCCAACACCATTAAACAATGAGTTCAAATCAAAATCATCTTGACATAGATATGTATATATAAAAACTAATGTCGGCCTGCACTAATTGGTAATACGAAAATAATTTTCATATGGTCAACGCGCACCCAAATTGAATCAGTTTATCACCTACCTGACAATCCGAGGTCACTGCTAAATGCTCCTAAATTGATGTTAGGATCCTTCGTGAGTCCTGAACCAACTGGATATTTGAGACTGCGAGAATAATTCTGTAAATATAACGGATGTCAAAGCGGACAAACTATCCATCCGAAACTCAACCTTAACGACATTGATTAACTAAATAAATTCATACCGGTAAATCTCAACTGCTGAACCGATAACAAGAAGACCACATTTAATTTTCCTTCCGACCCAAGATCCTGACAACTACAAGATTTATATGATAACCGAAATAAGTCGAAGCCACCAACAATCTCACGGTTGAAGTTTGTGTAAATCAAATTGATGTAGCCTTATAATGATGCACATGTATGACCATCATACTTTAGGAATTCAAACTCACCGTTGCTGCTAGTGTGCGATGGTGTTGACGAATGTGTGGCTGAACTTTCCTTTGCGTGCGTTGATAGCAAGAGACGAGAGGAGTGAAAGGAAAGGAAATTATCGGCGGCGCTGAGAGAGAAAAGAGGAAGGGAAGTCTTCCGATAAAAGTCTTGATAGGATTTTAGTCTCTTTTAATAGAAAACCCTGGGTATTATAATGGACCAATTATAAATAACTTGCTAACTTTCTCACAATAAAATATACTGAACTTTATCACATGATTATATATATATAATCTTTATATTTCTTTTTACGGTACGCTACATCCTTCCCCTCTTAAAAAGAATTTCGTCCTCGAAATTCGACGTACCTTAATTCTCAAAAAGGTGGGGATATTTGGTCCTCATTTCTTCCTCTTGTTCCCACGTGGCTTCACGCTCTGAATGATTAGCCCATAACACTTTCACTACCGGAAATGATCTCCTTCGAAGCTTTTGCACATCATGTGCTAATATCCTGAGTGGTACTTCTTCAAAAGATAAGCCATAACGTAGCTGCAATGGCTCATACTGAATCACATGCGACGGATCAGCAATGTACTTCCGAAGCATGGACACATGAAAAACATTATGCATTCCTGACAGAACTGGCGGCAAGGCTAAGCGATAAGCTACTTCACCAATTCTTTCCAGAACCTCAAAAGGGCCTATAAATCGTGGGCTCAGCTTCCCACTCTTTCCGAATCTCATAACTCCTCTTACTGGAGATACTTTCAAGAACACGTGGTCACCAATCTGAAAATCCAAAGGCCTTCTTTTAATGTTCGCGTAACTCTTCTGTCTACTCTGAGCTACTCGAAGACGCTCCCGAATAATCTGAATCTTATTAACTGCATCCTGAACAACTTTGGGTCCCAAAAGCTTCCGCTCCTTTAGATCATTCCAACAGATAGGAGATCTACACTTCCTCCCATAAAGAGTTTCAAAAGGAGCCATACCAATACTAGATTGGTAGCTATTATTGTAGGAGAACTCAATCAAAGTCTTGAAATCTAACACACAAGCCCGGAGCATATCCTCTAAAATCTGATTGGTTCTTTCTTGTTTGGCCATCCGTCTGAGGGTGATATGCCGAGCTGAAAGCAAGCTTAGTTCCCAACGCCTTATGCAAGCTATCCCAAAAGCGGGAATCTGATATAATAGTTGCAGGAACTCCATGCAACCGAACTATCTCGTCAATATAAATCTTAGCCAATCGCTCTAGGCTGAAAGTGTTCTTAATGGGTAAGAAATGAGCACTCTTAGTGAGACGGTCCACAATCACCCACACTGCATTATTACCCTTCAAAGTCCGAGGAAGCCCAACTATGAAATCCATACCAATGCTCTCCCACTTCCACTCAGGGATTGGCAATGGTTGAAGAAGTCCCGCAGGTCTCTGATGTTCAGCTTTAACCTGCTGGCAAGTCTGACATCTCGCAACAAACTCAGAAATCTCCTTCTTCATATCATTCCACCAAAATGTCTCCCTGAGATCTCGATACATCTTTACCCCTCCAGGGTGCACTGAATAAGGGGTTCTATGCGCCTCTTGCATAATTTCTAACTTAAGAGCTGAATCACTTGGCACACAGATCCTATCCCTGAACCTCAAACAACCATCATCAGAAATTCTGAAATCAGCCTCTTTCCCAGCCAAAATTCTCTCTCTGACCTTGCTAAGATATTCATCATCCTTCTGAGTATCCTTGATCTTCTCGAATAAGGTGGGCTGCATCTGAAGTGCTGCCAAAACACTAGATACTCCTGACCTTGCGACCTCAATACCCATCCTCTGCAGTTCTCTTAAGGACATCTGAGACCCAGAAAGCAGACTTGCTACTGTGGATGCTCCTTTACGGCTAAGAGCATCCGCCACTACATTGGCCTTTCCCGGATGGTATAAAATCTCCAAGTCATAGTCATTAAGCAACTCTAACCACCTTCGCTGTCTCATATTCAATTCTTTTTGGGTAAACAAATACTTAAGACTTTTATGGTCAGTATATACCTTACATGAAGCTCCAAACAGATGGTGTCTCCAGATTTTCAGAGCGAACACCACTGCAGCCAACTCTAAGTCATGGGTTGGGTAATTCTTTTCATACGGCTTAAGTTGTCGTGAACCATAGGCAACAACTTTTCCGTGCTGCATCAAAACACAACCCAAACCCTTATGTGAAGCGTCACAAAATACCTCCAAACCATCAGTCCCTGAAGGTAAGGTAAGAATAGGGCAGTAGTCAGTCGTCTTTTCAGCTCCTGAAAACTCTTTTCGCATGCTTCACTCCACTCATATTTAACATCCTTACGAATAAGACGAGTCAGCGGAGTAACCAACTTAGAGAATCCTTCCACAAATTTTCTATAATAACCAGCCAAGCCCCAAAAACTACGCATTCCGCACGAAAAAATTACATCATGGGTCTCCCACTCATGATGTTTGGTGAAATTAGACATCCCACCCACGAGGTTTCAAAAATTACTTTGCCCACCCATGTGGTTTCCTCTATTTTACATCCGACAACTGTTCTAATATTTGATTAACTTCAAAGATGCTTAAATGTTGTCTAAAATTGATGAAACTTTACATGAACAATGCTAAGGTGTTATATTTTGGTCTGGTGTGAAATCCAAAGTTTTTTAAGCTCATATGTGATACGTGGGACCCAATAAAATATGTGACATGTCAACGTGTTTTCATTGGGTCCCACAAGTCATATATGAAGTTTAAAAACTTTGGATTTGGTATTGGACAAAAATATAACACCTTAGCATCATCCATATAAAGTTATCAATTTTGGACAACATTTAAGCATCTTTTAAGTTTATCAAATATTTGAAAAGTTGACGGATGTAAAATAGAAGAACCTACATGGGTGGGCAAAGTAATTTTTGAAACCTCGTGGGTGGGGTGTGTAATTTCACCAAACGTCATGGTTGGAGATGTAATTTTCCCAAAATGTAATCTTATTTAGTTATGAATTTTTATTACTTTTGAAATATTTTCTATTTATTAATACTTTCCACTATATTTAATTATTTTCTTAAAATGCATATTTTAGATAATATAAATGAATATTTATAGAAGTGAAATACTTTTGGCATACAAAATTAGTCATTGGAGGAAGATTTTAGTTGCTTTATGTTATTGGAGTATTCTGTTAATTATTTCATAGTGGCATTTGATGAAGCTAGTATTTTGTTGGACAGGGAACTAACGGGTGTAGTATTTTATGAACATAGGTAAGGACAAAGTGATCCTTTTTATTCTATTCATTGAAAAAATAGAAGTTCGTCAGACCGGAGTGGCATATCACGGCAAGTACGGCAAGTCTTACTAATTTATTTCCATTTAAACAGTAATTTGAACAGTTAGAAGCTGGCGATTGGAGTCCAGGGTTATGGTCGGTTTTGCATGCCGATGGTTGCGGAAGCTTTGGCTGTCCGTTTTTGTCTGAAAATAGCTCTCAAGCAGGTGTAAGGTCAGTGAGTCTAGTTTCTGATTGTATTCGTAAAGGGTGTTTGGGGGGGGGGGGGGGGGGGGGCTGTGTAGTTTTGGATGATGTTAGGAGTTTGGAATCTACTTCTGATAATGTTTTGTATAGGTTTATTGGGAGGGAACATAATGTAAGTGCTAGCCAACCTTGTAGCGTGGTACTGTGGTAGGGATGAAGTTATTTGGAATGGTAACATACAAGGTTGTATTTTGAAACTATCTGATCAGGAATGAAAGATCTTGTTATGTGAGGAAAAAAAGGGTACTCAATTGTGAGGAAGATCCGTTTCTACTTAGTTTAGTTAATCTTTTCCATTGTCATGCTCTTGTTGCAACAGGCTTCACTATTAGCAAGCAGGCAAAAGTTTGTATATTTTCGTATTATGAATGAAAGTCTCAATTTGTCATAAAAACAAATTGCAACCCCATTTGTAGAAAAACAAAAGCCTTCTCATCAACGAAACTTGAAAATGTGCAAGTAAAATAGCAACACTTGAGTTGTCCATCTTTTAGATAATGAACGAATACATAACGCGTTGTATCAACCAAAACTCTCACTTAAATAGGCTACATGGCACTACATCTACAATCACTCCCAACTATTCGATCCAGAATCCAACCACACTTTGTATTTCTCGATTGGGGAGATGGAATAAAAAAAAAACATTACAATTGAATGTCTATATACGGTTACAATAAACAAACATCAAACATATTCAAACACGTAACCACATCACCACTGAACAATCAGATAAGAATAACCTGTCATTCAGTCGACTAAAGGAGCCTAAGATGAGCTGAGTCATTCAGTCTCTTGATTTGCCACCCTGTTTTCCATGAATGCTGCAAAACAGTAACCGAAGAATCCTCAACACAGATCTTGTGAGACATCACTGGGCTGCAACCAAGAAGCCCTGTTAATGTACATTTGATTGGAATTGCATGAGTGAAGACCCCATAACAATTCAACGCACCACCCCTCGCATTAAGGTCATTGTTCAGGGAATTCAGTCGACTCAATCCGTGTGGAGACATTTCCTCTTCAGGGTAGTGATTTTCACCGTCTTTTGTGGTCATTAGTTGCAACCTGCTTTTACCGGATTTCTTCCTCGACAACTGTCGATGCCTTTGGAGCAAATCCCACTGGTTTGGAGACTGAGGATAAGAGGGCCCATCTCTGTCCTGAATTGAACTTGAGTATGGGTGTGAACTTGGTTGGGGAAATGCATCGGAGTTGTTTTGGGGGGATAGGGAAGGGATATCACATTTGAGCTTATCCGGGAGGCCCAGGAGGGTCCCGTTGAGGAACTGGACCATTCGAAACTCCACCTCTCTGAGGGATTCCCCACAAGGTGGGTAGAAATCAGGTTGGAGTCTTTCAATCAAGGCAAGCGTCTCAGGGGTGAGGATTTCTGATCGGAGCTGTCCTTCCCATTTGCCCAGGCTCATATCAGTGAGTGCTTCAGATGACTGGATCTGCTGCTCCAAGAAGTTCATCTCCTGTAAATGAGGGGGCGAAGGTGGTATTGTAGTGTTATTATCATATCATAGATACGTGAAGAAGAGTATCCAAGTAAGAACACCCCCCCCCCCCCCCCCCCTTAATAAATTGGTCGATACTAGCCATGAAGCGAAATGCATCCAGAAAATGACATAGTGATTAAATTCCATTGCTGTTGATTTATATCTTAGACTTCATCCGATAACTGAAACAACAGAAATCTGGAGTGAGAATTAAGGAGAGACCAAGCACTATATTGATGGTGAATCTTTAGCATGTGAGATAATTAAGCAGTTAGTATGGCTGGTGTTTCATTCCATAATCTAGTTGTCTTGCTGCACTAATTTGATGGTGAATCTTTAGCACGTGAGATAATACAACAAGGTACTGGAATAGAAACAGAACCTGGGTTTAAGTAGAGGAAGGCACTATAAACACCATTAAATAAAGAGGGACCAAGACTAGGGAGGAAGACATAGAAAACAATAGGCTGCTTGGATTAGGGAACAAATTTCACTCAGTGTCTAAAGGACAAATGCAAAGCAAGAGCATACACCAAATATACCTACCAAGTCATTAAAGCAGTCAATCTATGGGAACCATAAGACAGATGACTGTCATTATCTCGATTGTCTAGTATATCATGAAACATCGCCAAGGAATAACAACGATCAATAAGCTCTAGATATAAACAGGAATCTATCTTCAATCAAATAGTCTGTTGTTCAGAAGGAAATTAAAGTTGTGATCACTAATGACTAAAGTAGGTAATGTCTGGTTTTAAGAGATAATGATTGATAAAGACAGGGGGAAGTCTATTTTACATACCCAGTGAAAAGTCTTGGTCAAAATTAATCATTTTCCTCTCCCATCCTTCACCTTTCAACTTTAAGCATTCTATTATTCCATCCAATCTTATCGTACAATGAAAACCTGTTTCCTATAGCTACAATAGAAATCTTGTTTGTGTAAGAAACAATCTCCTATTTTAGTCTAACTTCAGAGAGAAGAATATGATAAAGAAAGGTAATTATATATAGCTTCAAATTGCACAAAACCACGCTCCTCATAACACAAAATTGGTAATCATTAACATATTTATTTACATTGGTGATCTACCTATTTCTTTTCTTAATCGTGAATATATTTCCCCGACCATAGCTATATTTTTCATGGTAATCTACATAGTCAGTTTACTGTTTACCTAATCTCATTTTCTTATATGATTTGTTTAAGAAGTTTAAACCCCCCCCCCCCCCCCCAAAAAAATACCCATCTTATATCTATTCGACCTAGCTACTACTTCCCAAGCTCCCCTTATTAAGCCAGCCAAGGTCAGTTTATATATCCTACCCCTCATTCAACTATTACTCGAAATACACACATGCTTGAAAGACAAGTGTCAAGTTATATACAGCTAAAATATAATAGTGTCTTCATAAGATGGCAAGCCTCCCAAGGCTTTTCTTTTTTCTAATTATATAATAGCATCATCAGTTCACATTATTGATGATTAACACCATTCTTTCCAGAATGCATTGAAGTGGCAAGAAGAGCTATTTCTTTAGCATAAATCTTATAGATGTATATTAACTGTAGCAAACAAAACAGATGTTATTTCATTTTCAACAAAAAGGCAAAGTCTCATCTCATTTACCATTGTTAAACAAAAAGACCAATGCTCCAATTTTATCTGTCATTTTTTCCATGGTCAACTCATGTATAGACAGAGCAAATATGAATCTGGTATACTTCCATGGTCAACTCTGTAAGTCCCCAGGACACCTAAATGTCTAGCAAGGCTAGGCGCCAAGTAATTCCATTTTGCGGAGTGCTTGGCAGTGAGAGGGGAAAGGCATTATGAAGCCTAGCCTAAGTACCTACGAGGTTTAATCCCAAGACAGGAAACTGCCAACTGCTAATCTTATTCTCTGTTATGACCTCAAAATTAGTCTTTAGATACACTAGCAGAAATTGTGATGTACCAATAGCTGACAAGGGATACAAAAAAGTCCCTTAATGCAAGAAGGTTGATTCTCAGTGGTTAAGGAAGCAATACTACACAGGACCAAGAAACATCATATGGAGAATAAATATCAAGATAGAAAATAACCAGTAAGCAACATCCTGATAACTATAGCAGTTTATACCACACTTTAGACAAAGAGGAACAAGATAGTACTAAAGAGAATAAAGCTCAATGGACAGTCAGAATTGAGAATACTCACCCCCCCCCCCCCCCCCCCAAGCGCCCACGGCATGCAGCGCCCCTTCATAGTTAAGGTTTCTTAGACAGTCATGATACATCAAGCATATAAGTAAAGGTCACTGACAAGCATACTCATCAAAATCGAGATTCTACTACAGACCTACAAGATGAGAATGGTTGGAGTAGAAATGTAGAAACATCAGAATCGCTTGAGTAGAAATGTAGAATCGAGATTTGAACAATATTGCTGACAAGTGACTAGTTGGACTAACATGAGATCTAGAACTAGACAGGATGTACTTTGGCAGCTACATTCAAGTAAGTTTCACTTCTTACCTCATCGATTAAATCCTGAACTTCAGAAACATATTTCAGATGTGTATGTCTGGAAAGAGGACTCTCAGCAATTAGCGGCCTGTCTCCTAGGGTTGGGTACGGCATTCTAAATGCAGTTCAGAAGTCAGAGCTAATTCATTTTCAGAGTTCATTAAAGAAAACGATCCCAGTTTAGGGACGCAGGAGACTTCCACTGATAGGATATAATAGAAGTTAGGTCTGAATCTCACAACTAAGTCGAGCAAGTAAATCCAATCTAATTCACATTAGTAGTGATACACTGCAATCGATTTTCCCTTTTACTACCTTCCAAGACAATGCTTGCACCGATGTAAAGGAGCAGCATAATCCATGACAGGCACTTCGTCAAATATATATCCGCTTGTGCACGGTGAAAACAGCTTTCACTCACAAAAGGGTGTAACTGAACTTTATATGGCAGAAGTTTATCACATTACATGTCAAGTGATCTACGGAACTACTACAATAAGCAAAGCATGTGTTGCAACAGCATCTTACTGGCAACCCGAATCAAATGCCAAAACCAATACTGATAACAATTTTAAAAGTAAAACCCGCAAACAGCAGTGGCCAGTCAATACCTGACAAACCGAGATCGCAGTAGTCTGAGCTCGATCCAATGGGGAAGTATACACCGCATTGAACCTTACTCCTTGCGAGTTCAAAAAGACAGCCAAAGCTCTTGCTTGCCTCTTTCCATTACCGGTCAATCCGGCATCTGGGCACCGCCCGCTAATTAAATCAGGCTTTAAGCTCATATCTGACTCCCCATGGTTGATCAAGTACACCTCCGTGACTGCTCGGTCATCATCAAGCACCTCAGCGTACCTCCTCAACGAGAAATGGGATGGTGGCGGCGGAAGCGGGGGAGGTGCCAATACGTTGTAAGGGTCCCACACCTTGATTGAAGGACCGAGGCGGGGAGTACCGAGAGAAGAAAGCTGTGGAGATAAAGGCGACGCGGATGCGTAGCAGGGGAGCATCTCTGGCTCTTGCTGGAGAACCTTTTTCACCTCGGGCTCTCTTCCATTGGGCTCCTCTTCGTCATCCTCTTCTTCCTCGTCGTCTACAACTTGAATAGAATGATTTGAACCCATCAAGGTTCCGATATGCAACTGAGACTTGTCGATGAAAAATCAATGTCTGAACACAATTTCCTTGGGGAGATAAGAATTGAGCGGAGTTTTGAGCTTGCTATTGCAGATTGAACGGAAAGGGTGTCGTCGATCTGAAGGTATTCGACTATTAACGGGTGTGAAGGAGCGTTAGAAATCAACAAGCAAAGAATTGCGGCTTAAACTAGGAAACTGGATATGGCAGGCCCAATCTCTATGGGGAGAGAATAGATGGGATCGGAAATTATTATAGACTTATAGTAGAAGGGAGCGAGGCAGACAGGTCTGATGAAGTTCTTGTCTACCTTTTTGGATTCTTCCCTTGCAGCGTTAATAGTATTGCGCCGAGCGTCGATCTGATCTTTAAGGTTGAAACGACACCGGAAAGGAGAGCATGAGTAAATCCAGCAAATCTACCTCGCGAAAAGGTTTTAGGGAAGGGGGCTCATTGCCGTCTCAGTAGCTGTGCCCGCGGTAGATTGCAATTAATGTCGGGATCCCATGTGACGAGGTTCAAACGCTTAATAATACTAATCCTTGATTGAGCGACATTGGTTGACTTTGAGGAACCACGCTTGCTTTAGTCCGTGGAGAGTAGCGTTTCATGTAACCATGGGTGACCATGGAACGAGGGTCAATTTGAGAACTTTAAGCGAAGTTAGCTATGCTTATTTTGAGCAAATAGTTAGGTTGTTAATAAGTGATAGAAATGAGCTCATAGTGGATGCTTGATGTTTCATAAGTGTGTAATGAATTACTATTAGTTAATTATAAAATTTCTTTTTTTTAGTTAAGAAATTAATAAGTTATGGAAAGTAAGTAACAGTTTATGATTAAATCCTTTCTGTAACACCACTACCGCTAATCCAATCATTAACTCCTAACCCGTCTCAATTACCAGCATCAAAGCAGCGGAAATCAAACTACCAACGGTGGGTATTACAATGTCGTTAGTCACCCATGTGTAGATCGGGTAGTTTCATAAATAACGGAAACGTGCAAACACACAAGCTATCGATTAAAGTATAACGATACGCAAACAAATGAACTCACTAGAATGTGAGGAGAGGTACGGGTTGAGTAAACACCCGATAACGGTTAGAAAACCATATTGAAACAATCCACAATTAAATAAGAGTGGAGAGATAAATGAACCTTCATCGAGAGGATTGAAGTTAGTCCAATGATGTGAACTTATGAGAAAAGTAAAAGAGACCTAAGGGACCAGTTAACTTCCTTGAGACATGGTCGACCTCCTATATGAGGATTTTTTACCTGGTATAAGAAAATAACCGAAAGTATAAGCATATGAATGTAAGGGTAACCCTTAAACCTAAGATTACCCGAATTTAAGTAATGTTCCCAAAGTCATTAGAAACATCGAGAGTGATGCATCTAGACTAATATACATAAATATATTATAACTCCGAGAGAGGAGTGTATGGGAATGTGAGAAGTCCGAGAGTAGTCGGACCTATGTGAAAGTAGTAGGAACTAAGAGAGAGAGTTCCGGGAGCTAGTCGAACTATGCTCGAGAGCCATGTGTTTTGGCTTAAGTACGTATTAAGAGAAACAAGCGAGAAGAGCGTAGGAGACCTGTAGTGTCTCGAGAACTACATGAGCTTGAGTGTAAGTAACCCAAGAGTGTGGGTGAGATAAAGAGTAAGTAACCCAAGAGTGTGGGTGAGATAAGTATGAGTAACCCAAGAGAATGGGTGAGAATAAGAATAAGTAACCCGAGTGAATGGTGAGTTATTGAATAAGAAACCAAGGCATAGTGAGGTATAACCCTCAAGGCCAAAGAGTAAGTTATACGAACTAACAACCTGATGTGTTAGTTAGGAATTGTATTCCATGGTTGAATACTGATTCCTTGTGTAGTATACATATATAATGTACTGCTATGTTGCATGTTGATTGAATTAAAATGATTCTCATGCTCTCGACAAAAGTAGTTGGCGTACCCCGGTTAGCACGCGGGGTATGCGAATTTCATATGCAGCGTAAGCTGAGCCCCTAGGGGCATCGTTTTTTCAGGTACACCGAAGACGATACCGTTCTAGTGTAGGACGGGGTCGGTGGTTTGCATGGGTAGTTAGATTTTAATTACTTATGTACTTGAATGAGGTGTAAGACCGAATATGTTATCGGCATCCGTATATTGTAGACTCGGTATAGTAAGGAAATTAAACGAGTATTGTATTTGTATTGTGTACTCGGTTGTTCCATTCCATCAGACCGTTACTGTAATTAAGTTAGTCCTGGTTAGCCACGTGGGTGGCTAATGGCATTACGTGGCATGATACATATTATTAGAGGCATTCTCGAGGAGCATCGGATTTAGTTTGATTCATACTCCACGGTCCTATTTTCCCGGTGCACGGTATATATGTTGTTACGTGTCCTTGATTGTCTCTAGGACTTCCTCAGTTTAGACATTGTGTGAATTCTGTGACAAGATTGAATGTCTGACTGCATGAATTAATATGCATGTATTGTATACTATTGTTGCTTTATTATTACTGTTGTGCGTTAACAGTGTAACACCCCATATGGGTAACTGTCCAACAACCTAGCTCTCAAACCATCCAGGCTTGAAAACTAGCCACTTTAGGCCCTCAATCCTCATTTGGGCTTAAAGGTGGAAGGTCTGTTGTTGTAGTCAACCCATATGTTTACATATAAGGAACTCACAATACTACTCATATCCTGATGTGGGATGGGGGTATTACATACTCCCCCACTCAAAGAACGCGACGTCCTCGTCGCAAGCCTAATATCCAAGTCCCATGGACCTCCTCGGTAGGTGTCGGGTCTCCCATCCCCACACGGTCCCGAGTCGGCACTGATATCAATTACCACATAATCATATCATTAACATTTCACATTTATCTCTTCTCTAAAAATAATACTCAATTATTTACCATAAAGTAAACCGCACACTTTAACATTTCATTTCCAAAATAATAGCCACTCACAGACAAGAATCACAACCACTACAAAAAGATTTATTTTACGCAGTTAATACAAAATTAGTGAACGCAGTAACTTACCTGATATTTAGCAACGATTCGCAACAACCAAGCACGAAATCTATTAATGTTGTCTTTCACAAATTCGGAGCTCTGCTACCTACGCGCCGCGGATTACGTAGGAAGAAAACTGACTTATCTCTCCATCTCTACTTTACCCTTTCTGTGTGAGTTGACAGGCTGGATCTTCTTCTAACTATTTTTTTTATTTTTGTTATGCATGTGTAGAGAAAGGTAATGAGGCGTATATTATGTTTTTTCTGTTTGTGCCTATGTAAGTGATGGGAAGGTAAGGATAAATGATGTATATATATTTGGTTTTATTGTGTCTGTAAACCGAGAGAAAATAAAAGGAAGGAAGAAGCAACATCTTGTTGTGTGAATCATAAAAGGATGTAAGAGAGAGCTGGCTGAAGGAAGATGAGAAAGATAGAAACTAAATTGGATGATTAAGATGAGTAGGACGGCAACCCTTATATAGCCGATCAGGGAATCTAAAAAGTGAGGGAATGCGAACCGGAAGGAAACCCAAGAGAAAAAAAATACCAACCAATGATCACTAAAGTGAATTAAATTGCTTAGTTAAATTAAAGAAAACAAAGGGTTAGGAAATATGAAAGGTTAAATTCATTCATTAGTAAAGTAGGACATATGAATAGTTAGAACTAGTTCATTAATAAAATCAGAAAAACTCAAAGGATGAAACCGATGGATTAAAACTAACTTATTTAGTATAGTTCAATTGAAGTAGTATTTAAATCGTAACATTATAATTATTATAACTCCATTATAAACAAATAAATATGCTAAATAATTAGATATACACAAGGATCATTGTTATGACATTAAAAATCATAACCGATTTACTTTTAAAACATGTTATTCTATTAACACGAATTATCTTTATTATATAGTACGCTCTTAAATTATAGTATAATACCATAAACTAACTATTTAAATTGCTCGTGAACTAATATACTCATAAACTATATAAAATATGTATTTTAATCAACATTACTCTTTGAATCATATCATTATTATTATTATTACTCCATTTTTAATTAATAAATATACCAAGTTAGCTTGAGAAATACAAGGATCATTAATAAAATAACAATTGGTCCAATTTAAACAAGTTATTTGTTAGAATGAATTCTCTTTAGTAAATAACAAACGTGTAACCTTCATAATACATATATAAATATATACATTCATATATACTATACTTGCAAACAATAGCACGTAACCTCGCAAACTATAATATATACTCGTAAACTAGAAAATAAATGTATTTTAAAATTTAGGGGTATTTCAAACAGTATGGTTCGTATATATGAACTTATATATAAAACGAACTAGCGGCTATGATGCTATCTTATATGTGTAATATAAGAAATGTAAGAAAAATGTTGTAGCATTAGGATAATAAGATATATGTATTATCCGAGACTTAAATACGGAGCATTGGCCTTTTCTAACGCTGCTCTCGTATCTAACACTGGATCCCGAGTCGATATACTTAGGATTGGACTAACTTAGTCTGCGGTGTTCGAAAAATGGTAATGCGATGCGATGGTATAGATGAACAAATCTAGGAGGATGTGGCTCTTGGTTCGCGCTGTGATCACAAAAACGATACCAGGATGTCCGCGTACGGGTCCATAAGTATCAAGGAAATTCCCACGAACTAAAACGGTTCATTGGTCGGAGACTCTACCACTAGAGTGGCTACTGCCGTGGGTGACCCGCCATAAGAGATGGGTAATTTAGAGACGCGTTGTTTTAACGAGACGTTGTCCTTAGGTATAACTGAACAATTACAAACAGCTATATTAACTCGTACATTAGACGAACATTATTTGGGCTTGAATGCCAAAGACGGGTATCTATACTTGTTTATAATCCTCGTTATTTCATCTTGTTGTTCATTGGTTATTGTAACACCCCAATTTCCAAACTTTTTTTTTTGTGAACAACACAGCGGAAGACTTACTACAAACTCAACCCGGGGGGTGCTACCGCCACACTTACTCACCAGTGAGTGCTAAGGCTATATACCACTATCACATCCTAATTAAGTTATACTTTAAACCATATATATATTCAGAATATAACTTTAAACAACTTGAACTTCCAAAGTCATCTTCTAAACTTTACAACATATACTTACTAACATCGACTGATATCTTCTTGCTAGTTTACATCAAAATTCAAAAGGTTCTCTCAACACATTACCCACGAACTCTATGGAATCTATTACAACGCCTTCTAATTTCCGATCCTAGTCCTCCTTTAGCTCCACACTCTTGTGCGACTTCATGACTAGGGAGAAACACCATCCTTTCCTATACCTGTGGTCAGTCATACAATCACAAAGAAAAGACCACAGGGCTTAACGCCAAAATCAGCAACGCTAAGTAACTCCCATCACAACATGTAAAATACATTTTACCTTGTAAAACTACAAGAATACATAATCATAGCAACAAAGATAATAGCATCACCATAACAAGATTAGCACATAAAAATCATAGTACCACACTTCCTGTAACTTACCTTAGCATAAGGTACATTAATAATCGTTCAAGATATTATGAATTACCACTCACTCGAATAATTAATATCAACTAGTAGGCAGTATAGTCAATGTCAAAATTCACCAAGTACAACATCCAACTACATGATACAAGTTCCACCACCACCACCTTACCATATAACCCTTAAGTGTGCACACCCCCTAATGTTAACATAACAATTAGAGTATATTATAGGTCACTTCTTTTTATGGGACAGAAGTGTACAGAACCCGACCGATGATTTAGAATAAGTAATGGGGCTAACCATAGCCAGGTTAACCATAGCCTTAATTAACAAATTCTCAGAATCAAGCCAAGTAATCATCTAGCTTCACATAACCAATATAAACCACAATGGTATTTAAGACACAAGAAAATCAGTCCACACACGAGCACACCCTTCTTGGCCAAACATAACAACAATGATAAATAGTTATAGTTTTACAGTCGATTTTCAAGGTAACTAATCAACAATCACTTTAACAAATGGATAGCCACTTCACTGCCTCATCCATTACTTCAAAGTCAACAAAATTCAAACTATAACATCATAAAAGGTGAGTACAACCAGCCGAAACATTCACTGAACAGAAACAATACAATATCAGTGTTCACAATTCACCACGGTAACAATTTATACACATTTGTACTTTCAGGCAAATTCACTGAGTTTACCTAAACCAAATTGTCAATCAGCTTCATATAGTCATTATAAACCTCATTGATTTGTAAAACACAAAAAGATTCAACCCACACAAATATTACCACACTTGACTGTACAAAACGATAACATTGACATTTACGGTTTAACAACCCGTTTCCTTAATAACTTGCATAGGGATTTAACTATCATCTCCCTACCTTCATGTACATGTAATACACATTATTATATCCTAACTAACCAGCAATTGAGTCGCTGGGCAGAACCGGCTCAAATTCGATTATATACATCATTTTACAACAAATATATTTTCCATCGTATACCTTTGTATATCTTGGTTATTTCATCAAGATAACCTAAACTAGGTTTTCATCTAGCTTCACTTAACTCCTATAATTTAAATGACCACTTATAAACAATTAATATCACATCCTACAAGTTTCACTAACTGGTACACTAGAGTACCGATTTTATACAAATAATGTCATCCATGTCATATTGCTATTATGTTAAGAAAAACTTAGTAGCCAACTTACGTACACAACCTGAACAATTGACCACTCTATCTACATCCTTTTCATGAGCTAAATAAGCCACACAACAAGAAATTCATTCAGCAAACTATTATAAACTACCGATTGTAAAATGGTCTTACGATACCTTTTTTTCTTCTAATATGTACTTGTACTTATCTATCCCATCAGATGTTACTAACCGTGAGTTATACTAACTAAAAGAAGAATTTAAGCCAGCAAACTAAATGAACACAGCTCCATAATTCAACAACATAATGGTAGTAGATCGGTACAGCAAAACCGATTACAACTATTAGGAAAAGCTAGTTTTGATTTATAGGTTGTACATGAGAGTTACCTGATTTCTTCTAGCCATAATATGCTAAATTGCTTGAGATAGCTACCGGTTATAATCTTTCTTCCTCCTTGTAAATTTTCTTCAGCACTCGAACTGACTCCCTCCTTGAAGCTAGCGCAAGAACAGCCACCAGCACTTGCTTGTTCTCAGTAGAACTTCCAACTTCTACGGTAATTTAATTTGCAGCCTACTACCAGTTTACTACTATTACTAGATGATTCACGTAAGTGTGCTGAGTGACAAGAAAAGAGAGCTCAAGATTGAGGAGAAGTAACCGACATACACTAAATGAAATGAAATGAAGGTATCGTTTCAGTAAAGAAAATATATACATGTTATGACACCTCACTAGTTTGGTGTTAATTTTTCATTGGCTATGCTTTGTTGGTTTAATCAAATCATGCCACCGATTCTCTATGGTTAATGAAGCAATCGGCTGCACATGGCTTTAATTGGCTAAAATGATTACATAAGACAAAACGAAAGTTGTTGCAAAAAATATGTAAACGGAAATATTGATACAAGGTGGGTTAGTTATATATACTATCTTCTTATATTAGGAAGAGTAGTTACAGCAAGGAAATAAAAGCTACACTAAACTATTAGACACTAAATAAATTATTGGTGATGATTATATAAGTTAGAAATATTTAATCAAGTAACATGTAATATTTGACATGGTTGTAAAATAACATTGTTAGCGGTAATATATAGTTATTATAATGTATAAGTGCCTTTTAACTCCATTTATATATTCCTAACACAAATCATCACAACTAATTTTCATTGTACTAGCTTATATCAATTTCAAGCAAACACATACACATATAAAATAATAAAGAAGGTATATTTTGTAGCTAGAATTTTCTAGGGTGTTTCAGTTATGCTATGTGGTTATGTGTTGTATGAAACGCATATGGATGGTTGTTTTATTGTATGGTTGTTACTGTTAATTGTTTTACGGTTTAATTGTTAAAACGGTATTGTATGTAAATGAATCTCATGCTCTCAACCAATTAATTGAGGGGTTTGAGGGGGGCATGATAGGGCATGTGATGACATACTTAGCAGGAGCTGATTCCATACCACAAACCATATTATTTCAGGAGACTAGCTGATTGTCAACGTGGGGCGCAACCTTTGTATAGCTGCACTTTTGGTATAGACTTTGGTACACTTTGGAGACTTTCATATACTTATTTTGGACTCTAGTTTGGTGAACCGAGGTGTATTTTTGTAGACGCCCACGTGTACGGATTTATGTACGGGGTTTCATTTACAGTTGTATTACTTTTGGATTATTAAAACTGCTATCTATTACTCGTATGGACGAGGGACAACAGTGACACCGTAGTTCGATAACTTGTTATTTACCGCTGTGAAATATTTGCTAAGTATGTTGTTTAGATAACAATTAGGAGCCGTTTAAAGTAGGGGTGTTACAGCATGGATTGATTTCGTGGTTGATCAATGAGGGTGGACATTATTAGAATGAGTCTCAAGTCAGGGTCAGGGACTAGTTTCTTAGTGATCTTATCCTTCGAACAATTATAAGTATGAAATACCCGAAAATGTAAAAAAATCGTATATTTATATATTTTATGGGTATATTAAATAGTATACAAGTAAATTATTTTGTTTAGGAGTATATATTATATAATTTACAAGCATATTACATGGTTGATAAAGAGAATTAATTTTAATAATATAACCATTTTTTTTTAAAATAAGCCATATGTGATTTTTAATGTCTTAATAGCAGTTCTTGTGTTTTTCTGCGTAATTTGGTACATTTATTTGTTTATAAAAGAGTTATAAAAATAATGATATGACTTAAATATTGTTATATTAAATAAGTAGGTTTAATCTTTACGTATTTCATGACTTTATTTAGAGAATCAGGTAACTTTCCATATTTTCAAATTTATTTAATAAATCATTTTTATCTTTCCATATTTCATAACTCTTAGTTTCCATAATTTAATTAAACAGTTTAACCACCTTCATTAAATCACTTCATATTCACCATATAATTCATATTCCTTCCCGTTCACATACTCTCACTTTCTTTGTTTCCTAACAGGTTATATATGTGTTGCTGTCTTTCTCATCTTCCTCTGTCAATTTAGTCTCCACCCTTTCTCATCTCCCTACAATTATCTCTCTCTTGCATCCTTCACTGAGCCAAACAACAAAAAGGCACATACAAAGGAAAAAAAACCAAACATTTTCCCTCCCATCCGCCATCTTACACATGAAACAACAACAAGAAAAAACAAAAAAAATTCAGGTCGGGTTCGGGTTGAGCTCAACCCGACCCGAAACCCGATTTTGACACCCCTGATGCTAAGGGTTTGGTGGCATAAGCGCCTCAAGTTATAGAAGCTAAGACTCTTTTATTTGGAGTCGATGTGGCCATAAGATTAGGAGCTAGGGTAGTTCAATTTATTCTAATTGTTTACCAAATGCAAGCTACCTTAATAACAAGGGTGTTGTGTGAGTGAATGTCTAATTAGTCCTACAGAAGTTTAACTTCTACCTTTTCCTTTTCTCAGGTTTCTCACACATTAGCAGGGATGATAATATAAAGTCTCATGTGTTAGCCAACCTAGGAAGGCAAGGTAGTTTTGTAAGAGTTAGGTGTGAAGATATTCTATCATGTATCCTTAATTTACTTGTAATTTAATATGTTTTGGGATAATGAGGAAAGAGAATAAGAAAGATTATGTTTTTTACTGTTTGTTTAGTCATTTTTTCTTACGTTTCCGGAAAGCAAAAAAGAATGGGATTACCCACCCCTACTAATGAATGAGATTCATTTTCCCAGTACACTTTGACCGGTGACATATGGTCCTTGATCAATGACCAACAACCATTGACCATGATCGGTCGATGTTGACCAGTAATTGATGGTCTTTGACTTGCAGTTGATGACTGTTGACCATTGACTGGCTATTCACTCTAATTCTCATATACAAACAAACAACTAGAAAAATCAAAGGGGACTATCCATTTCTTCTGTCGATTCTACTCTGTTTTCCGTCTGACAAACGTCACTTAAGCTCCGTTCGGATATAAACGTGACATATTTGATGACGTAAATGTAGGGGTGGCAATTCGGGTTGATGGGTCGGGTTGAAGCTGACCCATACCCAACCCAATTAAAAGTGTATTGAATCATACCCGACCAAAAAATAATCAGGTTACAAACTTTCAACCCATACCAAACCCATATAAAATCATTGAACCCAAACCCGACCCGTTTAACCCATTTAAATACAAATACTCTTGTTTTTCTGCAAAATGATCAGTCGTCCATAAAAGTGTGCACATGACGGTCATTTATTTCGAATCATTGTGTGCTGTTTTCCCAAATGTCAACATTTTGTTAAATAGGTCAATAATCTTAACTCATAATCGTTATTTGTGCGGATGAAATAGTGTGAACGATAGAGTTTGTGCGACTAATAATTGACATAGTTTTTAGGTTTTCAAACAAAAGTAAATGGTGGATATAGATGACCTAGAGAATGTATTTGGATTTATATAATAATTATTTGTGTGGGCCTAAAGAAGTGATAGTATTTTTGTTTGCTATTATACTAATGATTATAGAATTAATACATATCCAAGTATAATATATTCATATTTATTTATTTATTTAAATTAAGTAAATGGGTCAGATTGAATTCGAGTTAGGACTCTTAACTCATACCCAACCCATATATTTAATAGGTAACCCATACTTAACCAAAATATTAAATGATCAATAATCTTAACTCAAACCTGCTATTTACGGGTTGGGTTTGAGTCGAGTTATCGAATTGGGTAAAAATTGCCGCCCCTACATAAATGTAGCATATAAAGAGACGGTCCCGCATGGATTTCGGGCTATCCTCCAATAAACACGCTTGACACACATAAAACGGTCACACCAAACAAACATGCCGCCTTAAAGTTTGGGCTCAATCAATTGAATGGAGGCGAGACGATCCTGCGGTTTGAAGTTTCACTGTCACACAATCATGGTCACGGTCGTATGAGGAATGAAACCACTAGCGTCAGTAATGTTTTGGGTTGTAGCGACAGAGCGCACATGCAGCCTGCAGCGGACGGCGACTCTCCGAACTTGCTTTGTCTAGCAGATGTACAAGTACAAGACGTGCCCGCATTTTCTCTCTTTTACTGCCTTTGCTGCCCCTCCTAACTCTTATTGATTCTCCATCTAAGGGAACCATTAGTCATTAGAGCTCTTTTTTCCAACGTTGTTCCTCATTTTGTTCATTAGAAGGAAAATCGATAACTCCGTTTGGTTAGTCTGCGTCTTCTGGCGGGTACTTTCCTTTCCTGATAATGTATTTTCCATTTGCCTTTTTTCTGACCCCTTCTCGCTTCTCTAGTGTATCTTTTAGAGAAGGAGCTCGCTGTTGGCCATGGCTTATTTGTAACATTGGGAGAAACGCTCATTACTCCTTGTCAATGGTCTTCTTTTGTTTTGCAGGGTGTCCAGTAGCAGTTTGATCATCTCATTGAAAGCTATTCGTGTTTGAGTTCCTGTCCCAAATTAGGGAACTTTGTTATAGAACAAAAAAAAAAAATATTTTTCTGTTCTTGGGCTAGCATTTAGCCATGGCAATGACATTGCAGCTGAAAGGGGCGAATCCATCGCCTGCTTGTTTTGGGAAGAGGCTGAACTTGAATTCATTTTATTTGGGGGCACTAGAAGTCCTTCCTGCTTCGGCTACAGCTTCTCCAACAACTAGGGTTTTACAAAACCCAGAGCTTACTTGGGGTAGACAGGGAGCTTTGAGGCTGCGCTGTGAAGCTAGGGTATCCAATATCATTGAAAGGAACGAAACTGATAGAGAAACTCCTAATGAAACAGTAGGGGAATTGACTTGTGTGATGAAATTTGGGGGTTCATCGCTTGCCACTGCCGAAAGATTGAGAGAGATTGCTGATCTTATACTCAGTTTCCCAGAAGAGAGGCCTGTGATCGTTCTCTCCGCTATGGGAAAGACCACGAACAAACTGTTGCTGGTATTGCTTTGCTTCTTTTGGTTATTTAAACGCTGCGCATCTACTCAGAACTTTCTATTATTCTTTAGGTATCAAAACTCTGCATTGTAATTTGGTAAGGCCGATATAAATGTTGGAATTGCAGGCTGGGGAAAAAGCTGTTAGCTATGGCTTATACCCTAATGACATCGAAGAATATAAGTTTATAAGAGAGTTACATTTAAGGTATTGAGGCTTGCTGTTTCTGCTTCCATCAGCTCTGTAATGCCTTCTCTTTCTACTAATGGAATTGTATTCCGGCTATATTTGTTTCTACAGGACAATTGAGGAACTTGGAGTTGAAAAATCTGTCATATCTTGTGAGTTTGTGTCTCTCTCTGTTAGACCTCCTGTATATCATGTTCAGGTAGCATAAGCTGCTACACTTTATTTGGGCTCGTGTTTTATTGCACTTCTGATTTTCTCTATAATATTCATATGTACGCCTTACTTTAGCTTTTAGAGAAAGGCATCATGTTGTTATACTGGTTTAGACATCAGATTTGTGTTGGGCATAAGTTGACCATCCATATTAATTCTTAGGAGCCAGGTCATTCCTCATGTGCTCCTGAGGTAACAGTGAGCAGCAACCTAGAATGAATTTCCTTTGTCTACAATTTTGATTAAAATTGTGCTAATATTTAGAAGTCTTTTTTAATAGGACATGCGTGACTTGAGTATAAAGCATATATGCCATTACTGTCATGGTCAGTTCATGTACCTTCTTGGATTCTTATGCTTTCTAAATTAACTATTTGCTATTGTTCACAGAAGGTTTAGTTCGTCTTTTCTCTATTGGGTTTTCTCAGTGCACTTGGAGGAACTGGAGCAACTTTTGAAGGGAATTTCAGTAATTAAAGAATTGACTCCTCGTTCAAAAGACTATCTAGTTTCTTTTGGAGAGTGTATGTCCACAAGGATCTTTGCAGCATACCTCAACAAGATTGGTGCGAAGGCTCGCCAAGTATGTTCTTTCTACTCATCTTTGTGGTTTGTTCCTCTCTTTTGGTGTTCAGCAATGGAGACAGGTCTCCAACTTAGAGACATTTGTTGTTATTGTTACTATCATTCTTTTGATATGAATAGAAGGGGAGGGAATGCTTTTTCAATTCCTTGTTTGAGCCAACAACAAAATATTTAGTAGAACTAGAGTTAGGATTCAGTTTGCTTTACTTATCTTTGCTATTGTGTGTTCTGCTTATTTGTTTGGATATTGAGGTATCCTTCTTGTATATATATTTATAACCAACTAAAGAAAAAGGTAGGAACAAAATAAGGCTTGAGATGCTTTTATTGGAAAGTGCCATGTACTACATCATATGGTCTCATGAAGCCTTGTGCTGCATCTTCTCATTCTGTGCATTCCAAAAATGATGGAAGCTAGTGTATTTGTATCTTGTTTTAAGATTGTTATTATTTCATTAACATGCTTTCCCAATTCCAAAGTATGCTAATAACTTACTTGCATATTGTATATGATTCAGTATGATGCGTTTGATATTGGTATTGTAACCACTGACGAATTTACCAATGCGGAAATTTTGGATGCAACTTACCCAGCTCTTGCTGAGAAGTTGCATGGTGATTGGGTGGCTGATCCTGCTATTCCTGTTGTAACTGGATTCCTTGGCAAGGTAACTTGAGTAGCTTTATCTAGCAATGGTAATATTGGATATGTTTTCATTGCAACATTTTCTACAGTTCATAAAAAAGTATTTTCTTACAAATAGGTAAGCTGCTCTTATATATCAATTACAGGGTTTTAGATCTTGTTCCATCACTACCCTTGGCAGAGGTGGAAGTGATTTAACAGCGACAACTATTGGGAAGGCTCTGGGCTTGCGGGAAGTACAGGTTTGGAAAATCAATTTTGAGAACGTTGGCTTTATAACTAGCTGTACTTCTTCATTGTAAAATATATTTTAGGTTATATAGCTATTGTCTTTTCGATTATTAATGCTTTCTATCCTTGCATACAGACTTGCTTTTCAATCTTACTAATTTTTCTTTTCAATTTGCATATAAAATATCTGATTATAGTTTGCAAGTTTGAAATCCAGTGGGAACTGACATGAACCTAGTACAGAAATCTTCTTCATCTTGTCCTTTCCTGAGTGAGCTATACAACAATAGAACTTGCCACGAGTCAATCAAATGCACTTGTGCAACAAAATTCTCATCAAACTTTTGAAGATCAAAAAGAATTTTCTCGTAGTTTGATAAAGCTTCACATCTGGCGTCATAACAATGAGTTCAATAACTACTGTAATCTACACGGAAGTGATATGATCATTGATAATATTGTAGAACTAGAATCTCTTTTTAATTTGTGAAAAACTGAAAATAGAAAAAACAGTATCAGCATGTAAGGTGTATGATTGAGTGACCCCAAATGTCTGGATGCTCACGTGTATGATTGTTTTATTCCAAACATAAAGAAACGGGAATGATAACTTTTGAATGACCCCTTTTCCTCTACCTGTGTAATGTATTTAAACAATTTTCTACTCTATTTGTAAATACATGATGCCATAACTTGAGGGCGCACTAACTAAGACATCATTTAGTGTTGGGTAAGTTAGCTACCGTAAGGTAGTTATACAAATTATTACTGTCTGTACTTTATGAGGTTTTATTATTGATTGAAGATGATACAAAACTGATGTACAATCCTATATTTATAGAAGAGTCATCTAAGGGAAGAGACACCTAGGAAGAGTCTAGAATATATCCCTTGGAAGTGCCTGTCTAGGAACTATAAATAAACTTTAAAGAATTTGAACAGGTATAATTGATTATAACCTGACCAGCCACTAGAGATTGATAATTACATAATTAATAACGAAACTATTTCCTAGACTAATGGTGTTTGTTCAGTATACATCTGTCAATAGATATATCAACCTCCCCCTCAAGCTAGGTTTGTAGATATTATTCGTTCCTAGCTTGACGATAAGACTATGAAACCTAGGACTGTTAAGTGGTTTGGTAAACACATCTGCAATTTGATCTTCAGAGGGAGTGTAGCTTAGATCAACCAGATCTCCTTCAACTTTCTCTTTGATGAAGTGTTGGTCAATCTCAATATGCTTGGTACGATCATGTCTTATTCGGGGTTGGAACTTCTTGTTATCTTGGTAGAAATTTGATTCCTTTAGTTCCCTCATAATAAATTATTGGACAGGATCATGGGCTATGCTGATTGTTGATTTGTTATCACACCTCAGCTCCATTGGTCCCTTCCATTTGATTTTTAAATCAGAAAGGATAATGCTGATCCAGAGAAGTTCACGGAGACCATGGACAAGAGCTCTTAATTCAGATTCAGAAGAGGATCGAGCCACTACATTCTGTTTTTTGCTTCTCCATGTTACAAGATTTCCTGCTAGAAATACACAAAAATCTGTGGTAGACCTTTGATCAACAAGTGAGCCACCATGGTCGACATCAGTAAAGGCTTTTATTGTTAACTACTCCCCCTTCTTAAACAAAATTCTTTGTCTTGGACTTCCTTTTAGGTATTGTAGAACCCTATAGGCTGCTTCTAGATGTGGTTTCATTGGGTCATGCATAAATTGACTTAGGACACTAACTGCGTAGGCAATGTCAGGTTTGGTATGGGAGAGATAGATAAGCTTGCCACATAGACGTTGATACATAGCTGAATCAATCTTGGGCTCATCATGGGGAAGGTCAAGCTGTTGATTGGGATCCATTGGTGAAGTAGCTGGTCTACAAGCACTCCTTTTGTCTCACTTAGCAAGTCTGTGATATACTTTTGTTGATTGATAAAGATGCCTTGAGATGAGCAAGCAACTTCAATCCCAAGGAAATACTTGAGATAGCCAAGAGACTTCATCTCAAATTTTGATTTGAGCTACTTTTCTAGATACTGTTTCTCTGTTGGATCATTACCGGTAACCATAATGTTATCAACATATACAAGGAGAATAGTCACTCCCCCTGGGCGAGAGTGCTTGAAGAATAGAGTATGATCGTTCTGACTTAGACTATACCCAGCATCGCGAACAACCTTGGCAAAGCGGTCAAACCAAGCTCGAGGGGGCCGCTTGAGGCCATATAAAGCCTTTTTTAATCGACATACTTTGGAGGAAATAGATGCTGAGGCAGAATTGTCATTTAAGCCTGGGGGAATGCACATGTATATCTCACGATGTAGATCACCATGGAGGAAGGCATTCTTAACATCAAATTGTGATAGTGGCCAATCAAAGGAGGATGCCAAGGATAAGAGAATGTGAACAGTATTGAGTTTGGCCACAAGAGCAAAGGTTTCATAGTCAATTACGTATGTCTGAGTATACCCTTTCGCCACAAGGCGAGCTTTGTACCTCTCAAGTAAAACATCAGCATTGTATTTGACATTGAAGATCTACCTGCAGCCAACAACATGCTTGCCAGGAGGTTTAATCATAATTTTCCAAGCATGATTCTGTTCAAGAGCTCGTATTTCTTCCCGCATAGCATCCCTCCATTAATTTTTGCTTAATGCTCCAGAAACAGAATTAGGTATCTGGATTTCATTAAGGCTTTGAACAAACAAGGCATGAGAAGGAGAAAGATTGTGAAAGGTAACAAAATTAACCAGAGGATAAAGAGGAGCTTTGGTACACTGACGTACACCTTTTCGTAAGGTTATTGGTGGAGAGGACTCTTGAGGAAGAGAATGTTAGTCAGATTGAGATGGCTGTGAATCAAGTGTGAGTGGTAGTATGTCCGATGATGATGGTTGTGGATGATATTGGCAGCTTTGGGGAAGAGGGTGTAATAGTGTAGGTAGGGAGTGGTGGAGCCGTCTGATGATCTTGAGAAGAAGATAAAGAAGTGGTAGAGTTGGGGTAAATGGGTCAGCTTTGAAAGGTAACACCAGTGGTTATGTAGCTCCTTTTTGTGGTGTGATTGTAGCACTTGTACCCTTTTTGGTTGAGGAATACCCCACAAAGATATACTTAGTAGATCGCGGGTCTAATCCCCCCCCCCCCCCTTGAGGTGTAGGAATATGAACAAAAAAGTATAGCCAAACACTCGCAGATCAAGATTAGAAGAGATTTTGGTATGAGGGAAGAAGTGACTGAGACAATCAAGAGGGGATTTATTTTAAAGGGCTTGAGTGAGCAGTTTATTGCTAAGATGATAGGTTGTGAGAGTAGCTTCCCCCAATAATGTTTAGGAGTATTTGATTGAACGAGTAGGGCATAACTTACTTCAATAAGGTGGTGGTTTTTTCTCTCAGCAATACCATTTTGTTGAGGTATGTATGGACAAGAAGACTCACGGACAATACCTTTTGACAAGAAAAATGATGTTGCATTTTGATTGAAGTAATCGAGGGCATTATCAGAACGAAAGCGTTTTGTAGTGGTGGAAAATGAATTGTGAATCATATTGCAGAAGATGGGAATAATTGTACTCACTTCACTTTTGTGTTTCATTAGAAAGGACAGAGATCAGATTAGGCTTTGATACCATGTAGTTTCTGAGGTTTTTACTATTGCTTGAAGATATACAAAACTGATATAGACTCCTATATTTATAGTAGAGTCATCTAAGGGAAGAGACACTTTGTAAGAGTCTAGAATAAACCCCTTGAAGTGTCTGTTTATGAACTTCAAATAAACTGTAAAGAATCTGAACAGGTATACTTAATTATAACCTGAACAGCGACAACGGACTAATAATTACAAAATTAATAAAGAAACTATTTTCTAGGCTAATGGTGTTTGTTCGGTATACATTCCTCAACAGATATATCAGCAGAAGCATTAAGACAAAAATAAGTAGAGGTTTTACCTTGCAAGGCCAAAGAGCTATGACCGGAATCATTTGAGGCATCAAGAGACTGTAACATCATACGTAGTTTCTGTATTTCCTCCTTAGAAATGGGTGAAGGAGTAGCAGAGTTGCCAGTAGTTATAATGGGATGAGAGAGTGGATGAGTTAGCACGCCCACACTAGATCCACATCCTGGCCCTTTTTTTCTTTCTGTGGATGGGGATATAGCTTCCACCATTGGTTCACATTATGATTAGATTTTTTGCAAGTTCACACCATCGCCCTCCCTTATTCTCCTTAGTCACCTTAGCATCTGTAGAAGTAGGTTTGGCGGCGAGAGTGATGCTGTCAATTGTCTTAGTGCTCATCATGATATTACGTCTACTCTCTTCATGTTTGACAGTATCAATGGCTGAAGATACAGCTGGAAGCGGAGTGGTGTTGAGGATCTGTGCTCGAATATGATCATATTCTGGATTTAAACCAGACAAGAAACAGTAGAGACGTTGCTGAGTTATATAGTTCTTGTGGAGGGTTGCATCAGCAATATTAGATCACTTCATTGTTTGAGACTGGACAAGTTCAAACCACTGTCGCTGGAGGTCTATAGTCTGTGACAGACTCTGAATCTTGCTTCACAAACACACCATGTTTAGCAGCAAAATAAGACCGCTTTATGAAATCCCAAATGTCTTTGGCTGTATCCATATAGAGATATGTGCTTCTGATATTGGAATCCATGGAGTCCCATGACCAGACCTGCATATTGGCATTAGTTTTTTCCTAGCTAGCAGCATCCGTACCTTCTTCTGATATAGAAGTAGTGAGATGCGTTTCAAGATCCTTGCCGCGGGTAAGAGTGTAGACCAGCTTTGACCATCCAAGGTATTTCTTGCCATTGAAACGGTATGATGGCTGGATAGGAGGAATATCAGATTTTTGTTGTCGAAAAGCAGTTGTTGCTGCAGCAGCAGCTGAGACAATAATTGAGTGGTCAAGGTGACTTGTGGGTGAATCAGTTTCTTTGGACATGATTGAACCCTTGGTGAGGAGACTTACACTGAGAGTTATAAAGAAGACTGAAGACAGCAAAGGGGTGGAGAGAACCCAAAGAGATGCAGCAGGTGTAGAAAGTTTGAGATGCGCAGGGGTGGAGACACCCAGGAACTAGCAGAAGTGAATAAATGTGGTAGTAGGGCTGATCAAACGGCAGTGATCAGATGGGTTTGGATCAGATTAATGTAGTTTATGAGGTTTTATTATTGATTGAAGATGATACAGAACTGTTGTACAATCCTATATTTATAGAAGAGTCATCTAAGGGAAAAGACATCTAGGATGAGTCTAGAATAAACCCCTTGGAAGTGCCTGTCTATGAACTATAGATAAACTGTAAAGAATTTGAACTGGTATAATTGATTATAACCTGAACAACCACTAGAGACTGATAATCACATGATTATTAAAGAAACTATTTCCTAGACTAATGGTGTCTGTTCGGTATACATCTGTCAACAAATATATCAACACTGTCAACTGTCCTTGAGATCATCCAAGCCACTAACATTTGGAGTGATATAATTTTGATTTTACTGATCTCCACATTTTTAGATGCTTAGGATCGTATGTGTTTGGCTTGTTCTTTGCATTCAGGTATGGAAGGATGTTGATGGTGTTCTGACATGCGACCCTAACATCTATTCTCAAGCTGAGCCAGTTCCTTATTTGACATTTGATGAGGCCGCTGAACTTGCATATTTTGGTGCTCAGGTAAAACTACTTTGTTTTGTTATTGGGTTAACAAAGCAGTACTTTTCAATTTTTCTATCTGTATGCTGTCCGCTTGTTGGCATAATCTGTAATTCATTAGTTGTTACTGTATCTCTCTTGGTTGATGCCTATGTGTGGGTGTAAACGTAAGGAATCTACTTCAGTTCTATAATTCTTTCACGTGATCCAAATTTCTGGCCCCTACTCTGTTTACAGGCTGTGCTTGGAGAGAATCATTCAATAATGTCACTTTACAAAATTGTTTCTGTTCAAGTTAATGAGATAAGAGTAGGTATAAGTTCTAGTGTAAGACTGCTTCTTTCAGGTCCCCTTTGTGTACCAACATATTGCTGTTAGACTAGATAGTGTACTGCCAGAGCTGATTCTGCCACTATTACATTATATTGTGACATGCTTATGTAGTTCCGGTGGAGAACCTTGTTATTCAGTGAAGTAGGGACTCTGTTACAGCGTCAATGGTACGGGATTAATTATGAGAAAAACTGGATTATGCTGAGCGGAGGAAGTAGAAAGAAATAGATGTGGAAGAATAATTTGGTTCATAGGAAAACGAATAATCAATGGGAGTGAATATTGAATTGATTGAACTTGTGTTTAGGCATTCGTAACATTGACTAAATAGCAATGAGGCCAACCAGATACGGATATTCATAGAAGTACTGGGGGGAAGCCTGCAAGCAAGAGTGTTGCTTATTTAAGAGTTTTTTTGGCTTGGCCTGGATGCATTCTGATTAGGAAGTTACCTTTGGTGCTCTCAAAATTTTATTTACTTTTAATGTGCGGATTAAAGACCTTTAGTGTCATGTTTGGTTATTAAACTCTCACTCTCATGGTTTAGGATATATAAAGTTGTATTAACTGCCAATTTTTACGTTGCTTTTAGGGACGTTTCATATCACTTGTAGAATATGTAAGTAATGCATCTTGAAAATCAGCCTATTAGTTGCTTTCCCCCATCTTGTTTTAATAAAATTATCATCTGTGGAAAGGGCATTATTCTATCCTGCGGATGGTAGTCTCTGTCTTGGGAAGAGTTTTGAATCTCAAGCCCTGGGTTACCAACCAAAAGAAATAGAAAAGAATATTAGATCATCATTCTTCTCAAGATTTTTCATGTGTACATGTGCTCTTGATTTTATTCTACACCGAGTATGCATGCATGATTGTTCTTTTCTGCGATTGATTTTTTTTAAAATCAACTATGCCAGATTTCATACATGATTAACCTACCATAAAATATTTATGAGGTGGATACTTGACTCTGTTCTTTTTCAGGTATTGCACCCGCTGTCAATGAGACCTGCTAGAGAAGGTGATATTCCTGTCAGGGTCAAGAATTCCTACAACCCGAAAGCTCCTGGTACCCTGATAACTAAAACAAGGGACATGACTAAGGTTAGTGATGGATAATTTAAATATTGAAAATTGTCAGTTCTCAATCTCCCTAATCTGACGCATGAGCTCACTCATGACAGGCAGTGCTGACGAGCATTGTTTTGAAACGGAATGTAACCATGCTGGATATCGTCAGTACACGGATGCTTGGTCAATTTGGTTTCCTTGCAAAGGTAGTTTATTTTCCTTCGCCTTCTATGTTTATTGATTCAAAGTTGCTGCTGCTCCCGCTGGAATCATCACAGCTTATACTTGTAAAACAATGAAGGTGTTTTCAATATTTGAGGACCTTGGAATTTCCGTCGATGTTGTGGCTACTAGTGAAGTCAGCATATCCTTGACCCTGGATCCCTCAAGGCTGTGGAGCAGAGAAGTGATTCCTTATGTGAGTACTTGGTTATTGCTCCCTATGTTTATGGAATCTTTGGTTGCACTTGTGCTGGCTTAGAGTCAAGAACTGTTGATTCCCTGTTCTTAGTTCTGTGGTGAATATGAATAATTTGTGTTACCCAACGACTCGCTTATAATATTCCCCTTTTAAATTTAGTAATAGAATGGAGAATAAATAGTTGTGTATTACCTATTGCAATTCTTTCACTTATTCAAGATGCTGATTTGATGTTCAGGAACTTGACCATTTAGTTGGAAAATTAGAGAGATTTGCAGTAGTAAATTTGCTTCAGCAGCGGTCAATCATTTCACTCATTGGCAATGTACAAAGATCTTCCCTAATACTGGAAAAGGTATTGAGATACTCTAATTCATGGCTCTTGGGAGTTCCGAGCCATGAGTTCCTCTTTTCTCTTCTTGAAACATTGGGGTTTTCTTTTCTTTGCGTATGACATTGCTACTTGCCTTAAGTTCCCCATTCACTGTTGTGGCAGAGTAAAAGACTCACAGCTCCGTGTGTGAAAGGCTGATTGTACGTTATTGGTAGGCTACTTCTAAAAAGAAGATAGAGGGGTGGGGATAGAAATGGGGATATAGGCTGGTTGGAAGAAAAATTCTCAATGCCCATTTTAACAAATCAGGCCTTAAATCTTGGTTCCTATGTACATTCTGCTTAATCTGGGCGACATATATGTGGTTCTTTTCCAAGGGATTCAATAGAGAATAGAGGCTTGCTTGAGTGAATCTGTTTTGAGTGAGACTGACTGCGTGTCCTGTATTTACCAATTTGCTGGTATAATAATAACCCCCAACAGTTTGTTGGTTAAATCATTTCGAATCTGTTATGGAACCGATAAAACGAGTTAAAATGTAAACAGGTGTTCCAGAATTTCCGAAACAATGGGGTAAATGTTCAGATGATCTCACAAGGCGCATCAAAGGTACGGGGGAAAGCATCTAAATTTTACTCGCCAGTTTTAGTAACCAAATCTTCTTTTTAACTGTTGCTAACATCATCTACCTTACCAGGTCAATATTTCACTGGTTGTGCATGACAATGAAGCTGATGACTGTGTCCGGGGATTGCACTCCGCATTTTTTGAGAGTGATCTCTTGGTGCAGGACTATTGATAGGAGGATACCAAAAAGTATGGTCTTCTAAAATGTTTGACCAGAGTATGTAAGCTGGTTACTTTTGATGGTGAGTACAAGTTATTGGAACATGTGCCAGCTTTTTGTGGTCGCCAGTGGCTGGTTGGCTGTCTGCGATTTGAACGGACACAAGGCCATTGAAAGTAGTTGATATGTGGTTTATCATATATTTGATTAGGTCTGCACCTGAAATCTCAACTTTGGTTAATTGGTCGGTGGAACAATCTAGCATGTCATCACCAAGTACCTCATTATCGAAAAGTCAGAATAAGTATTCTAATGATTTATCAAGTATGGGGGAAGCATTTCTCGGAAGCTACTCCATATTTGTCCCTTTCTTTTTTTATCAGTATTGTAGTGCTCAAAACCGTAAGTAGTTTTTGTTCTCAGCTTTTGACAGTGTTGCCGGTTGATCTGGCCCATTGAGCATTTAAGCTCTCCATAAACATACACCAGACAGGAACTGCTAACTGAACGATTGGCTGAACTACGCACACAGCTAAAGCATATATGACAAAATAAAAGAAAATGGTATGTTAAGACTTCCGCAGTTATGCCAAAATGGCCTTACATCAAAGAATGTTTGAATAATACATGGACTGTTAAACGATTACGATCAAACGTCTGAATACAAAGAAGAGGTTACAAAATTTATAAAAATACGTTACTATCCCGCAACCTGAGTCCAGATCGATATGTTACTATCATTCATCAACAGCCGAGTGACTTTTTCTATTCCGTCACAGGCAGAGGGCGTATATTCGCAAGCTCACAACTTCACAGATCAAAACCTTTTGCCGCTAAAGCCTAAACACCATCCCAAGACAAGTTTAACTATCTCGATACAAATCCTCAACACGAATGCTTTACACAAACCAAATCATCCAACTTGTTGCCATCCATTTTGTAGAGTGAAGAACACTCCATCTGCTTGTAGTGATGCTGCGCTTCCTTTCTTAAGCTTTCAAATGGCATAGTTTCCCATTTATGGTAGTTAGATTTCTTTCTCACTTCGCTCATGTCATCTGACCCAGAAATAGGCCCATTGAATTCAGGACCTTTCTTCCCCCATACTTTACAGCTGCCAAACTGCCCCAAGTCCACAGGGCTAGCATCCTCTCCCCTTCTTAAGCGCAGGGCAGCAGCGTGAGCTCTTCTAATCATCTCTTTACTTGGGACATCTGACCATTCTTGCTTCATTTTGGATCTCATTGGAGAATGTATTCTGATCACCTAAATTGGACAATAAGCAAGTGGAGTAGGCATAAAATTATATCTTTTACACATGTACACTGAAGCTTATGAAACCTAAGGGGTCACTCACAATCTATAGAAAGAAACGCAATCAGTTAACAAGAATAAATGCACTGGCCAGCAATGCCCAGTAAAAAAAAAAGGTTTGGCTGCTCAAACTCAACACAGTCTAAAACATATAGATGTTAACCTCATGCAGAATCCGGACAAAACCTCTCACATTCGAAAATGAATCGATTAAAAAAAAACTAAACAGCAAAAAGATGAAACTAGTACCCCAAGGCACTCAAGGAGCTGGTAATAAGCTCTTCCTTGAAGTGGATTGTGTCCCTTCTTTGGTTCAGTGAAATATCTAGTCCTGCGGGAGAAATGGACAGAAAAGGAATCAGAACCAAACTATACAAACACGAAGGCCTTGCTAGGCATTTTTAAGTTTCCGCTTACCGCTTTTGTGAAACCAAATACAAGAACCTGACTCGTTTAGCATTTTCTTACAATTTATTTCAAATTAGAATGAAGCCAAAAGAGAGAAAAAGTAGTATTCATTGTTGAGGCAATTCGATTTGTTTTCAAATTTGATTTCCTTAATTTTAACCAAAATACCAAAAAGAGCCACATTTAAATTTAATTCTGGAGAATGGAAAAGCAAGTTACCATTAACCGTGATGATAAGCTAAGATGATCAATTTACACTATGAAATGTGCAAAACTAAACACTACCCAAACCTCCGCATATGAATGAAATACCACATTCTAGGCATGGGCAGCTAAATTTGCACAAAAATATGATAATTAGGTTAGCCCAAGGCAGAAGCTCTAGTAGATTCCACCAAAAAGTTAGATTCCGTCGATAATAGAATAAAACAAGATTCTTAAACCATTTGTAATGATTACAGTTCGAATCCAAGTTTATATCCAATTTCAACAAAATGGTGATTTATGAAATCCAGCGCATTTAAAATTGTGAGCACCTAAGGGCTAGATGTCATAATTAGATGTTCCAAATTCATCATCTTGAGACAAGAGTTAGTAGCAAAACTAACCACTCAGTATAATCCGGATCTACAGTGAAACCATAGATATCAACAATGTCACACATAGAGAGTGCCAGCTCTATAGATTTCATGCCTGTGCCTTTAGCACCTCTACGCAACACAATTCCCTGGAACAAATACACAGGGTTTGGAATGGTCTGCACCCAAATGAAAGAAACAAAGTCAAGTATTAGATTTGTTCAAAATGCTATTGGCCATTTCATTTCAGGAAAGGGAATATTCATTGCAGAAATACTTGCTGCTAACAATAACAAAATCTTTGTTAAACAGAACAAACTAATACGAACAATAACCTAACTGCCATTACCAGACAGCTTGGTTAGGAGTGGCTTGGACTGAAGAAGTCGCTTGTGACCAAAGGTCAAAGGTTCGTAACTTCCCACTTCCAGATGTTAAAAGCAAAAAATGACCCTAACTTAAAAGTCCAGGGGAAATGTAGTTTTTTAATGGCATACTAACACTGTCTGTTTTGATTTAAAGGAAAAGACAAGCCTACAGTATACAAGTAACATTCTAAAACCATCTTCGAAAAACATATATGCCCCAGGAAAACTATATTTTAATTTCAGTTTGATTCAGATATATAAAGTGAAAAAACAACTTAAAATTCTTCAGTCTACACAACAGATGGCAAATGAAGTGTAACTGAGGAAACTAGAAGACGATTTAATCTTTAATACCTCCACCTGATAGATTTTTTTAGACAGGCATTGCGATTTGAACTCATGACCTATTGGTTACAAGCGCACTCCACTTCCAACCAAGCCACACAATTTCATTCTTAATGATGATTTATAAAATGGAAGGTATGGGCGAGTGTTTGCAGAATGGTGAAAAGTTCAAGAGAAAAACGTGCAAACTTGCATGCATGAGGCTATGTAGAGATTCATGTAGCGTAGACAAGACTGTTCTGATTTTATCTGTAACTTTTCTTCATAAAATGACATGATGGTTTTTACCACTAGCTTACTTTCCTTAACAATAATCTAAAATTGGAACTTATTGAATCCACTAATAGCACAACATAAACGTTTTCAGCATCTAGGGAAGAGATTCTGACCTTAATCATTGCATTGAAGTCTCTATGGGTTAGACTTTTGATAATAAGAACTTCATCAGCTGCAAGAAAAGTTTGAAGAGAGAATTAATCTTATATCTTCTTCCTATCAGTAAGTTTTTCTTTCTTACAGGGAATATGACTAAACCTCCACTGATTAGATTGATATAAATCATTCTAGAGTAAAAAGTAACAAAATACAGATGAAGAGGCGAGTCCTTTACGTACGAGCTCCTTCCAGAATTTTAACCATGTTGCGGGCAGCACCCCTGACCACAAGGCGAAAGTCCCTTTTTAAACCAACATATTTAGCATACTTCTGCTCAAAATCCAGAAACATAACAGATCAGTACTGAATATCCCTACAGAAAGAGAGGAGTGTAGAAACCAGCTTTATTTTATAGTCCTAAGCCGTGTTTCTTAACTATATTCTTTTCTTTTTTCTGAGACAGAAATGAAGGGCTCTAATTTTCCAGCTAAACTCCATAAGCTCTCATTAAGACAAGCATCAAGTACCTCATTCACTGGAGCCTCGTTATCCCGAATAACTGCATCATGACTGTCGATCTCCTGTCCAAATTCTGTCTTCAAAAGATCCCCCGAGTTCCCAACAACAGCACACTTCTGAAACTGAAGGGGACGGAATGGGGGCTTTGCTGGTAAAAGTAAATTCAAATGCTCCTCGCAAAGCGTCTGATTGTAGCATTTGTCAGCTCCCCTACAAAGAAACAAATCAAGATCCAATCGGTCAAAAAGTTGCATTTAACCATACAGGGAAGAAGAAATTTAATTGGAACAGATGTCACAGAGAAACAAACATGAGTAAGGAATCATACAATTGGGCAATTCTTTTGGCCGCATAATCCAACCATCCTTTAGGGCGAACATCAAGATACTCTCTCGTCAACACTGTAGTCATGTTACGGTACTGCAGTGATTATAGTCTAATCATATATTATTTCCTTTAAATGCTAGAAAATCCATAGGAAACGGAGTTATCAATGATGTATCACCTGTTCCCACAGCAATACTGCTTCACAGACATCAAACTTGTACTCCAATGGTTCAAAAACTTTGAATTGTGCATTGTACTGTACACAGGAACATATTGACAAACAGATATTAGCACATCCTGCTAATGAAAAAAGCGAAGAAAAATATGGACATTCAATAGAGACCTACCCATGTGCTATTAGTGCCTTCCGGATACTTGAGGATTATATTGCAGTGATCAATTATAGTTGCTGTAAGCCCAAGTCCTCTGTTTGCCTACACAATAGTGCACGGTCAAACAACCGGTTTTTATCTGATACCTACCTAGCGGGTACAAGTGTTTAATAAGCACTGGGTTTAAGATCATAGATTGATTTAAGGAATAAAGTGGTGAAAATGGTAATAGATACCACGGGTTGCCAATAAGGGAGGAACCTATCGAATCTCCAAGCGGGCAACCAGACAATTTGCCCTTGCTAGTGAAGAAAGAGGAAATATCAAACCCAGTTAACTCATCTTGGTTCTTTTTTCTTTATCAATAACTTCGTTCAATCAGATGGCCGTATAACAGCAGTTTTCTAGACCCAAAAGCACACTTGAAGTGCTAATCAA
The DNA here is from genome assembly GCA_023374045.1 of Limonium bicolor. NCBI lineage: Eukaryota > Viridiplantae > Streptophyta > Magnoliopsida > Caryophyllales > Plumbaginaceae > Limonium > Limonium bicolor. The sequence continues at coordinate 32,165,316 of CM041779.1, read as the reverse complement.
GGAAAATGCATTAGAAGAGATTTAGATTCATGACGTCCTCGAGATTACAATCAGGTATTTCTTGATCATTCAAGTTAAGCCTGTTTATATCAAGGACAATAGGTATCGGAATATCAGAAAAGGATGCAATCGATCGGACATATGTTCTTCAATTACAGGTAAAAGCCAAACGGAGTCAAAATCATACATGGGTCCAACTCAGCGGAAAGGGTACAGGAATAGGACTCATGAATTGCAATGATCGAAGAAACCAACTAGGTAACGCAAAATAAGTATCCGCAATGACTTACGACACACTGTTGAACACTACTTTGAAACGCGGACAAGATCTTTATGTCCTGCCTGTTGCTAACACTCAGGTTCAGCTTGGGTCCATCTATAAGAAATTAAAATTAATCAGCCAGAAAGAAGATTAAATGAGAGAGAGAGAGAGAGAGAGAGAGAGAGAGAGAGAGAGAGAGAGAGAGAGAGAGATGAGAGACCATGAGAGAGAGAGAGATGAGAGAGGAGAGAAGAGAGGAGAGGGAGAGGAGAGGAGAGAGAGAGAGAGAGAGAGAGAGAGAGAGAGAGAGAGAGAGAGATGGACGATCAGCAGTGACAGATAGCAAGAGCAAAAACAGAAATGAAACCAGAAGAAACCACCACCAAACGAGAGAGCATTATTCGTTGTAAAGAAAGAGAGAAGATGGCAAACCGGTTAAAGAGTACTGAATTGAGAAGACGAGGATAGAGAAAGCCGCAACAACACATAAGAGAAGGAGAGTGAGGCTCCTGGGTTTGCTATGAACCCTCATGTTCACGACCAAATAAAAACAGAACACATCCAACCGACACTAGCTCAACTGTGTTAATATAGTTAGTCTCAAATCTACGAATGTTGGAGGGGAGATTAAAAAAAAGAATGGATAGATGGCAGAAACAAATTGCAAAAGCAGTGGATTGAGGTGAGGAGACTACTCAATTTTCAGGTAATAAGGTTTCCGGGCGTCTTCTGGAGTGCCGATTAATGGTTTCTACTTTCTATGGTGTAGTTTCCGGATCTAACTGGTACAGTTGGACGCACAAGGCTCTCCCCAGTGAAGCAGCAGTGATTTTTAGGCCGGTGACGGTGAGAGTAGCAGTTAACTTGCGATATTGGATTTTTAGCAATTTGATTTCCTATTGCATTCTAGGGAGCGTTTGGATCAGATAATGGTCAGGGCCTGTTCGCTCATCACTAGCAGAGGAAAACCTGCGAAAAAAAACAGTAGATGATCAAGGTTTGTCTAGTTTTTTTTTTTTGATAAACTGCAATACCTTTATATAAATATAAACTAAGGAGAAAGATTACACATAGCTAGCTTCTCGCCTTGCATGGCGGAAGCATACATCAGTCTAGTAGTAGGTTTATAAAGTTTCCATACCCCCCAATCTATTGAGGGAGCAAAAGACATGCCCGCTAACACAGCTGGGAAGTTTGATTTGTCCATATTACAAGATAAAATACTTACTAAGCTAAAACGATTCAACATAAAAGAAAGAGAATCACAATTCCTTAAGAGGTGATGGTCCTGCCTATTACAATCTTCCAAAATCTTCTTGGAGACTGGACTGTTTGCTCTAATCTCAATTTCCTCAATCTTCATCTCTTTCACCATCCGGAGAACATAGAGAATATTAAGGATTTCCAGATCAACCTCATCCAATTTGCTCCTGATTTTCCTGTTACAAGCCATCAAAACATCACCAGAGTAAGAAATAACTACTCCACTACAAATCAATGGAGAATCTTTCTTTCTATAACAGTTGGTGTAGATTGTAACTCCTTTATGCATCTGTTGATCAGAAGAAGCATCATCTCTGATTTCTGTCTTTTTCATTGACATATGATAAGCGTTGATGAAAGCAACATTGTTATCAATGCAATCTAATATGGACATTTCTCTGTTATGTTTGACTTTGTTTTTTGCATCATACACTGCCCACATATAGTTAACAATTCTGTATCGATTTTCCTTGCTCCAGCTCCTGTAGTTATTAATGAACCAGTCTTGAATAGAGCCTTCTTGATCAGAAGGCAGATTCTCTCTGTCAATAATATTTTCCCAAGTATCTCGAGCTGACCAGCACTCAAAAATAAGGTGTTGAGTGGTATCAACTTTTCCACACAGATAACATAACCCATCTCCCCCTATTCTTCTTGCAATATTGGAGTTAGAAGGGACAATAAGATTGAGAAATTTCCAGCAGAACAGTTTAACTCTAGGAGGGATCCATCTGCTATCTAGATTTTTCAAAATATCCCACTGAGAATTACTATGACAGGATCCAGAGGGTTTAGTGATTTGGCTAATAGTAGCTTTGTAGCCCGATTTAACTGTGTACTCCCCAGACCTATCATGAATCCAGGTCCACGAATCAGATTGAGAAGGCTTCACTTTAGTTTGCAAGATAGCTAACTGATCCAGCAGTTGAAAGTTATTCGAGATAATTGCATTATCCCAATCATTACTAATAGGACTAATGAGGTGACTCACTTTGTTCAGGGCACTGAAGTTTGGTTTTCTGCTATAAAGGTTCCCAGGTTGGTTTCTTTTAATCCACGGGGCATGCCAAATGTCTGTATCTTGCCCATTTCCAATTTCCTTAAGACACCCTAGCTTGACAGTGTTAATACCTTCCTGAAGAGCTTTCCAGATGGGGCTGTCACGGGGGGAAGGCTTGCAATCCAAAATACACTGGTTGGGGAAATAAGTAGCTTTAAGGGATTTTGCTACTAATGTGTCTGGATTTTTGATAATCTTCCAAATCTGCTTAGCAAGAAGGGCATTGTTGAAGGTTTCAATATGTTTAAAACCCATTCCTCCTGATTCTGTATCAGAACAGACTTTGTCCCAACTTTTCCAGTACATTGGTTTTTTTCCTGAAGTTCCACCCCACCAGAACTGAGCTAAGATAGAGTTTATCTTGGAGACCACTCCCAAGGGTAATTTAAATAAGGACATGGTGTAAGTAGGGAGGGCTTGCAGCACACTCGACAGGAGGATGGATCTAGCTGAATGAGCCAATGGTATTTTCCAGCTAGAAACTTTTTTCCTAATGGATTCAATGAGGTAGTTGAACGTCTCCTTTTTGTTTCTCCCCACCTTAGTAGGCAAACCTAAATATTTGGCAAAGCAAGGAACAACCTGAACATTGAGAAGGCTAGCTAGAAAGATTTTGGTTTGCTGAGGAAGTTTAGGGCTAAAGATGATTTCTGATTTGTGGTAATTGATGGCATGGCCTGAACAAGCTAAGAATTGGTGTAACAGATTTTTCAGAAAGGTAATGTTGGAAGTTGTAGCTTGGCCGTAGAGGATTGTGTCATCAGCAAAGGCTAGATGTGAGATTTGAGGAGAGTTTTTTGAGAGGCTTAGACCAAGATATTGATTTTTATCAGTGGCAGCATTCAGAGCACGAGAAAATGCCTCTTGAGCAATGATAAACAGGAAAGGAGAGAGGGGATCCCCTTGCCTAATACCTCTAGTTTGGGCAAAGAAACTGCCAGGAGATCCATTAATTATCACAGCCCCTATAGCAGAAGAAATGCAATTCATAGTGGGGATTCTCCACTTATCAGGGAAGCCCATGGATATCAGAAGGGAATTAATGAAGGGCCACTCCAGCCTATCATATGCCTTACTAAGATCCAGCTTACACGAAAAAAGCCCTCTGATTTTAGCTTTAGACTTAGCTATTTTGTGATGGATCTCCCCCGCTAAAATAACATTATCAGAGATAAGTCTTCCTTTCACAAAACCAGACTGGTTATCAGAAATTATCAGAGGCAAAATGGGCTGAATTCTGTTGGCTAAAACCTTAGTAGCAACTTTATACACAAAATTACAAAGTGCTATAGGTCTAAACTTTTCTATAGAATTTGCCCCTTTCTCCTTAGGAATCAGGGCAATGTAATACTTGTTGAGGTCCGGGGGGATAGGACACCCATTCAGAATGTTAAGGACAGTACCTGACACTTGATCTCCTACCGTAGACCAGAAGGTTTTGTAAAAATACCCATTGAAACCATCTGGGCCTGGAGCCTTGTTAGGACTAAGCTGTTTCAAGGCTATCAAAACCTCACTGACAGTGTAAGGGGTATCCAGCTCATCTCTAGATTTCTGAGAAAGAAGACCCATAACTTCCTTGGTAAACATGTCAGGATTTGCAACATTACCCGCAGAGAACAGATTTTGAAAATAATCTGAGGCAATATTTTCAATTTCGCCCCATTCATACTTGATAGAACCATCTTCAGACTGTAGACAGAAGATCTCCTTTCTCCTTCTATTAGAGCTAGCTTTGAGATGAAAATAGGCCGAGTTTTTGTCACCTTCTGCTAACCACTTGTCACGGGATCTTTGTTTCCAATAGATCTCTTCTTTGAAAGATAGAAGCTCTATCTCAATAAGTAAACGTTTTCTGTTGGCCCCCGCCCAAACTGAAAGATTGTTCCTAGAGATCTTGTCCAATTCTCCTTTTTTGAGCTTAATCTTGTGCATAATACTGGAAATGGACCAACCTTTCCACTGTAAGAATTTTATTTTACACTGCTGAAGCTTTGAGCTGAGACAGTTGTCTCTAACTCCCCACACTTTGGTAACAATTTCTCTGCATTTTTCATCTAAGAGCCAACCATTCTCAAATCTAAAAATCCTCTCTTTTTTCGTGTGGTTACCTAAGAATCTAATGAAAATAGGGCAATGGTCTGATCTGTCTCTAGGGAGGTGGAGAACAGAAGAATTTGGGAATAAATTCAGGGCATTTTTTGAGAAAAAGGCTCTATCTAATCTACTCTCAGAGGTGTAAGGGGGATCTTGACAATTGGTGAAAGTGAAAGGATACCCTCTAAATCCAATATCAGTTAATTCTAGAGAATAGATAATTTCACGAAAAGGTCTCATGTGTTTTTCTTCTCTGACTCTCCCTCCTATTTTTTCTCTATCAAACAAAATTTGGTTAAAATCACCAACTACAACCCAGGGTTGCTGAACAGACGTGCTTATATTTTTTAGAAGGGCCCATGAGAGGTATTTTTTTTCCCACTTCGGCCACCCATAGAACCCAGTAAGAGTGAAAGAAATCATACCTGGGAACGTAACTTCTGCAGACACATGATGATGAGAATAATTGATGATAGACAAGAGCAGATCCTTTTTCCAGAGAAGTGCAAGACCACCGCTTTTTCCCTTACTAGAAACTGAAAAACCTTCATAGTCCTTCCAGCGAGCTATTATCCTATCCATCTCAGGAATGGTTCTGTGGGTCTCCATGAGAAAAACAAGGTCGGGTTTGTGCTTCCTGAGTAAGCCAGTGACCCAAACCACTGCATGAGGGCGACCCAACCCTCTGCAGTTGAAAGAGATGCAACTCATTTGAGGCGGCAGCCCTGATCAACCTCAGGGTCTGCCTGTGAATAGAAGAACTCATGGTACTCAGTCTCCTCCCACTCCTCCATGTTAGTGGAGGAGTTGATCATAAGTGGACTAAGGTTCGCAAGCTTTCTTTTTTTTTGTTTGAACTTGTCGGGATATGAGGCACGGAGATGATGGTCAGGGAACATTTTCGCTTTTCCTTTGTCCCGAGAAGAATGAGATGCAAGATGAGGAGGAATACACTCAGGTCCCTCAGAAGGGCAATAGGTTTGGGAGGAAAAGTATTGTGGCTGGGAGTCAGGAACCGAGGAGGTGATGACTTCTTGGGTGGAAGGAATGGGGTTTGCCTTCTGAGGAGGGTCAACAAGGGTGGAATTCCCACGACCTCCTTTTTTCTTACCTTTGAATTCTTTCTCAAAATTGTAAAGGGCTGCCCTCCAGTCAAAGTTCTGGTAAATTTTCTTCTCGGACTCCAAAGAGCCAGAAGAGAAATTGGATATAGGGGAATTTGGCAGGATTATCCTTGATGGTCGAGTATAACCAAAAGGCTTGGGGAAACCCGGAGGAGCAGAAGAAGCGGTGTTCGAGGAGCTTTGAGGAGAAGAGGGGTTCTTTTGTTGGGTAAAAGCCTGAGCAGGGATACCTTGGAGGAACTGAGAGGGTTTTAGATGGATCGGGATAAGATCAACAGGGTTTGTTGCAAGGGAAAGATCTACATTAACAGTAGGAAGGTTAACCGGAGGAATTAGTTCAGCTTGGGTAGCAAGGGCAGTGATACCATCTAATATTCCTTCCTCCTTCCACTGGTCGAGAAGGAATGAATCAGTAACCGAGGCAAGAGAACCCGCAAATTCTGATCTAATCCAGGGTCCGTATCTATCAGGAGAATTAAGGTTCATTTTCGGGATCTTACAGTCATTAGCTGTATGGGTAAGGAAACCACATCTGTAACAGAAGCTGGGAAGATTTTCATAGGATAGACGGCACACTCTGTTTCCATTGGCTGTTTTAACAACAATCATTCTGCAAAGAGGTTCAGAAAGTTTAATCTCTATTTTGACTCTGAGGAATCTGGCTCTGAGGGGATTGATATGGGCTGAACATTCAATAAAGGAACCAATCTTGTTGGCTAAGTTAATGGCCGAGGGTCTATTGAAAAAAGCTAGAGGGATTTTGTGGATACCTACCCATATTTTGATATGCTTGGGATCGTGTTCTTCAATGGGTAAAGACGAGTCAAGAGCCATCATCGCAAGAAGCCGATGCTGAAAGTGCCATGGACCGTTGTTAAGGATTAGCTCAGCATCTTCAACGGAGGCAAACTGAAAGGTGAAACGATTAACCCCGACCTCTGAAACTTGAAAATACGCCTTGGGCTTCCAAACATGCACCATAACATTTTGAATGAGTCGAGCTCCTACTTGGTTGGGGCTCCATAGTCTACCAAATAAGGCTTTTCGGAAGGAGGGAGAGTTGGGGTCCATGATCAAACAAGCTTCTTCAATGGAGGAGGATTCAGCAGGGTGAATGTGGAGACGGGAGCAATTAGAGATAATTGAATCCATGGAGGGGGCAAAGCTAAAAAAGGGTCGAGATTTTGGAGAAAGTCTGCTAATGATTATTCCTGCTTGCCTGTGAGAGGAGGGGAGAGGGGGAATAGGGAAAAGAAGAGAAGATTTCTGTAGATTATCTGAAGATAAGTCTGGGGGAACTTTACTAATCTCCGGTGACGCAACCGGCATGCAGAGCTCGGTATTCTGAGGGAAAACCAGACCACCGGAGTTAATGAACCTGACATTTCTCATACTAGCGATAGATGGAGGCAAGGAGGAGGAGCTCAAAAGTCTCCCACTTCCAGCTACACCCATTGTAGCTCGAGAAGACGTCCACCGAGGGGAATAACTACTCTGACATTCCTTAGTTCTGCAGGTTGGTCGAACTCGAAAGTCAACCGCCCGCACTGTGGTTCGCAGGCTACCACTGTAAAGAGGCATCGGGAAGGAGGTAATGAGCAGGCATCCACACCGAAACCTCCTGGCAGACTGAGCACCGCTGATCTGAATCAGAAAAAAATTCTCTCTGTCTGTTGTGTCGGAGAGGGGAGATAGACAAAGCAGAAGATCAGACCAATTATTGGACACGCTTACAGGTTCGGTATTAACTTCTTCTACAACTGTTTCAACCATAAAATATACTTCCTCTTCTCCGTACTCATCTCTCTGTCGCAAAAGGGAACCTCCTTGGCTTCCTTCACGGGAAAACACCGCTGAAAATTGAACCAAACGAACATAGAAGTAACACCCACTACAAAAGACAGCCGCATGCGCCTGCAGCAGTCTGAAAATCTGCCCATTATAATTAACTCCACATAATCTTATCCTCTGCTGCCAGATACTACCTTTACTGCACTGAACCAAATAGAAGATCGAAAGCCCTAATATTATATTTTGCCTCTCACAAAAGTCTTCTATGACTATTACAACCAGATCGGTACTTTCTTCTGCTGACTTCACTTCCCTCTGGAAGGAATAGCTCAACTGGAAACTCCCTAAACGGAAATTGGCGTTGGAAAAGTGAAAGAAATGAGGTGGCGCGTGAAAGACGCGTGAAAGACGCGTACTCCTCTCAAAAGAAATTCCTTAATTAAGGAATGCAGAGACACTCTCTCTTCTCCACTTCACCATTTCCCTTTTTCATTTTTATGTGTGTTAGTAAGAAACCCATAAGACACACTGCTATGGTTGCTCTCGGTGAATGACAATCAAACATGAGGTAGCTACATATTTGAAAAAGTTTAGGGGCCTTCGATTTGTGCATCAAAAGCAGCTATAGTGACCTTAAGTTAAAGTTGAGTATAGTTAACCATAGTGGTTATGACATGTGGACTTAGGTGGACCCAATTTTTAAATAGGCCACTTATATACTGACATGTGTACTTACTTTTTCTATAAAGCTACACATTATTGATTAAGGCTATGAACGAACGTAGCCTTGGTCGGACTAAAAACCTATCAGAGATGGACACACAGGGGCGTTCGATATGGAGCTGAATTCAGCAATTGGAAGCTTTATGTTAAAGCTGACCATGGTTAACAAATAGAAATTTGACATGTCATTATTCTAGCCACTTATAAATTGTCACATAGTGTACTTGATTGGTAAGAAGGAGATTAATCTCCTAAATGTGTTGAAAGAACGGGACCATAATATACATGACTATTTAAAAAAAGTAGCATTAAGCTACTAGATATATCAATGTCAGACGTGAGGGGGGTGTTCAGTAAATGCATGTTTTTATGTGTGGATAAATGAAGTTTTAGTTATTTTATTTTAATCTGGTCAACTAAGGGAGCTTCGGCATGGAGCTGAAAAGCAGCAATTGGAAGCTTTATGTTAAAGCTGAATATGGTTAACATATAGAAATTTGACATGTCATTATTTTAGCCAATTATAAATTGTCACATAGTATACTTGATTGGTAAGAAGGAGATTAATCTCCTAAATATATTGAAAGAACGTGACCTAATAATAAATTGTCAAGTATACTTAAACTAATTTTAGTCGGCAAAATTAATTTACTAAATCAATAATATGGAGACACATATATAAACTTTATATAAAATTACTGTTTGTTTCTTAAAGCCACCTAGCGAACGGGACCTAGATGTAAAAAAGTCAAAATGAGTTTAAATTTGAATATAAGGGGAAGTTGAAATCTATATTGATTTATAAATTAAATCAACCAATATATTTCAAAGCAATATTAGATTTTGATAGACAATTGAAGTTTATTGAAAACTAGTTCTAAGAATATATAAATTGCACGTATTTATAGTTGAGTAGTACACATTAATAATTTCATGTAGAAGAGATGCAAGATGAGCATCAAAGGTTGAAGATTAGAACAGTTATATATATATATATAGCTGAATTGAATTCATGAAAATGGTAATACTGAGGTTCAATTGAACTTTTCTCGCCAAAAGATAAGAACAATTTATAACATACTTTTTTCAAAATGTTAGAGATCAAGTGTGAGTTCCACATTGAAGAATTATATAACTAGTAAGTAATTCATATAGTTTATGTGTTATTCCACCTAAGGCCAGTTGGATTTAGGATAAAATATCATGGTCTATGTGGATATTTTAGGATGGAAACAATGAGTGATGTGTGTAGCACTGGTTGGTAAAATGAGTATTCATTTTTACCATCTTGTGTGAACACGTGACGCATTATATCGACCACCCTGTGGCTTGGTCGGTAGAGGAGTGGCATAGCAGAACCAAAGGTCTTGGGTTCAAAACCTACCCACTACCGTAACTATAAAAAAAATATATCGACCAAACAGAAGAAACATGAATCTACCTCCGTATAAAAAAACAAAAAAACAAAAGATCTTCCGCTACTTCTTTACTTCAACCATGGAAATATTGGGATAGAGGAGTGTGTGGTCGCAGATTTGTCCCTTAGAATGTATCTTGTGACTCTTGACTTCGTCTCTCCTTTCCATCGATTTAGAACTCATTCCTACATTTTCCTTCCTTTTCTCTTCCACAACCTGTTGGTAGTGTCTTGGCGCTACGATTCCTCATTTTCCTCCCTTTCTTTTGCAACCTCTTGATAGTGTCTCTTGGCGCCATGATGGTTTTGTAACGACCCCATAACCGGGCTAGTTCTAAGGTCGCTACACACCACACACTATACTACCTAAGATACCAAGACTCTAACTCAAATTACTCAGAAACCCGAAAAGATAGTCATTTGCACTAAATGTACCAAATGTTTACAAGAGATCCAGAAACCAAACCAAATGCGTAATAAGGTTCATGCCCGAAGGCTACAAAGTACTGAAAGTATCCATAGCTAATACATAAAAAGATAACAGAAATAGAGTAAACTAAATCTCCAAGCTCGGAGTCCACCAGCAAGATAAATCTGCAATGTTAATTATTGTGAAAAGGGGTGAGAAACCACATGCTCAGCAGGCAGCAACCGTCATCAATGAGGTCGCTCAAAACAATTGAAAACAGTAAGCGTAAACATAACGAAAGAGTGATATGTGGTGAAATAGTGCTATTTCAAGGTCATTATTCACCTTCATTTTATTTGGTGCATAACTTATTTCACCACTTTATGGAGTACTTTTGTGATTATTAGTGAGCTTATATTTTGATATATTTGAATAGGTAAATACTCATGTGAGTACATTTTGAAAGCTCAATTTGAGGATGCATCAATGATTCGAACATTTGGGGGAGGATGCCAAGCCAACGGGAAGCATCGAGAGAATTCCGGCACAAAGAAGAGTTTTCTAGACTAGACCGACCCTAGGACCGACCCTCCCAGGGTCGGTCCGACCTTGTCCAACTCCTCTGTAACTCATTGGAATCCACCGACCCTAGGACCGACATTAGGTAGGGTCGGTTGAGCTTAAGATGGCACGTGCTTCCTTTATCAGAGGGTCCGACCAACCCACGAGACCGACCCTGGGAGGGTCGATCTGACGAAAAATTTGCCCAGATTGGTGTTCTAAAAAGCTAGATTTTGGGGCATTCTCCCCCATTCTTCACCACCCATGATACAAAACAGAAATATGAGAGTGAGAGAGAGAGGCGAAAACAAGGGAGAATAGAAGAGGAGAAAAGAAGAGAAGAAGAGTTGGAAGAAGAGATTGAAGATTCAACCTCCATTGAAGCTTTAGAACTCCTCTAATGGCTATTTCTCCCTCTTTCCTTCTCTTTCCTTTATTAATGGTTGAGTAGTCTCATTTGTATCCTTGGATGGGGTTTGACCCTAGTTTTGCACATTGAATGCTTGTGACCTAACTCATTTAATGCTCTTGTTTTTATCTCCTTCAATATCAATTAATGCTTTAAATTGATCTCTTATTGCATTTATGGTGGTTCCAACCAACATTTGAGTTTGAGTTTGGAATATAACTAAAAGGGAGGTAAACCCTAACTTTTGCTCTCTTGACTTTGGGGGTAAAATCTCAGGGCTATTATTTAAGAGTGTTTGCTTAATGCTACTTAGTGACTTAAACCTCCTTTAATTAAGGGGTTTGACTAATTAGGTAAGAATTGGGTTTCCCATGATTTGAGGATTCATGAATTGAACTCTAATAGACAATGAGATAATGAGTTATGGTTATGAGATTCTTTGAGTGAATTAGGTGATTCCTCACTATCCTAGGGTACTTTTTCGATCCATTCCATCAAACAAACAATTCACCGTGTTATTTTTTCCATTGACAAACAACTAAGCTTGTCTATGACTAAACCCCTGTTTACTGTTTTTATTTGCACTTCACTAAAGTACCGAAGCTTGGGATTTAGAAACCAATTTCCTTGTGGATACGACACTTGTTATATTGCAACAAATTGGGTGCACTTGCCTATTTTAGCTAGGTCTTTACTATTATGTTAGTAATTTTCTCACAGAGAGTTCATGTAATAAGATCCAAAACAGAAGGAGAGAAGAGAGTTTTGTCAAACATATTGGAACTTAGTGGTTCCCAAATCAAAACATAGGTTAGAAGTTTCACAAAACAGAGTGGGACAATAGCACCAAGCACACACATATACAGAAAGGGTCGGAGACCCATGGATCTATCACATCCCTCGACAATGCAAAAATGGTCCGAAGATCAAAGGGCCTGTCGACCCCCATAACAGAAATGAGAATGACCTAATACATACAGAAATGATGTCTATGTAGCATGCCACATGATAGCTGATAAGTGTGAAACATATAGGCTTTTTAGGGTTTAAATACCTTATAATTTGTAACAATTCAGGCAATGTTTCCCACTTATTACGTGTTTTTCCTAAGATTGATGTTTTGATAAGAACTGATGTGTTATATATGTTAAATGCAGGAAAAACCCAGGAAATAAAGATTATACATCATAAGGATTACAACACAACAAACAGGGAACAAATCAGGAAAAGAGACACAAAAATTGGTCCTGTCCGGGTCAGTTTGACCGGACACGACCCGGACGTGACCTAATAATCCAGATCCGGAGTTCACGTTTCAGATCTAAAACTCTGTGTCACGTCCGGATCCGGACAAGACCCGGACGTGACCTAATAATCCAGATCCGGAGTTCACATTTCAGATCTAAAACTCTGTGTCACGTCCGGATCCGGACACGATCCGGACGTCACACAGAATTGAAAAATAAAAAGGCACGCACTGATAATTAGCCTTTCGGCTAAATTATCAGACGGCATTGAGAAGACAGGCGGCGCATTAATTGATAAGGCTCCAGCTCCATCCTCAATCAGATCAAATTATTTCTCACCAACTACACCTAACTCCCACTAATCTTGTTCCCCCTCTAATCCTATATAAACCCAGCTTCAATTCATTCCAAAATGCACCAGACTTCACAGTCTAACTCCATTTCTCTTCCTCACTGCATATCCTCTCACGTACATCCACCTCTCACTCACCATACGCTCCATCTCCATTCTTCTATTTCCTCCATAAACCTGCATAACTCACTCACGATTCATTCACAATTCATCTGCTACCTCTCAAAAATACCTTCGTAAACCTCCGCTCATATCCCGTATCCATTTCGCGACATTTTAGCCGTGTCCGACCCTTGTCCGGATCCGGACAAACTCATTCCACCCACGTCCGGATCGCATCCGACCCTGTTGATCCGGACAACTCACAAAACTCACCAAAAATTCCATTTTCGCCCCGTTTCACCCATTTCACTCCATTATCACCAAGACCAACCTTCAAACTAGCACAGCGCAAGAACAAAAGACGGAGCGAGCAAGAAGATCTTCGTAACAGATGATTTCTTCTAACTCTCTCTCATTTATTATTATAATCGCTATGTCTAGCTAAGAGGATTTACTCTAGGGGAAGGGATGTTGTAATTAGTTAAACTCTGCATTATTTTGCTGCTTGTTGAGACAATTTGGATCGTTCAGGTTAATGCTTTTAAGTGCTTTTAATAAACGTCATGAATTATTATAAGCCCTCGAATCATGTTATGATCAGATAAGGTGATTAGCATTGATGGTCCTATTAACCTGTTACCTGTGATAATTGCAATCGGATAGATTACTTTAGTCACTAGGAGCTTTAGTCCGGATTAAACCAGACTAGTAATTCTGTGCAATAAAACCATCTAGATATACTTGCTAGGTCTAGACTAGAACTACATGTCCTGTCTAGATGAGCTATCTGGAATTAAGACTTAATACAGAATAGATAATTGAGAATTACAAGCCGATCCAAGTCTCCACTTAAGCAGTAGAATATGCAGAACCTAGCTAGTGAAATAACTCCCTGAACCTAGAGTACCGTTCACACTCCCAAACTATCACTTTAATTTATCTGCTATTTACTTTCTTGTTATCTATTTGTGAAACCCAAAACCAAAACAAAACCCCTTTTTGAGTTAACCATTACCTAAGGCTAGACTTACTTATCAAGTCCCGTGGATTGACACCCTGGTCGCTTCATTTGAATTACTATACTATTTCGACCGGGATTTTTGCAACCTGACGATCTATTGAATTATTGAGTTCTAGGATTAATTCTTAGCATTTAATACATCAAATAAATCGTTTGCAAAATGGCGCCGTTGCCGGGGACTTGACTTTGTCTAGTCCCTAAGCCTTGGTTAATTCGTTACTTTATTGCAACACATTGTTTATGATTTTGTTTTGTAATATATTTTGATTTTAATTTATTTTGTGTGCCATTTTATACAATTGTTTTTCATTACTTTAAAACTCACTCATTTTGTTCCTTTTCTCGGCTGATTATAAGCACCTAGTGGATGCGCAGAACGCGCTCAACTGGTCCCCGGATACAGACTTCGATCCTGAAATCGAAGAGCTACCTCCAAGCTCTAAGAACAAGAAGGCAGCTTGACTTCAATATGGCAGGAATTCATGATCAAATTGGAGCAGGTGCAGTGGCCCAATACACGATGGGAAGGATAAACAGACCACCAGCCACACCAAGACGAGGGCCAGTGGTTCTACCCAATCTAACTGCAGAACTTATAGCCGATTGGCAAAAGGTAAAACCTTCTCACCAATCCAATGCTGTTATAAATCACCTTGCAGACACTTTTTCAGGTGCAGACCCATCGGATGCATTAGACCATGTACATCGCTTTCTTGTGCACTTGGACTCTCTTGGCTTATCTCAAGGATTGGAGGAGTACGCCAGATTGAGCCTGTTCCAGCACAGCTTATCAGGAGAAGCCTCGAAATGGTTCCACAGACTACCACCAGGCATCATTACCACCTGGGAGCAGATGATGGACAAATTCTACGAGAAGTACATTCCCATCTCCCGGACACGACAAATGATTGCCGACCTGATGGCATTCAGACAGAAGGGTAATGAGACAGTCTGTGAGGCGTGGGACCGATTCAAAGAGCTACTCCGCCAGTGCCCTCATCATGGTCAGGACATCACTTCACTAGCTCAGGGATTCTTCCAGGGGTTAAAAGACGAAAACAGAGGCGAGATAAGATCCGCCCTAGGAGGAAACCTGCTAGCAAAGAGTGGGGAGGATTTCATGGCATCTATGGAGTCCTACTGTGAGGAGCTTCGCCAATGGAGCAGCAGTGGAGGACGAGTATTCTCGATAGGTCAGAGTTCTTCCAGAGCTCCAGACCCGATGATGGAACAACTAGCCTCCGAGCAAGCACAGATGAGAACCACGATGGGAAGCATGGCGAAAATGCTCGAACAGCTCACCATGGGGCCAACCACCAGGCAATCCGCCAAGAAAATCTCTACAAACGAAGCTTGCTGCTCTCAATGTGGGGATGCACACGACTATGAGGACTGCCCACAAGTAGCCGAGATGAGGCAAACCGAGGAGGCCAATGTAATAGGCCAGTTCAACAACAGGCAACCCTGGGTGCAGAATCAGCACCAAAATCTGAGGTACGGAAATCCTAACAATGCACTTAATTCACATCAAATGCAGCCTCAGAGGACGAATCAGGGGGGACCACCCGGTTTTTCAAGGCCTCAATATAATCAATTCCGGCCACAGCAACCTCAAGCTCAGCAACCATCTTTGAGCTCAAACAATGCCAGTCTAAAGGAGATGGTGGATAAGCTGATGGCTTCTCAAGAACAGCAAACGGTAATCAACCAGAAGTTCGAGAATGCCATGGTGGAGATGCAAGGAACAATGAGTCAGTTGACTCAATTCCTCATGAAGCAGAGACCTTCTGGATCATTGCCTTCCCAACCAGAAACCAATCCAAAGGAGCAGTTGAAGGCAGTGTCGGTCTCAGACGAAGACTGCGAGATTCTGAAGCCAGCAGCAGCAGTTACCCTGAGAAGTGGGAGGAATTTAAAAGACAAGTTGCCGGAAGCCGTACTGGATGAAAAGAACCGAGCCTCTTCCTAATACCGCCAGTACACCATCAGGGCATCCTGCCCCTCCTGAGGTAGTTTCTGAGGAGACCCATGCTCCTATTCCTTCCTCCTCTCTCTTTCTACTGCTGTTAAAAAATAAAAGGAAAAAATACTGCGAAGGAACTTCCATTTCCAAACCGTCTCAAGGCGCAGAGCTCGATGAGCAATTCGGAAGATTTTTAGATGTTTTAGAAAGCTGACTATCAATATCCCTCTTATTGATGCGATTAAGCAGATGCCAAATTATGCTAAATTCATGAAGGATCTGATTTCGAATAAGAGGAAATATAAAGAGAAGGACACCATCCAGCTGACCAAAACTTTTCAGCAGCTCTCCGACAGATGCTGCCTCCAAAGCGTGGTGATCCTGGTCAGCCATCATCCTCCCCTGTTCAATAGGAGACATGGATTGCGGATACGGTCTCTGCGATCTAGGAGCGAGCATCAACCTGATGCCATACACCATGTTTAAAAAGCTTCATGCGGGTGAGCTCGTTCCCATTCATTTCAGACTCCAGTTAGCTGATAGATCATCGATCACACCCAGAGGTATGGTTGAAAATGTAGTTGTTAGTGTGGGTAAGTTTTTCTTCCCCGCTGATTTTTGTGATCCTTGACATGGATGAAGATGTTGAGGTACCTCTGATTCTAGGTAGACCTTTCCTCAGAACTGCAAAGACTGTTATTGATGTTGACAAGGGGAAGATTACCTTGAAATTTCCGATGAAGAATTAAGCTTTGATATAATAAGATGATGATGCAAGAAAACACTTCTTCTCAAGCTGTTTTCTCTGCTGATTTAATTGATAATTCTTATGATCTTGATGATGACTACACCTATAGGAGTATTGATTCTTTTAATTCTTTGTTTAAGTTTTCTGATACTTTAGAGCAGGTAATAAGTCGATCCATTGAGGATGACAAAGAACAGCTTTGAGATGGCCTCGGTCGTCCAGCAGCTCAATCAAGGGAAATCATACTTTCGTTCCTCCTCTCCTCCTGTGGAAAAGTTGGATCGATCCATTCAAAGACCCATACCTTCAATAAGAAGCCTCCTACCTTGGAACTGAAATCTCTCCCCTCCCATCTCAAATATGTTTTCTTGGCAGAGGGTAACACCCTGCCTGTTATTATCTCTGCATCTTTGTCTATTTTGCAGGAAACTAGACTTCTGGAGGTGCTAAAGAAACATAAAAGTGTCATGGTTGGACAGTTGCTGACATCAAGGGATTAATCCGGTTTCTGCACACACCGGATTCATATGGAAGAAAATTTACAAGGCAGTGAGACAACCTTAGAGAAGGTTGAATCCAAATCTAAAGGAGGTGGTCAAGGCCGAGGTACTAAGCTTCTTGATGCAGGTATTATCTACCCTATTTCTGACAGCCAGTGGGTATCTCCAGTCCAGGTTGTTCCAAAGAAAGGGGGGATAGTTGCAGTGCCAAATGAGAAAGGTGAATTGGTACCCCAAAGGCAAACCACAGGTTGGAGGATGTGCATCGATTACCGGCGCTTGAATGAGGCCACAAGGAAGGACCATTTCCCACTACCGTTTATTGATCAAATGTTGGAGCGGTTAGCAGGGAAAGAGTTCTACTGCTTCCTTGATGGGTATAGTGGTTATTTCCAGATTCCATTGCGCCAGAAGATCAGGAGAAGACTACCTTCACCTGTCCTTATGGTACTTTTGCTTACAGGAGGATGCCCTTTGGTCTTTGCAATGCTCCAGCCACATTTCAGAGATGTATGCTGGCAATTTTTAATGAGTTTATTGAGAAAGTATTGAAGTGTTCATGGACGACTTCTCTGTCTATGGACAAAGCTTCGATGTTTGTCTAGAGCAATTAGACCTGATCTTGGCTCGTTGTGAGGACACTAACCTTGTGCAGAATTGGGAGAAGTGCCATTTCATGGTACAAGAAGGAATTGTGCTTGGCATAAGGTGTCAAGAGAAGGCCTCCAGGTGGACAAGGCAAAGATAGAGGTAATAGAAAAACTGCCCCCACCAACTTCAGTTAAAGATGTAAGATCTTTCCTTGGTCAATGCAGGGTTTTACAGAAGGTTTATACAGGACTTCTCAAAAATAGCTAAACCCCTGTCAGACTTGCTTCAGAAGGATATAAAGTTTCAGTTCACAGAGGAGTGTTTGACGGCATTTCAGACCATCAAAGAGAAGCTCTGCTCAGCACCAATTGTGGTCCCACCAGATTGGTCTGAACTGTTTGAGATCATGACGGATGCAAGCGACTATGCTGTGGGCGCTGCACTGTGTCAGAAGAAAGACAAGATGCTGAGGTAATCACCTACGCTAGCAAGACCTTAATTGACGCACAGAAAAATTATACTACTACGAGAAGGAGTTGCTAGCTGTGGTGTTTGCTCTGGACAAGTTTCGACCATATCTGCTTGGAAGCAAGGTGATAGTCCACACCGATCATTCAGCCCTCAAGTTTCTTTTTCAGAAGAATGATTCGAAACCAAGACTTCTGAGGTGGATCCTACTTCTCCCAAGAATTTAATTTAGAAGTTGTGGATAAAAAGGGGAAGCTGAACGGAGTTGCTGATCACCTATCTAGGCTTGAAATCCCTGATGATGGGATCCCGATCAATGAATTCTTCCCTGATGAGACGGTATTCAAGATTGGAAAAGTAGATGAACCATGGTACGCTGATTGTTAATTATCTTGCTAATGGTTTAATTCCTCATGACTACACAGCTATAACCAAAGGAAGAAATTCTTGTCAGAAACCCGCCACTATATCTGGGAAGATCCCTATTTATTTAGAATTGTGCTGATGGCTTGATGAGGCGATGTCTTCCAGACAAGGAGATCCAGAGTGTAATCGAATTCTGTCATGCTAAAGAGGCAGGTGACCATCATGGTTATACAAGAACAGCTGCAAAGATACTAGAGTGTGGATTCTACTCTGGCCCACTCTACATAAAGATGTCCACCATTTCTGTTCCCATTGTGACTCCTGTCAGAGGATGGGAAACATTTCAAGAAAGCATGAGATGCCTCAGAAAGGTATTCTTGAGGTAGAACTTTTTTATGTTTGGGGCATAGATTTCACAGGCCCTTTTCCTTCATCTCATGGAAACCAGTATATCCTAGTAGCTGTAGATTATGTCTCCAAGTGGGTAGAAGCTATTCCATGCCACAATGCTGATTCCAAGACAGTGGTGAAATTCCTGAGAACACATATTCACCAGATTCGGGGTGCCCAGGGCAATTATCAGTGACGCGCGGCTCCCACTTCTGCAACCGAGCATTCGACTCCTTAATGGGTAAGTATGGGGTGACTCACAAGGTGGCACTACCTTACCACCCCCAAACTAATGGTCTTGCAGAAGTGACTAATCGTGAGCTGAAATGGATCCTACAGAAGACTGTAAATGCATCAAGGAAGGATTGGTCAGTTAAACTAGATGATGCTTTGTGGGCATACCGGACTACTTTCAAGACTCCTATAGGTATGTCTCATTTTAAACTTGTGTATGGAAAAGCTTGCCATCTTCCAGTCGAATTAGAGCACAAAGCTTACTGGGCATTGAAAGCCCTGAATTTTGATCTGCACACCGCTGGAGAGAAAAGAAAATTTCAACTATCTGAACTCGAGGAACTTCGAGAGCAAGCCTATGACAGTTCCAGAATTTATAAGGAGCGCACAAAGAGAATCCATGATCAGATGATCCATAAGAGAGAATTCAAAGTCGGTGATCTAGTGTTGCTCTATAACTCCAGCTGCGTCTCTTTCCTGGTAAGTTGAAATCACATTGGGCAGGTCCATTCAAAGTTGCGGGGGATCACTACCTATATGGTGCCTACGAGCTAGAGAACAAGACAGGAGAAGTTTTTTAAAGTGAATGGTGCTCGACTAAAGAAGTACCTAGGCAATACCTTTTCTCAGCCTCCTGCACCAGGTATAACCTTGATTGAAAGCTCCAACTCTATAAATTATTCTATCTCTGCTATCTGTATTGCAGCATCACACTCCCAAGCATCCAAGAAGCCACGCCCACAATGGTATTTCAAACTGAAGAAAGCCATTGCTAGCTGTTGTGGCGGTCCTCCGTGACCCTATCTGTAAGTCTAGCCAGAGACTTTAACTCCGGCAGCTTGGTGGGAGGCAACCCACCGGTTTGTAGTTCTTTTCACTTCATTAGTTTAATTATTTAATTTACTCTTCTATTTTTGTAGAGCATTAATAGCCGTTGTGGACATTGGAAGAGCCTTGGCTCTTATTATCTACTAATGGTTTTACCTGGTTCCACTTGAGTTCTTCTGGTTTTGCAGCGTTAATCATTCAGGTATTTCACTCTAACGCTAAACTGAACTCAAGTGTGAGGAAGAATCATAACAATGTTCACCACGAATCAGGGAGTCCTTAAATACTCTTGCTCTTTAATTTCTGAGATATTTTATTGGAGTGTTTATGATAATGAGTCCTTTTTATTCTTTTACTTACTAAGTGTTTTCGATTAGTAGATTTATCTTCTGCATTTCTTGTGGTTATTTATTTTTGTTTGATTATTTTTGGAAAATTGTCCTTTTAAATTTTATTTAAAATAATGAGGATTTTTAGAGTAGTGGTTTTTAATTTAATTTAATATTAAAAAAAAGCGTTTTAACGTGTCCGGCTCAACTTAGCCGGACACGAATCCGGTCACAAGAAAACCCTAACTGTCCGGATCCGGACTCAACCCGGACACGACTAAAACGCGTTCAGTTTTAATTTTTTTCTTCTTTCTTCGGTCCTCTTCTCTTCACTGTTTCACCATCTCCATCCCGACGCCTTCGAACCCAGCACAACCCCAACCACCTTCCCTCCATTTTCGCCGCCCCCACATCCAAAACCACCGTCCCGACGCCGGCGAACACCAGGAACGCACCGCCGCATCACCTCCTCCGCCACCGCCTTCATTTCCTCCTCCCTATTTTTTGCGCCGAAACCCTAAGCGAAATCAGATGGCCCGCACTAGAGGTGGTCTTGCACGCAGAGGGTCCTCTTCGAGGACCCACGCCCTGACGACGAGTCAGAGCCGGCCCAGGCCCCACTACGCGAGGATGGATTCTGATCAGCCGCACTCGGGCTTGGTACAATCGGGGTGGAGCCTTCGTCATCGAGAGGCGCATCACCGATGAGGCTGTAGCTGAGGCCGGGCTTTCATCCATATTCGAGGGTATAGGAGCCGCCAACATATTGCGCATGGGCGTGGAGTGTTCTCACCAGAGCTGGTACGTGAGTTTTACCGCCAATGCTGTGGCGTCAGACACGACACATAGCATTACTTCATACGTACGCGGGTTCGAGGTAGAGGTAACCCCTGAGTCTTTTTCTGAGCTTTTACTTCTCCCGTATCACCCGGATAACCACCACTAGAGATATTTCAGAGGATACACTTAGGGAGAGTAGACTAGGTGGTTAACCGAGGTCGGGAGTACTACTACTCGCCGAAGGGGTGAGGAGCATAAGACAGTACTCCCGTATGCCATTCTTCCTACCCTTCAGCAGAGGACCCTAGCAGAGCTCCTCAGTCATCAGATCCGGCTCAGGCTGGGAATGATGCTTCTGACGAGGATTGTGTCCTCCTAGACTACCTCATAGCTCACCACATCCAGCAGCCCAGCAGATCTCGCTACCCTACGTCATGTTCAGACAGCTGCATAAGGTGGTGACATATCTGTGGACGAAGAAGAAGAAGATCACACCTATCTTCCCTATCTTCATCCAGCACCTTCTAGCCTCTGCCCTCCCTGAGAAGATCTCTTCACTGACATGGCGGTGAGGGAGGGTGAGACACCCATCTGCCTTACGACCTTCAGGAGATGGGGCTTCTTGCGCCTTGACGACGGCAGCTGGGTGAAGGGCAGCTCGGGCCTGGGATCTACGGGTACATCTGCGAGCTCCAGCTCCACACCGGCCACTGCTACCATGCGCGCCCCCCCACAGCCCCTGTGACGAGCGTTCCCCCTGAGATACAGACCATGATGGACTCCATTCTCCAGCAGCAGCAGAGGATGGAGCAGAGATTCGGGGGTATGGAGCAGCAGTTTGGTTCCGTACAGCAGCAGGTAGGGGAGGTCCAGCAGCGCCAGGTGCGCATGGAGGGACATATCGACGATATCCGCCAGACACAGGGCCACCTCCAGGCAGAGCAGATCTCCATCACTGAGCGTCTGGAGCGCAGTGATGCTCTACATAGAGAGGCTGCTCGATTCATGGCAGAGGCATCTGCACATCAGAGAGAGGCCGCCGCTCAGCAGGCCCAGAACACTCAGCTCATGAAGATGCTCGTTGCTCAGTTGGGAGCGAGACAGCCACCACCACCACCCCACCCACCGCCTCAGTGATAGCCACTCTATTTTACTGCTTTCTTTTATTTTGTTGTTTTCTTTTTTGTATTTTTTTTTTTCTTTCTTTGACTAATTTTACTTTTGTTTGTTAACACTAACGGAAACATGGACTTCAGGTGAAGTGGTATTAGATATATTCAGCAGTGTTTTAAATTTTAATTGCTAAATTTCTTGTTTCTCTGAGCAGTGCAGCGTTCTAAAATGATTACTTTACATGTCACCTCGACTGCAAAACAAATGGCTATAAGTACAGAAAATGGAACCACACCACTTGCGAATGTCTGCTAAGCTTAAACTATGGGGAGTATTCTTTCTCTAATTATGACTCATTCGATTCAAATATTCTCTGTAGTTCGAGTTAATGCACTTTATTCTGTGGTGTACTTGCTAGTGAAAATTGAGCAACTATTAATCTGCACACAATGTATATTGTCTGTGACTCATAAGGAATCTCTCGACCCCTGCCAAACTTCAAGTGTGAGGAAGAGCATCTTCCTCACGCCATAACACCAGGGGAGTCTCAATTCATAATTTCACTTATTTGATGTTCCACATTTGTTGCGTTGAGGGTTAATAATGGCATATGCATCTATTATGAGTCTAGCATGTTTTGAAAGCTCTTTTCTCTGTTTTTCTCTTCTTTGACCAATGAGGACATTGCTCATCTTAAGTGTGAGGAAGGAGAGACCTTTCCCTGAAAACATGCTAATTGTTCTTTAATGCCACACTTGCTTTTTGCTGCTCTAAATGCCTGTGCACACCGAGGGATGTTAAACAAAGTGAAAACCGTAGGAATCTTTTTGCTTGATGAGGTTTGTATAAAATAGTTTAATTTAAAAATACTCTCTTTTCACTAAAAATCTGGTAGATTGGCTAGTTGTGGAAACCTGATTATTTTTAGCTTGGGACTTTGAAATGAAGTGAATGTTTGAATGAATGAAAAGGGTAAGACAAGGTACTCCACTGATCAAATTTTTTTCCTAACAATAGCAGGCCTCGTCTATCGGTTTATTAAGTCTTAAGGGTGCCTTATCACCTATCTACCTAAGGTCTCGTGATCTGGGATAGTTGGCCCAAACATTTTACAAGGATAGAGAAAAGTCTGGGTTACGGAATTAACTCTGCAATTCACAATATTTCGTTTGTTTTGTATATAATTCTTAGAAGAGAATGTTTTTTGCATGCGAAAAAAAATTCATTGCAGTTTAATTTTTGTTCTTGATCACGAGTACGTGGTGTTGAAAGGTATTGCGGAATAAGGCATTACTTCACACCCCTTGTCATCCAAAGGTTAGAGGAATGAAATGATGGAAAGTCCCAAGCTAAGTTAACTTGTTTTCTACAATCTAGTTTCTCTAAGCTTTTACAAAATCGCTCTTGCTTCACTGTTTGTGAAAACCTACCTCTAGAGAGCAAGATTATTCTTTCATTTATCACTTTGTTTGATTTTCACTCTGCACTTGTTTAAAAATTGATATTATTTGACGGTTTTAGAGATATTCTTATTCCTATTTTGCTTGAGGACAAGCAAAAGCTTAAGTGTGAGGAAGTTGATAAGTGTGAAACATATAGGCTTTTTAGGGTTTAAATACCTTATAATTTGTAACAATTCAGGCAATGTTTCCCACTTATTACGTGTTTTTCCTAAGATTGATGTTTTGATAAGAACTGATGTGTTGTATATATGTTAAATGCGGAAAACCCAGGAAATAAGATTATACATCATAAGGATTACAACACAACAAACAGGGAACAAATCAGAAAAGAGACACAAAAATTGGTCCTGTCCGGGTCAGTTTGGCCGGACACGACCCGGACGTGACCTAATAATCCAGATCCGGAGTTCACGTTTCAGATCTAAAACTCTGTGTCACGTCCGGATCCGGACAAGACCCGGACGTGACCTAATAATCCAGATCTGGAGTTCACATTTCAGATCTAAAACTCGTGTCACGTCCGGATCCGGACACGATCCGGACGTCACACAGAATTGAAAAATAAAAAGGCAACGCACTGATAATTAGCCTTTCGGCTAAATTATCAGACGACATTGAGAAGACAGGCGGCGCATTAATTGATAAGGCTCCAGCTCCATCCTCAATCAGATCAAATTATTTCTCACCAACTACACCTAACTCCCACTAATCTTGTTCCCCCTCTAATCCTATATAAACCCAGCTTCAATTCATTCCAAAATGCACCAGACTTCACATTCTAACTCCATTTCTCTTCCTCACTGCATATCCTCTCACGTACATCCACCTCTCACTCACCATACGCTCCATCTCCATTCTTCTATTTCCTCCATAAACCTGCATAACTCACTCACGATTCATTCACAATTCAGCTACCTCTCAAAAATACCTTCGTAAACCTCCGCTCATATCCCGTATCCATTTCGCGACATTTTAGCCGTGTCCGACCCTTGTCCGGATCCGGACAAACTCATTCCACCCACGTCCGGATCGCGTCCGACCCTGTTGATCCGGACAACTCACAAAACTCACCAAAAATTCCATTTTCGCCCCGTTTCACCCATTTCACTCCATTATCACCAAGACCAACCTTCAAACTAGCACAGCGCAAGAACAAAAGACGGAGCGAGCAAGAAGATCTTCGTAACAGATGATTTCTTCTAACTCTCTCTCATTTATTATTATAATCGCTATGTCTAGCTAAGAGGATTTACTCTAGGGGAAGGGATGTTGTAATTAGTTAAAACTCTACATTATTTTGCTGCTTGTTGAGACAATTTGGATTGTTCAGGTTAATGCTTTTAAGTGCTTTTAATAAACGTCATGAATTTATTATAAGCCCTCGAATCATGTTATGATCAGATAAGGTGATTAGCATTGATGGTCCTATTAACTAGGGGTGCCCAAAAAAACCCGTTACCGCGGTACCGTACCGTAACCTGTTTATACCGTACCGTCTAACCGGTTAACCGTACCGTCTTTGACGGTAGGTTAACCGAACCGTTATAGTTAAACAATTGCGGTTTAGGTAACGGTATGTAATTTCTATACCGCGGTTAACCACGGTTAACCGGTTATATATAAATATAATATATATATATAAATATATATTAGTACTATAAACATAACATATATAAAATTGAACTTTCAAATTGCTGTACGTGATTAAGAAATCCAACTCACATAAAAATATATATATAAATGACCTGGTTTTGGCCCACGTAAACCTTTAAAAATTGGCCAACACCATCTCATACTTTAAACGTGGCGTGTGAGTGAGATGGCTGCCAAAATTCTCAGTGAAACACGGTAGGGTTGAAAATAAAAAATTTGATTTACCGCTTACCGAAACTTGTCGCCGTTGTCGAGGCGCTTGCTTGCCTTTTCCATTTTTCTACCGGCTCGACGACTCAAACACAAACTCAGCACTAACAGTCTATGGTGCCTTTTGTGATTGTTTACCCCATCACCTCCTGTTCTATCCACGACGATGGTTACCACTGCCACCGCTTGCTACTGTTGCTATTGACTCTTAGAGTACTTTACTGCTGCTTACTACTCTGAGTAGCGACTGTTGCTGCTATTATTTACTGTCGGCTACACCACCATGTTGCTTCTATTTTGGCGTTGATATTTTGAAATTATTTGCTAGGTGACAGTCTTTTGTATATCCTTTAACTTATCTTTTGAAAACTTAACAACGATTATCTAAAAAGAGGGCACTGCATACCTAAGATGTAATATATTATGTGTGGTGAAGAACGCGGTAAATATTTTGAGATGTATTTTGATATCATTCAGTTGAGAAAGCAGGTTGTAAATTATGTTGTTCGAATCTAAGTAAAATGATTTTGCCTTATATTCATAGACTGCGTAAACGGAATGGTAACGGTTAACCTGAATTACCGTACCGCATTAGACGGTTAACCTGAATGCGGTTAACCGGTATAAATGGAATGGTAACGGTATCAAATTTTGAAAAACCGTATTAGCCGGTTAACCTGTATTCGGTTAACCGCATATGCGGTTAACCGTACCGTGAACACCCCTACTATTAACCTGTTACCAGTGATAATTGCAATCGGATAGATTACTTTAGTCACTAGGAGCTTTTAGTCCGGATTAAACCAGACTAGTAATTCTGTGCAATAAAACCATCTAGATATACTTGCTAGGTCTAGACTAGAACTACATGCCCTGTCTAGATGAGCTATCTGGAATTAAGACTTAATACAGAATAGATAATTGAGAATTACAAGCCGATCCAAGTCTCCACTTAAGCAGTAGAATATGCAGAATCTAGCTAGTGAAACAACTCCCTGAACCTAGAGTACAGTTCACATTCCCAAGACTATCACTTTAATTTATCTGCTATTTACTTTCTTGTTATCTATTTGTGAAACCCAAAACCAAAACAAAACCTCTTTTTGAGTTAACCATTACCTAAGGCTAGACTTACTTATCAAGTCCCGTGGATTGACACCCTGGTCGCTTCATTTGAATTACTATACTATTTCGACCGGGATTTTTGCAACCTGACGATCTATTGAATTATTGAGTTCTAGGATTAATTTCTTAGCATTTAATACATCAAATAAATCGTTTGCAATAGCTTGACCC
Organism: Limonium bicolor; assembly: GCA_023374045.1. Taxonomy (NCBI): domain Eukaryota; kingdom Viridiplantae; phylum Streptophyta; class Magnoliopsida; order Caryophyllales; family Plumbaginaceae; genus Limonium; species Limonium bicolor. Next base: position 32,138,546 of record CM041779.1, on the reverse strand, counting down.
ATCCATCTTATGGCTCAGAAGCGAAGTAACTAGGTCCTAAAATAGAGATTCACACTTTCAGAGTTTTTATGCATGAAAACATGTCCAAAACACAAATAAATAGCTTATATAGCTTTAGGGGGTTACAACCCAGCAAACGAAAAACAAAACGGAGCTCAAACAAGTGATTTAGGCAAAAACGATAGCTTGTCTGAACATGCGTCCGAACTTGCATGTTTGGACACATGCCGATACTTCAAAGACGCGGAAACAGAGGTGTACGAACATGCGTCCGAACATACATGTTCAGACACATGCTGAACTTCAGAAAACAAAACTAGAGACTTGTTCGAACATGTGTCCAACTATACATGTTCGGACACATGCCGAACTAAAATCAGAGAAGGTCAAAAGGTGTGTCCGAACAAGCGTCCGAACATATAAGTCCGGACACAGTTCAAGACTTGTACTCCAGAGCCGTCCTCACACTCTGTCTAAACATACATGTTTGGACAGATGTTCAGACACGTACAATTTTTTTTTAAACTCGGAGCGCTCAAACGCACTGTCCGAACTTACATGTTCAGATAGACGTTTTGATGTCGCAGAAAAACTCACCAGAACAATGGTAATTGTACACACAAATTTCAGAGTAAAGGCACAACTAACCATGGGGTTTTAGCCATCAGAAACACACAAAGTCCACACACAAATCCACACACCAACCAAGGATAAGAAACCTGGCAATATAAATTTCCCTATGGGTGAACTTTCACACTGAATAAGAATCACCACCTCTAACGAATCAACGCAAAATACTTTTGGATAAGCAGAAGAAGAGCCCCATGACAATCCACAAATCGACGCAAACGCACAGCCACTGAACGAACGGATTACAACCCCAAAATCAGCAAAGAGATGAGAAAACAATAATCCAAAATCTGCCACAATCCATGAATCAAACCTAGAATTCGGAAATGAAGTGCACAACAAAGGAGAAATCCGACCAACACACAATACAGAGCAGTAACACCAATCCCAAAATCAGCAAGGAACTAGGAGAGGAAAGGGAGAAAAACTCTCGTTCACACCACGAGAGGAAACTGACATTGTGAAAAATGAACGGGAAAAGGAGTAAGGAAACACTTTTTCTTATTAATATCATTACCTTAATTAAGGAAGAGAAAAGGACCTCCTCACCCTCATCTTCTTCTTAAATTCCACACCAGTCCCAACTAACATAACACAACATAACCCAAGACACAAAACACAAATTAACTTAGAACACGACACGGAAATATAATCCGACTTACGAAATATTCCAGGTGATAACCACTAAATGTAACAACCCCAAAACCGGGCTAGTTCTAAAGTTACTACACACCGCGCACTATACTACCTAAGATGTGCAAGGCTCTAACTCAAATTGCTCAGAAACCCGAAAAGAAATATTGTTTACATCGCTTAAACCAAATCGTATACAAGAGTCTGACATGTCATCGTAAATACATAAACAACTTATGCCCGAAGGCTACATAGTACTGAGTAAACCATAGTCAAACACTAGATCCGAAGTAAAGATGTTCAACTCCCAAATCAAATACATTTGATAATAACGTAAAATCAACTAAGCTCCAAGCTCGGAGTCCACCAGTAAGATCAATCTGCAATGTTAATTATTGTGGAAAGGGGTGAGCCACCACATGCTCAGAAGGCAGCAATTGTCCTCAATGAGGTCGCTCAAAAGGAGTGAAAACAGTGAATAGAAACATAACCAGAGAGTTCATGTAATAAGATCCAAAACAAAATGAGAGAAGAGAGTCGAATCAAACAGATGGAACTCGATGGTTCCCAAATTAGAACATAGCTTAGAAGTTCCACAAAACCGAGTGGGACACTAGCACCAAGCACACACATATACAGAAAGGGTCAGAGACCCATGGATCTATTAGATCCCTCGACAACGCAGAAATTGTCTGAAGAACTAATGGGCCCGTCGACACGCAGAACAGAAATGAGAATGACCCTACACATACGGAAATGATGTCTATGTAGCATGTCTTGGGATAGCTCGACCAAGCCATCCACGCCTCAGAAGCGAAGTAACTAGGTTCCAAAACAGATATTCACACTTTCATAGTTTATATGCGTGAAAACATGCCCAAAACACAGATAGAGAGCTTATACAACTTTAGGGGATTACAACCCCGCAAACGGAAATTAAAACGGAGCTTACACGGGCGATTTAGGCAAAAACAGTAGCCTGTTCGAACATGCGTTCGAACTTTCATGTTCGGACACAGGCCAAGACTTCAAAGATGCAGAAACAGAGGTGTATGAACATGTGTCCGGACACATGCCGAACTTCAGAAAATGAAACCATAGACTTGTTCAAACATGTGTCCGAACATGTATGTTCGAACACATGCCGAACTAAAATCAGAGAAGATCATAAGGTGTGTCCGAACATGCGTCCGGACATACAAGTTTGGACACAGTTCGGGACTTGTAGTCCAGAGCCGCCCTCGCACTTTGTCCGAACATACATGTTTGGACACGTACAATTTTTCAAAAACTCAGAGCGCTTAGTCGCACTATCCGAACTTACATGTTTGGACAGACGTTCGGACGTCGCAGAAATCAGAACACGGAAGCGACAGCAACCGCAAAAAAACTCACCAAAACAATGGTAATTGTACACACACGAATTCAGAGTAAAGGCACAAGTAACCACGGGGTTTTAGCCACCAGAAACGCACACAAAAACAATGTCAAAACACCACACAAATCCACACACAAACCAAGGATTAGAACCTTGCAATAGAGGGTGATCATTCGGGCGGGCGCGGGCCGGGTTCGGGCCGGGCCAGAGGAAAATTTTAGGCCCGTCGGGCCTATTTTCAAAAACCAAGCCCGGTTTTTTACATGCTCGGGCCGGGCCGGGCTAGGCCCGGTTTTTTCCAGACTTTGCCGAAGCCCCCCGCCCGGCCCGGTTTTTTTAATTTTTTTTAATATAAATTTTAAAATTAATATATTTTAATATAGATTTATATATTATAATATAACTTATTTAAAAATTAATATATTATATATAACTTATTTAAAATTTATATATTATATAGAATTTTTGTATATATTATATAAAAATTAAATATGTTATATTACATTTTAAAAATATAATAAAATAATATAAAATCGGGCCGGGCCGGGCTTGCCCACGGGCTCAAAAAATGTGCCGCGGCCCGGCCCGGTTTTTCATCGGGCCTAATTTTATGTCCAGGCCCGCCCGGAAGCCCTATCGGGTTCGGGCTCGTCGGGCTTTTTTACGGGCCGGGTCGGACCGGGCTGCCGGGGCGGACACATTATGATCAGCTCTACCTTGCAATATAACTTTCCCCATGGGTGAACTTCCACACTGAATCAGAATCACCACCTACCTCGTTCAGCGCATAATACTTCCGGATTAGCAGAAGAAGAAGCCCCACAACAATCCACAAATCGACACAAACACACAACCGCTGAACGAATAGATTACAACCCCAAAATCAGCAAAGAGTGGAGAAAAACAATAATCCGAAATCAGCCCACAATCCACGAATCAAACCTGGAATTCAAAAATGGAGTGCACATAGAGGAGAAATCCGGCCAACACACAATATAGAGCAATAGCACCAATCCCAAAATCAGCAAGGAACTAGGAGAGGAAAGGGAGAAACTCTCGTTCACACCACGAGAGGAAAGTGACGTTGTGAAAATGAACTGGAAAGGAATAAGGAAACACTTTTCTTTATTAATACCATTACCTTAATTAAAGAAGAGAAGGACCTCCTCACCCCTAGTCTTCTTCTTAAATTCCACACACGTCCCAACTGACATAACACAACATAACCCAAGGCACAACACACAAATCAACTTAGAATACGACACAGAAATATAATCTGACGTACGAAATATTCCACGTTATAACATGTAGACTTGATTTTCCTCATTTTATATCCAATTTTGGAGAGCATCTCTCAGTGAAGATTGCCCATCCACTTTCTCTCATTTTTCTTTTGATGTTAGACATTGCACTCAGACTCGTATTTTTCACTCATGTGGCATCCCAGGAGATGTTCGTTACACTCAATACGACAGCTAGAGATTGTTGTCAAATGTTTTCTAGCCACACTCAATACAACATATGGCAGACAAGTTCAATTTACAGCTATTTTGTTACCTAAATTGCAAGAACAATGACAATTCATTCCACTTGAAACTCTGTGCAAGAAAAGAGCTCTGAGACATTTTGGGCATTCCCCGACCATGACTTGGACATGTTGCTTAACCACGTAAATGAGAATCATTTCATTGTTTTGCTTTATACTAGCGAACTCTCAATCAAACACCCGTAGAGAAAGATGCCCAGTGGGAATTTTATAATTGTTTTAGAAACAGAAACAAAGAGCTCAAGATGGTTAGGGATTGAGAATAAAGTAAAAACAAAAAAACAAATAGCTGGTGATGCAAATGTTGGGCTCATCATAGACAGTCGAATGATGCTTTGCTTTGGAAGAGTTTCTGAAGTCCGGCGAGTTTATCTATTGTTTTGCTTTACACTGATGCCAAAGTATCAAAGTCGACAATATAGGACTGGGAGCAACTTCACGGGTCCATGGACTATTCTAGGAGACTTTAATAGTCTCCCGAATTTGGAAGAGGAATCAGTAGAAGGTGCAAATCAACCTTCATTCTATCATAAATTGCCTTACTGAGTAAGTTGCTGGGATGTTCGTGTACTTTAGAAGAACAGTTTTACAAATATAGAAATAGTAGAGGGACGTCCGTACTGGAATTTTGAAACATTTTCCCGTAGGAAGGTCGTGGCAGCAGGAAAACAAACCTAGGTCGCCTTTCAGATTCACAAATACCCATGTGTGCGGAAGATTCGAGCAGCTGTTTGGCACGACTAAAATCGCTTTAACACCAAATTATTACTTCCCACCCGTGAAGCACGAAGCCATAAAACTGCACTCCTTCGATCACAGAGAAGATCTATGCGCATGACGCTGCAAACCAAGGCACCAACAATATTTCAGGCCGATCCAATACCAAACCAGACAGTAGATACCCTTCGGTCAGCTGTAAAACATGGGAATGATACAGCTTCGATGACAGGGGTAAAAGAGCAAACATAAACAGCTAGAAGGGTATGCAGCACTGTCCCACACAACTGAGCCTAACAATCTTTTACACTCACATAGTGTACTTCCAGGTTTTCTTTCATTGAACGTCAGATAGAAGAGCTTGTAATTGTCCGTTTCTACTTTCAACACCATTTACATACCATGTTATCATGACATCATTCAGAGTTATCTAATAACGTCGGCCACCAGACGTAGAGAGGAGAACGCGACTTGGCTTCTTCCCTTTCTTTCCCATTTCACCGGCTTTTGGCTGAGGCCGATTTTCTACAGGTGGCTCTCGGGATATTATGCTTGAAAAGGAAGCAACACCTCGGTTTGTAGCAGTAGGACCTGCGCATGTACAAGACAAACCGAGGTTCAGATACCTAACATAAAGCTTCATATTTGAGTACTTTATAATTTCAACAGAGATGACCCTCCCTTGAACCCCGCCACCAGCAGACATAAACAAACGGAAGAAGAAAAAGAATATGGAAACAAAATTTATAAGAAACACTTGTTTCTTCCCCCAAGAGTCTAATATACCCCCCTCCCATCTCATATTAAATATATAAGATGTTTTAAGCAAATGCGTTAAATACTCGAATTCAGCATGTGGATTTACTTTCTAACAAGTAGCAAATGGATGATTGATCTTCCCAACCTAGTTCAACATATACTAATAATAAACACATGAAGAGTATGAAGAGACCGGAAATTCAGCCTCAGCCTAAACATCAGACACAATTTCCACCTCTTTAAAAAAAATAAGACAGAACTCAGATTACTTGTGCATAATATTAAGAATTACCACTAGGAACAGAAGAACCACTTCCTGAGCCCTCGGTGTTTCTCCCAGATTGTGTTTCAGAATTCAATGATGGGGAATCATAGCCAGCCGCAAAGCCTAACCGCGCCACACTTGCAAAAAGGCTTCTTTGACCGGTAGCAGGGGGACTAAGCACAGGTGCAATGGGGCTTCCTAAAGCTGAACAAGAACAATGATATATGTTAACATATTATAAAAAAGAGTGACATGTCTGCTTGTATTCTACTTCACCATAATTAATTCTTATTATAAAAGTACCTTCAAAATCATCCATTGAGAAAGTTGGTTCGTCATTAATATATGAAGCTCCATAATTTGAAGAGGGTGCATAATACGCAGCAACGGCTTCAGCTTTGACTTTCTCTTTGTGTTCCTACAATGTTAAACAAAGGAGGAAGAGAGACAATAGAGTGAAATGGCAGACTACCTTTTATTCAGAATACTCATTTTTCAAAACAGATGCGTGTAGAAGGAAAACCACCAAGTCCAAACACTTGCGAAACAAAGTCATCAGGGACCAATCATGAGCGAGTAACCATTGTTTCCAGGAATTAATTTTCCAAAAACGGAAGATGGAAACTGAAAAATTCACAGAAATACAAATGAACAAGAAATGAGTGCTAGTTTCCTGAATCACATTGCTATAGAGGTGTTGTTGCGATAATTAAAGATGGGAAAAATGGGAGAAATATTTTTTCTCATCTCATTCCTTCAATTTTCAGTTCCAGTTTTCATTAGAGCACCTAATGGAAGAGAGCTACATCTTAAAACATAACATTACAGTTCATAAACTTCAGAAGATAAAACAACATCAAAACCACGTCTCATACCGCAATAGAAATAAAACACACAGCTAAAAGTTAAGGTATCATATGCTCTGCCAATAAATATCAATCTGATGCTATGGACCCGAATATCTTCAGAACGAAAATGATGCAGCCATCCTCTAACCAATGTGTCCTTTTTAATTACACATTAAAAGACAACATTATTGATGAAAAAACAGTAAATAAGAAAAGCAGCACAAGAATGAAATCGACCAGATAAGATCAGAAAATGTAAAATTGGTAGCAGGACAAGGAGGACATGAAGTATTACCTTTCTTGCGAGCTGTTCCCTTTGTTTTCCACGTTTCTTAATTAGATCTGCGAATGGAGACAGCGACTCTACAGGGATAATGTGGCTTAGATCAACTTCACAGAACTGCAAAGTTTACAGGGCAAATATTAGCGAAGTCTTAACTCAGTAAAACCTCTACTGAGACTACAAACATTACAACAAATGTGAACCTGGAATGTAGCTGTCAGAGGAAAATGGCTCAGGAAACGGTAACGCTTCCTTATGGCTTCGGACTGGGTCACTGTCTCAAGTTCCAAGATTCTTCCACTAAGTCTGCAGTTAGGGGATTATAACAAAGACCATAAAGAAATAAACAAGGATCAATCAAGTTACATAATTTTACATCATTCTAGGCTAGCCTTAATGTCAAATCCTTGCACATATGCGTCCCCATTTACTACCATATCTCATTTCAGAGGAGAGACTGATGGCAGTGACATTGCAATTTGCAACACACTAGAAATGTTAACAAAGCTGTCAGCACCAAGTCTAAAAAAGGATTGGAATACGAAGAGCCAAAGTTCTACCATTTCATCATGTATACTACAATCTGTTGTCTAAACAAACGAGGCTTAAATTCCACATAGGTAATCTATTTTAATCAACATAATGCCCGTTCCTGACCAGTGCATAATCAAGACGCAAGTGAGGGACATGATTTTAATCCATCAAACTTCACAAGCAACATCAAGACTATATTCCACATGAAATCCATGCAGCCAATATTCAATCTTAGGAAGTGACTGGTCCTTTGGAATTAAAGAAAAAATATTGCTTCTAAAGCCTAAGGAATGGGCACATATGCTACAGAGGGTATGATTGCTTGGCCCTGCTATGATAACTAGTTCTCTGTGAAGCATGGGTACAAGAAGATGCATTGCAGCCAAAGGTGCCTTGGGAGATGGTGGTTCAGAGTCCTAGTAGTTTTCCTAGGCACACGTTTATCACTTGGTTAGCTGTAGCTGCTACAGAGACTGTTAGAATAGCAGCTCCCTTTGGTCAGGGTGGCCTACAATCAAAAGCTAAACATAGAATCTAGGGGTACTTGGTTGTAAAAAAGTTTGTTTTTTGTAAATTCTCTTGATTCAAGATTAGAAGCAATATCAATTAGTGTAAGAATGGATTGCTTTCAAATTAGTTAGGCTAGAGGACATTAGAAACAGTTAGACCATTGCAACTTCCCTTTCATAACCTATTTCCAAAGAAACGACCTTAAGAGGGCTGTTGTTGCGTTCATACTAACAGCACCAAGTCAATTTAATTTAACTTACAATATGTTGGCATGTGCAAAACCATAATAAGCCACAATTTAATCTCCAAAATGAAAAACTCAAGACGAAATAGCAAAATTCAGAGCATTTTATCTTCTTGACTAATGGAGATGGGTAAACTAAAAAAGATAAGATAAGAAGTATCCCCAGACCTTGTGGGAAGCTTTTCATTACTACCATAATGGTGCAGAAGACATTTCATGTTCAGTGGATGAAGAATGATATGCTGACCATCAACTGCCTGAAGTAAGAGTATCACATATCATTTTACAAAATACACAGCCATACCACGATAGACACCTCATACAAATGCATTTATTAAAAAGTAAAGTTTATCACAAATATTGCTGAGATTAAACACGACAATCAACGGGGCACCTTGAGTTCTGCACAATGCAATCATTAAAAAAATTTAAGCATCTCCATTCGGCATTTTGCATATTCAAAATCGCAAGTGTCACTCTGCTTGATCTTTCATAACATGCTTACACCACTATCAAGTACCATCCTACTTCTTTTGTTTCACAGATGATAGCAATGAGGTAAGAACAGATAGGATAGGTCATAACTTGCAGAAGATAAGGAAATGGGATAATGCACTTCTGCAAATCCTATTGTGCCTCATTAACATCTTAAGAGTCTGACTAATACCACTAACTAGGTACATGTATGACACAAACTATCTTCATTAGTTAGTTATTGAGATTCTAAGTTTGTGACAAGACAATCTTATTATCACCTCGCGTCACTAGGCTGCAGAAACAATGAACCACAGTAAACATAAAGTTTTGCAATAGACATAAGTTGCGGTAAAATTATCATAGTAAACTTCATATAGTTCAGGTCAGTACTGACTGTTGAGGCGAAGGAATACTCGCATTATGACATATAATGGAATAACAATATGCTAAATGTTGAAACCTAACAATATTTCTACAGAAAAGTTCCAAATCCTTACACGCAAGAGCATCATTAACCAACGATACCTGATAGAAATAGTAAGAATCCTTCTCATTCGTGCCCAACGAGACTTGCGAATGTGCCGCTAAATTGCCTTCATGGTCAGAAGAAGGGCTGCTTTCCAGAGAATCACAGGTCTTATATACAAAAGAACCTGGCTCAGCCACATCTGGCGTAGCTCTTCCAAACTGTCGTGCAGGGGTGCTAGAATCAGAAGATGAATTTCCATTCCCACTGCCTTCTTCCACCATTTTTCCATTAACAAGATCAGCTGCTTTACCACCTTGACTACGACGACGCTCATTCCAGTAGCTCTTCCTTTTCTCCAATTGATCCATTGCGGCACAAACATAGGGAAGTTTTTCCATATCATCAACAAGCCCTGCATCTGCTTTTGCTAACCAACCATCTAAATCTGACATAGCATTCCTTACTGATAAGTTCACATCCGAAGTCAATATGAACTTTGAAAACAAATCAAACGAACGAGGATCAGCTCCTTCATGAAAATTTTGTAGCAGTGCAAATGAATTCTTTTCTCGAGTAAGCAGCACGAATTCCAGTTCATCTCCCGTACGATATAGTTTGACATTTTCAACATCAATAGTGTACAACTCTCTGGAAGATATCATCACAAAACACAACGGACACTTCTTCCAGCATTCCCGTTTGAGATTGTCCTCACCCATCAACAAGTAACGTAAAATGCATGGGAAGCAAAACACATGCCCACATGAAGTTATCTGAGGACATAGCGGACTTTCCAAACAAATTGGGCAGTTCACAGGATATGGAGTGGAGTATTTTAAGCAAATTATATCCTCCCACTGCAACATCTTGTCAGGATCCATAGAATCAAGATCATAATGTCCTGTATCTAACACAACAAATTTGTAGTTTGCCTGAAGAAACAGATCTTTGTTGTACGGTTTAAACTTTCCCGGTTTTCTAGGAGGAGGAAGTGCCCTTGTTGGCTGACGACGAGATATGGGATCGTAATGGAAATTCAGCAAGTGGTTTCCATTCATCATCTGAGATCTTCTTGTCCCTGAACCATTTCCTCTTTGACTAGGAGGGGATGCAGAAGTTCCAGATGCTTCTGCTCTGTATTGAGTGAAGCTCTCTTTTCTGGAAGCAACGGAGTGCTCAACTCTAGGGTGAGTTTCTTGATCAGATGATCGATTGTTACCATATGATCTTCCATAGCCCCTCACCTGAAGTGATTAACACGTCAGCAAAACAAAAATAAATGTCATATTAAGGTGATGAAGTATACACATGATTCATACAAAGCCGAAAATTAGCTTCATGATATCCCATGAAGATATGGATACGCCAAATATGACATGATATGACATTGTACTTATGCTTTCCCACAGGACATTTCGTTTCTTTTCATCCTAGGATATCCCAACTGAGTAAGTACCGAGAACAAAGGAGAGATCATGAAAGTAGCTAATAACCACAAGAGTATACTTTGACAGAAATTTCTGGCTACATTCACCGTGAAACTAGCACATAGGCTTGTTCAGAAGATATAACCAAATGAATGGAAACCTCAAAATCATCAAATTACCAACCATTTACACTCGTCGACAGCTACAGTGACTTTAGGATCAATATATACACTTAGCTTTATGCCTAATGACAACCTAAACTACAGAAGCAATAAACAAAATCGAACCTTTTTGGAAGCTGCGCCGATATTCTGGACTGATGCAGCTTGCTCCACCGAGTCTGTGCAAAATAAAAGAGAAATATATAAATTAAAAAAGTGGAAACTCATTTCCTATTATGAACTAGCGTATCACTGATCACCGACGCGAGAATACAATATCCAGAATCAGAAAAACTGCAGTCTCCCCATGCGAGGAATAACAACCAAACCCCAGTTCAGAGCATTACAAATTATGTTAACAACGAAAAAGCTTACGAAACCTATTAAATAGACTAGCGGCAAATTAACGAAAATAGAGCGGAGCAGAAGCAAATTACCTGATACGACATTAACAGTGGAGATTGAAGAGGGTTCAAGACCAGAGATCCCGAGGGATTCAAGGTCTGGCAGGTCGGTGGAGGGAGAGAGCTGAGATTCGCCGGCTTGGCGCGGTTGTTGAGAAAGCAAGCCATGATTTTTAGGGTTTGGAGGTGCGCAGGAAGAGGATGAGGACGACGAACCTTGGTTGGCGTTGGGAGGCAAGATGGACATGAAAATGCGGGGGAGATCCTGTTTTGGAGAAAGGAGGGGCTGGAAGGGTGTCGAAGCTTGGGAGCTATGGAGAAAGACTTTTCTGGGTTCACAAATTCGATTTTGATATTTATTTATATCAACTGGACCGAATTTCGGGTTTCTACCTCAAGGCGAGTGGCATATTCTCTCTTCCCCCTCTCGGCGGTCGCCTCCAGTCCCACTCAATATCCTTGTTTCTGTTTTCGCTTCTTTTATTTTCTTCTTCATTCGCATTATGGTCTTGTCGTTCAAGTGCTTGAGCCTGTGGAGAAAGTGCAAAGCACGTGACAATTGGTGATCCAGTAAATTCACATACACCAAAAACACAACGGACTGGCCCGTCCTATGTTAGCCAATACAGCCCAATCAGATATACGAAAACTGAATTGCTATGTACTGTACAGAGTTTACTGAAACTGTGGCATTGCTTCCTTTTTTCAATCTACGAAACACTTAAATGTTTATAACTTAAAAGGACTACGAAACACTTCTTATTTTATTATAGGCTTTAAAAAATTGTATACTGTTATAAATAATATAATTAGTGGACATCCAATCATCCGGTCTACATTAGAGCTTTCGTCTGTCTGACTCCCGTAACCTTTTCAAAATTTTCATTAATAGACCTTTGATCTTTTGTTTTTCTACCACTCAAAGGTTCAGTAATGTATACTATATAAAGATGTATAATGGAATGATAAGATGGATGTTAATTACGTCTATCTTGTCTACTATGCTCTCAGTGCTATATTATATACACATATTTTCTTCATTGTTTACACGCACGTTTTAATGAATAGTCTTGGCTTAAAATATTTGTCACTTAAGTTGATTGTCACCGTTTTATTGGTTAAAAGAAAAAAGAATAGAAGATGACATGTATGTAGAGGTGATGATTTGGACAAGCGGATGGATCCAGGTCGGGTTATAGACAACATTTCTGATTAGTTGGTATGTTTATAGTGTGTGGTTTGATTTTCTATTCTTTTTACCAGACCGGCTACACCGGGGTTTTATAAATTTGTCATTGCTCACCCCATAAGGCGATCTTTTTAATTTTTTGATATATAATTAATATTATTTAAATAAATTTAAGTATGTATATGTACAAAAGTTTGAATTTAATATGTATGTTATATTATAATATATTTTTAAATAAAATACAACATTAAAATTGAATCGGGCCTAAACCCGAGGGCTAAAAATTGAATTGTGATTTAACCCGTATTTTTGTGGGCTTTTTTTGTCCAGGTCACCCATATAATCGAGCAGGTCTGACGAACTTTTTTCTAGTCGGGCCGGTTGTCAAACCGAATATGTTATGATCAACTCTACATGTATGAGAGTCAATTTAAGTTGTAGAAAAAAATATTTAAATTAAATAGAAAATTGAAATATTTTTGAAAATTAAAACTTTTAGTTAGAGTATGTAAATATCAATATTACTATAACTATATTTTTTCTTTAAAAAGATTTCGATTAACCAAATTTACTATAGTTAACCAAACTTAATTTTTATGGTTCAGTTTTCGGTACAAAATGAAAAAAAAATCAATTTTTGATTAATTAAGTTATGAACTGAATTTCGGCTAATACGGGATATAACCAAAATAACCTAGAGTTAATTAACTTTTTTAATACGATTTCAGTCAAGCGAATGGACACCCCTACGTGCAAGGAGTACAATCAACAAATTAAAATTGGAAAATTTCACGAGATACCCCCTGAGGTTTGAGTGAATTTTACGAGATACCCTTGAGGTTTCATTTTCATTATGAGATACCCTCAAGGTTTCATTTTTTACAAAATACTACTAAGGTTTCATTTTTTACGAGATACCTCTAAGATTTCATTTTCATTACGAGATACCCCTAAAGTTTCAATTTTATTATGAGATGTTCTCCGTTCAAATTCTTATATAATATATTTTTCATACCCCAATTTTTCCCTCGCATCGTATGCCCCGCAATAACCACATGAGTTTATGGTTATTTTGTAAAGAAAATGAAACTTCAGGGATATCTCATATAGAAAATGAAACCTCAGAAGTATCTCGTAATGAAAATGAAACCTCATAAATATTATGTAAAATTCACTTAAACCTTAGGGTATCTCGTGAAATTTCCCAAGAAAATTTCTTGATCCTTCTCTTAAGTTCTCATCTACAAATCCTTGCACAAAATTTTAGAGTAAGTTACACTCACTTCCCCTTGCTCTTTTTGTGCTCGTTTGCTTTCCCTACATGACTCCTTCCATTCCTTCTGTCTTTATCGTGTCTCTTGCTCGTCTAGTCTCAACTTTCTCTTCATCTTTAGAGTCTCGACATTACATATCTTTTCATGAAAATGACACCTTCCTCGCCACCCACATGGCATTTTCAGGTGAACCTTATTGAGCTTACTCCACTAAACTTGGCTCCTTATAGCACTTCTTACCTTTCCTATGTAGCGAAGGAGATAACTCTAGCCAAGATCATCCCCAAATATCCTGTGTTGACTGAAGCTTTTATACATGTTGTCACTTCATTATGAAGTTTGGTCCCTCCTCCACGTTTCACCCTCTAGGAGTTGAAATCTTTATGATTGAGTTTCTTATGATTGTAACGATATCATGTCGGGCGTCCTTATCACTTCTACATTCACCCCATAATTATCCAACCCTTTAATCTGAACCATTCTTTCATTACAGGGCTGATCTTTAACTCCCAATCACTACAAAAAAAATGCCATTTACTGACACACAATTTTACTGACAGAAAATTTAGTGTTAAAAAAACCGATTTATAGTAACACATAGCAAATGTTAGTAAAAGTCAATAACTTTTAGTAACATATAATTAATTAAGTCACTATATATAACACCTTTACTAACAGATTTTTAACTAGTGTGAGTAAACTTTAATACTTATACTCACACACAATAGAAATGTGTCAGTGTATATACTACCAATTAACTCTACTAACACATCGCTGGAAAAAAACCGTCGTTCTATCATCTTCACTTTCCCACGCCTTCAAATTTTTTTCCCCTCCGGACATGTCCCGCTAAACCCAAATTGTGTTCGCGCCTCAAGTTTTGCCCATTCTTATCTTCAACATTCTTCCACCAGTTTCTCTTCGACATTCAAAGCGTCGCACCAGCCAGCTCTTGAACGAATGCAATCTCACAGCGGAAAGGCTCAGGTGCTATTTACTCTTCAAATTTGTCAGGTCATCCGATTTCCCTTACCCTTTAGTGTGATTTATTTGTTTCTTCCCGGTAGTACTACTTCTGATTTGATTGCGATTTTGTGTGAGCGTATATGTACTAGATTACTAAGCAGATAGTGTTCAACTTCTTTGTAAAGTTAACCGGCAATTTTTCATGGAATTATTGGGATTTCCTGTTTTCAATCCATGAGATTGGTTTCCTGCATATCATTTTAGATTGCTCTGTTACTATTGAGCAATTTGAATAGCTCTAGCTCACCCTTTCCTAAAAAAATTAATTTGATATAAAAAACGACATGGAACAGCAGCATGATCTATTATCTTCTTCCTATGGAGTGCTTCTTCAATCAGACAATATTTTCGTACTACAAATCGTGGGGAGGAAATATGTTATGGGAGTGAACGTGAGAAATTGAATAGTAAAAAAATATGAATTTTGTATGTGCGATGTGATTATTTGAGTTGTTAATGAGCTGTCTTGTTTAGTGCACTCTAAGTGTTTGTTAAAATGACCAAGTGAAACAGTACATATTGCTGGATAAATATAATGTTTAGGTTAGTCTTCAGAGCTTAAGATGACAACTCATGAGCTGACCTACAATACAATTCATTCATGAAAATATTCATATCAGCACTGCTTTACTTCATGGTGTTATTCTAACTGCCTGCAATGCGATCTATTATGAGGAACCAGAGAGGTGTTTCCAGCATCTTGTTTAAACTCTTGAACTGTAGTGTAGACTCTCATTTGCCTTTGTAAAAAATGTATAACAACATATTTGAAGATATTAAAATGCTGAAGTAATGCTTTAGCTTCTTCTGTAAATATTTTGTTGCACTTAGTTAACAGGCGAAGATTCAATAGTGTGATCACCTAGCTGACTAAAGTACGGATATCATCAGTTGTATAATTTGAGGTAATTGTATGTTTTAACTAATATCATTTAGCCAATTAGTTAACTTCAATCTGATTTACTTCTTTTACCATTGTATAATAAGTTATATATTCAATAATTATGATTTGCAAGGAACCCAAAGAGGTGTTTCCAACATCGTGTTTAAACTCTTGAACCTTAGTGTAGACTCTCAATTCCCTTTGTAAAAGATCTATAATAAAAGATTTTAAGATATTAAAATGCTCAAGTCATGCTTTAACTTCTTCTGAAAATATTTTGTTGCACTTGTAAACAGGCTTGAAGATTCATTAGTGTGGATCACCTAGCTGATTGAAGTACTGATATCGTCGGTTGCATAATTTGAGGTAACCGTATGTTTTAACTAATATAATTTAGCCAATTAGGTAACTTAATTTAATCTGATTTTTTTGTTATATATTACTGCTGCTCATCTTGAGAATTATGTGGTTGTATGTTTCTATTTAATGGTTTATGTATTTTTTGTGAGAATTATGTGGCTGTATCTTTCTGTTTCTAAGAAGGTGCAAACACTTGAATCAACATTATGTCGAAGTTTTTTTTCTGTTTCTTCTGGAAAGTGATGAATTGTTGCTGCTTATTTTGACAACTATGTGGCTGCTGTATGTTTCTGTTTTAATGTGGCTGTAAGTTTCTGTTTCTTCTATTTCCGAAAAGGTGCAAACACTTGAATAGACCTTACGTCAAGTTTTTTTCGTTTCTTCTGAAAAAGTGATGAATAGTTGCTGCTTATTTTGAAAATTATGCGGTTGTTGTATGTTTCAATTAGCAGAGTTTATTTTTGCTATACATGTCTCTTCTAATCTATTACGGTTAGGACTAGCGATGAAAGAATTAGAGTGCCAAAGGGATATGTGCACGAGAGTGATTGATCATGCAATTAACAGATTCCCCACCCAACAGTGTGATAGTGAGATGTATCTTTTCCTTTTCTGTTTCCAAGAAATTGCACACACTTGAATCGACCTTATGTCAAGTTTTTTCTCTTTTGGAAAGTGATGAATTGTTGCTGGTAATTTGACTATTATGTGGCTACTGTATTTCTGTTTAATGTGGCTGTATGTTTATGTTTTTTCTGTTTCCAAGAAGGTGACAAACACTTCAATTAATCTCATGTCAAGCCCATTTTTTTCTGTTTCTGTTTAATGTGTCGTATGTTCTGTTTAATGAAAGTGATGATAGCTGCTCCTTTTGAATTGATTTTATTGCTGCTCCTTTAGGCTCCAAGTGATATTGTTAGTGGTACAACTCGATCAACAAGTGAAAATCAACCTTCTATGGGTGTAACAGGTACAAACGGGGACTTTTCTTTCTAATTTGTTATTTTAGTTTATCTTGGTATGTAATTATTCATTTATCTCCCCTCTTTCGTAAGACTTTGTCTTTTTTTTCTTGCAGGTGATGAGTGACAAGCAATTTGAATGAAGTGAATCCAGATTTTGTTCCAAAATTAGGAGTAGTTGAACTAAAAGTTTTTTTTATCATGAGAGTGGGACTCATCATTTTGAAAGATTTGACATTTAGGAACAATGTTGTATTTCGATTCAAATTAGACCGAACTACTGTTATGATAGTGATACTTTTGAAGCTTGAAGAATGATGATTAATGTAAGAATTAAAGTTGTAGCATTGCAAATTCATCGTAATAGTCAATGTTATTGTGCTTCAGCCTTCTGTTATGAAATTTATTTACAAGCTAATATAATGGCAGTCAACTTATTGTATGTTACATATGTGTATATATAAATTATTTGAAATGTATAGCAAGCTATGCATTTTATAAAAAAAAAATTTACAAACACATGTGTGTCAGTTTATCATAAAAACATGTGTTAGTATAAAATTTATAGTAAATGATGATTTGTGTCAGTATACGATGCATATATACCAACAAATGAGCTTAGTGTCAGTATAAGTTTTCATGTTTACCGACACACAATTTAAGTGTTGGTAAAAGCTCTGACCTTTTACCGACACACGTTATAAGTGTTGGTATAGATCTATAGTGTCAGCGGTTATACCGACACTTTTTTTTTGTGTCGGTAAAAGGCAACTCGGTCTATAGCAACACATAATTGAGTTTTACTAACACTTTTTGTGTGTTAGTAAATGGCATTTTTTTTGTAGTGAATGGAGTTTTGTGACCCTCAAGCCGTGATTGCCATTGTAAGTCACCTTTCACACTTATGCTTGTTGGGGTGATTCGTTTCATGCATGCACAACCGGGGGACATGTGAGGCACCTACTACTCCTCTTGTTAGTCGTTTTCCAGCCCTCACTTGTTATCAATTTATCATGCACCATTCAGGCTACATATGAAATGGTTCTATCATATTTCTATTACTATGGTTGTGTTGACCAACCAGTTAAGAAAAATGAATCAAAAATATTGTAGGTGCTCTTTATTTATCCTTAGCAAGTTGAAGTTGCTATTAGAGAAATCATATCGAGGTCAGTACTTCTGTTATATATGAAACATAGAATTACAATATAAAATAATTTAACACATGATTTTTCTAAAATGCTAATTAAATTATTTTATTTTGTTGTTAATGTTTGTCATCTCACACTAAAAAAAAGAGCATATAGTGTCAACTAACACTTGGCCACTTAAGAACAAATAGGGGAATTAAAGATTGTGAATGATTCGATGCAGAAAATCATATCAAATTCTAGCACTTCTAAAAGCCACCAAATGGCTGATACCTCATAGTTTTACAAACAATTTGAATTTTATGCAAACATGTTAGTATACCACTTTTAAATGCACGAATATGCCTGGTCCTGATTGGGATCATGAATGATTTAGATATTCGTTTGAATGTGGAATGGTCAGGTTAATGAGGTTCTTTAGTATTGTGAATGAGAGCAAAAGGCTTCAAAACTTTTTTCTATAATTTGTTCATTCCAACTATTCTAGATATTATGCATATGACATCTTACCCACACTACATCGGGGGTACCATGTCACCTGTGAATTTTATTTTCACTAACAATGTTGGGCTTAGGTTAGGAATAGGATACTCTAATGGTTGTCAGGTGCGTGTGAAATCTACAATCAGTCAAATGATTCATGCTAAGAATAATTATGACCAGAGGGGACTAAGTTACAGAAGTGAACTCATTGACCTTACCGATGACTCAAATATGAACTTGATATGCTCCATGGAGTTTGCTTCTTGTTCCACATTTAAAGATAGCATGGAGTGAGAGTGTGCCTTTTATTAGAGAAAATGTTGTGTCCTCAATTCAAAACTTAGTGTAGCAGGAGTCCTAGTAAAATGCTCAAAGTGTTTTGGGAGAGGTGAGGATACAAATGGGATAAGAATGAAGAAGGTGAAGAGTTAAACTAATGATAATCATTCTACGGAGGTCCCTGGTGATCAAAGGGACAACTATGAGCCTTGATCATTTTTGAGCCCAAGATGTGGTATGGTTTGCCATTTTCTTAGGTTTCATTGGTTGTTTATAGACTTGGATGTTTTAGCTTTGCAAGTCTAGTGGTTTATCTTGCTTTGTGTTGAATTGTTTGACATGGACATAATCATAAACATCAGATGTACTTTTTATATTTCCTTGAGGCTAGGTGGCTTTTCAAATTAGAATATCTCAGGTTTGCAACTTTCAAGGTCTAGAGGTCACCTTATCTTTGGCTTGAGATGAGATTAATTCCAATTATAGAACTAATGTAATTTCTCTTCTTTCAGGATGTTGGTTCACTTCTTTTAATTGTTGTCTTTCTATGTTGGACCGGACGTTGTTGCTTTCATTTGGTGGGATTTTAGTATGTGCATATGGTGTTTATGTTGGGTCGGAAACTTGTACCGATGGGATAAAAAGACAATCCGGAGAATAGGACCATCCTGTCCCTTAAAGAGTACGGAAAAGTTAAATTTTTTGAGAAAATTTGTGTCCAGTAGGCTCAAACATCAACCAATGCATCGGCTACAAACAATGAGTTTCAAAATTTCCGGAAGGAAAAATATTCTGATAAAGACGCATCATGTCAAAGACTAATTTAAAAATTGTATAATAAATAATTATACTAAAAATATTATTTTTATGTACAATATTTATTATATAAATTATATATAAATATTATAGGTATAATGTACATATTTCTTCTACTTCATATACATGTAATTATCTTTGATTGCATGTGGATATAACCCAAATATATTAAATGACAAAAAGAATGAAAAAGACAAGACAATCACGACTTGTCGGTAGGAGTATTATCATAAAACCAAATATCATCGGTTCAAAACCTACACTTCCGTAATTATATATATATAAACAAGCACTATCAAATTGAGGGAGGACACCTCACCTCGGCCACTGATGTTATTTTCTGGCTGGCTGAGCGTAAAAATGGAAGTTCAGACGGTTTACTTATTGAAATCCATTCGATCAGACAAACAAGATTTGCTCCACCATCTTCTTTACTTTTTACACAGTTTTTTTAATATTTGATAAATAAAATAATTCAATTTTAACAATAGTAATAGTTACCTATTTACTCGATAAATTAGATATTATAAAATATAAAATTATAAAATTATTTTAATATTAAAATCAAACCACACGTATATAAATAAACAAAAACAATGAAATCGGAACTTGGGAGGCAACTGATAGTACATTTTTATCTTTCCACATCCAGTAGTAGATAAAAATAAATTAATATTATAAATTTCCCTTATAATAACAATTTTAAAAAATTTAAAAACTAATATTTATCTTACATGTTATTTATCAAATTGGAAAAGCATATCAAACTGAACACGAATCAAGCACAAATTAACATGGAAAAACATATCAAACAAAACACGAATCAAAGCATACAACACAGAAAAAACATCCAGGAAACAAAGTTCAGGAATTAAATATCCACGCATAATGATACACTGTACAGATATACAAAATGCAATTCGAGAATACTCCTTTCAGACGAGGAATCTTTCAAACAAATCACATATCTCCTCCCTGCTTCTGCATGCGTGCCGCAAACAAAGAAAATGAGAGTAGAGTTGTCATATCAGCCCTCTCATAGACCATCATCTGAATTATTGATTCGCCCACTCTCAATACAGAATGCTTTGAAACAGTCCTGAAGCTTTTCAGGTAACCAATCCAATCCATCAGGTAGTACTGGCGCCCTGGCTGACCCTCATAACAAGCTCTTCTGTGGTAGTACCTATGATCTCATTAGCTCGTTTTAAACCCACACAGTAATACCTCCCGATTGAATCCTGAATACATAGATACATACTAAAACAATAAGAGGCAGAAGAATGCTGTGATGACTACTAGTCAATACTTGATATCATCGACACAATGCGTTAGCGGACTCACCCGAGAAACAATGCCAATTTTTTCCAACTTTTGAACTGCATCATCAACTTCAAAATTAATGCTCTCCCCAAATTCCTCTTGGATCAATTCCTCACATCGAAGATCAAGATCCTACAATGCATCATACAAATTCAGTTGGATTACCAAGCAAGCATAAAACCATGAAATTCATTTGATACAGATCTGTAGAAAGCACATATTTTCTTACTTCTACGGTAGATTTTCCTTGTTCCATCAATATAAAGAATGCTATCATCACCTCCTTCACCTGAAAAAAAACATGGCATGATGATTACCCAGCAACTACGAAAAGATCACTAATTGCTATTTATACAACTTGCCTAATGAGATGGTATCTCAGGGCAAGATGCACATGTTTGGAATTGGACGAGGGCGCAAAGTATGTATATCCCCATTCACTCTGGTGATTTCTGTGGCATCTTGAGGATTGGTCAGCTTCTATGAGATGTCAGATGAGGGTGTATTATATTTGTATTGTTGTTTAAGTCTGTTGTCATTGTTCGTGGTTCAGTTGGGCTGTGTTTGGGGTTGCCCTTGGTCTGGCACTGTGGAGGCCGTTCTGGGAGGTATTTGTAGTGTGCCTTTTTTGGGTTATTGGTGCCCCTATTTTTTTTGTTTTGAGCAACGATCATCCGGCTGACGTTTTGGGTCTGCTTGATGAAGGTTGCACATTCTGTGGGGGGTGCTGTTTAGCTTTCTCTGCGCTATATAGCTGCAGGATCGGATGGTGGGTGTTTTTGTGCTTTTATTTCTCTAGGGCTGGACCTCGTAGTTTGGGGTTCTCGTTTCTAGTAAGTTTTGTGGCAGGTTTCACTGTTTTATGATTATCCTATGCTATTTTGCCAATATCTATCAACACAACAAAATTCTTTTATAACATTTACCTCTTGCTGAATCACATCATCACACAAGTGAAGGAGAGTGCCCTTCCCACTATCTAGCTGTTTGTCGTACATAGACTGAGTGATTAAATTCCGATATGCAGCCAAATTTGCCTGGAATCTAATTGTACATGATGATGGACAGCCAAAGCAAAAAAGGGATTTTAGTAAATCAGAATATGAAAAACTTCAAAACAATTACTTTAGTTTTGAGATTCATAACAAGAGATAAAAGCATACGTGAAGTATGTTTTGGCACAGTAACCGACAAGAGTGGATAGAAGAGCAATGATAACCCAAAAGTCTTTTGAGGGTCCCTGAAGTGAACTGGACACAGCCCCCTGATAAAGGAAAAGGTTAGTGTAACAGCAAGATCAATAAAACATCAGTAACTAACCCACTTTCCCGTGAGAAATTATAGCTTTACTGACCAGCCCAACTACAGCTGAAATGATAAACTTGACCCAATCCATTGGAGTAAGTCCAGGATTCTTCTTTTCTGGCTGCAAATTGAGAGAATAAAAATCTGGATAAGTAAAGCAATAAAGATATCCAAACTAGAGATATACTAACAAAGAAGTACTTACAAGTACAATTTCCATGTCTGCCATTGGAATGTTCTTGAAATGTTTCACAAAGATTCCCCTGTCAGGCTTCTGTTTCGAACTAGCTCTCCTGAACCACAGCAAAATTTAAATTGATCTATATTTTAGGAAAGTGTTGGAATTCATTTCATCTAGAATTAACTAGAAACTTGCTTGTACAAGACACTATCCATTATGAGTTACATTGGCTAACTATGAAAAAAAATATTGATGGATTCCAGCAACGGCAAGCTAGAAATAATTGACACACAGTTGTAACTCGAGGTAAGGCCAACATGTCTACAGGATAGAAGAGTTTACGAGAGATCATACCTGTAACAACAATGATGCGATCAAAGGTGGGTTCTTGAATTGTGAGTTTGCTCCCCAGGTTACGCAAACTGGATCAGAAACGGAGCAATAATATTGGATACTGAAAAACAGTATATACTGGAATCCAATTTGGGAAGATGCAGCAACAGTTCATTTATGTTTTTTGAATGAATGAAAACATCCTTTATCGAGCCATTCAGTTTACCAAAATCCTCCCAGTGGCCTATAGATAGTACGTTCATTCCTCATGGATGACATTGTTCACTCATAGAGTGTGTGTGTGTATGAGAGAGAGAGAGAGCAACGGCTGGTTTGAAAGCTATGCCAAAAGTTTAACCAAGCAGACTTATAAAAAAACAAGAATGCTCAAATTTTGCAGAACAATACCTCATTTCCATATTCTCAATTCGAATGCGTTCAACTACATCACTGTTGTCGGGTTCAGTACTAAAATCATCATCCTTCTTTGGATCTTTCGTGGGCTGACTACGAGACTTTGAAAATTTAGAAAGAAGAAGTGCTACACTGCAAGGATACCAGGTAGAATTAAGTCAAAATGAAAACAGCAAACACGATGAAGAGGTCAAACTCGAGCCTAAATAATCGTTATGTAGTATTGACATAAAAGACACATCTAATTCGAGCAAATTACATATGCAGCAGCAATCACAATTTTTTAGCAACAAGAAAGTCACTGAATCATCAAAACATTAGCAGAATACTAAATTCACATTAGCAGTAAAACAAAGATTCAATTAGAAAGAAAAAAAAAAGATGTTGATCACTGTCCAGATGCTAAGCAGCCAGCTTTAGTGATTCAAATTAGGCTAATCCATTACACATATGTAGCCAGAGCTTCTCAGGCAATCATGAGGCACTGCAGTGATTACAATAAAGACTATCATACAATGCTAGAGCATTAAAGCCTTATTCCCAAAACAATTGGGGCTGGCACCACATTCAACACCGCACCAATTAAGAACAAAAATTAGCAATAACATTGCAGCATCATTATCCTTTGCAAGTCTACGAAATTATACACATAAATCAAGATAACCATAATACAAACTATTTATAGTGACAGCTCTTGAGGTCAATGTCAATTGTCTTTGACATCAAGCTGGAAGCAACATCTTCTAGAATATCACTTACCCAGTAACTTTCAAAATCTTCCCCCAGATACGAGAAATGATCATATCCACTTTCTCCATGAAGAAGTAATCAGTAGTGTGATCTATACCAATGCCGCGTCGGAAGATTACATACTGGAAATGTAGTAAGATTAGATATCAGGTTTAGTCATAGCCCTCGGAAGGATTGAATTCGACTATAGAGACAGGACACTGAAAGAGAGCATCATCAACTGACTTACATAAAACAGCGAGACAAATACAAACGAATTTCCCACACATTTGAGAGATACATTGTATTCTTACTCCTCAACCATATTACCAAAACAAGACAAGACTGAGAATCTGCACTTATGATTAGAGGCCAAATAATCAAGAATGCAGTAATTTGATCACAAGAGAAAATTTGATTACTCGTTCACAATTTCCAAACCAGAAGGATTCTCATTCCAAGACAATTAGAAAGAGGGAAAAAGAAATTCCAAATAAAGGGAGATATATTATTCTGGTCAGATCATTTGGTAAGCCTGTCACCTAGCTGAATCCATTACATTGGAGACACTTCTCAGATTCTCAATAAACCAAACATATTTTGAGGATCAAACAAGTAAGCCACTATTTGAGTGGTTTAAAAACGGTTCACCACCAAGATTTTAGATAATTTGCTAGTTTTCATGGTGAGAGCAGAGTGCAAATGGCTATTTCAGCCAGATCAAGACTACAAATAATGGAGCAATTTCTAATAAACATCATAATCTAGAGTACATTGTAAAAGGTATAAAGACCACACATGCATCTAGTTCAGGCCTTCAGGGGGGTGATGACCACAAACACAGCATATGGGATTCTAGCATTTATTTGGTCATAATGAGGAAAAGGGATTAGCTTCAGAAATTCAACCATAGCCAAATAGATAATAACGAAGAGGAAACCAAGCAATGAACAGGTCCAACAGTCGCTTCAGAACCCCACCAAATTTCGAGGAATGGATGCTAGTTGGTAGAATCGGAACAAAACAAGATACTTGCGACTAATTGCAAGAGATGAAATGCTCTTTAGATGCTCATAGATATACCTTATCACAAAAGTCTGGAAGACCATCACGTGGATGCTCCGAGAAGTATCTTTTCAGCAGTGTCTTGTCAAGCTAGAAAAATAATTCAAGGGTTTAAGTATTAAATGTGAAGAAACATTTGCTCTCTTTAGAATGAATTTAGAGGGATGTGATACTAGACCTTGGACTCATCCACTGTAATTGGAAGATTCAGTAGATATTGCCCAGATCGAGCCAATTCAATCTCCTCCTCACTTGCAATTTTAAAATTACTTTTATCCATCACCTGATAGAATATTAAAGGATGAAGAATCATATGGAACTCATCCCACTAGATGTCTCTATAGCAGCAGCAGCAGCAGATGTGATTAAGATAACAGAAACAAACATAGATGTGTCAAACTTATTCTATGTAGGAGACTGTATCAGTAGCAACAAGAATGACGATTCTTTTGAATAGAAAATTCAGAGATTGAAACAAAATGGTAGGTTAAAACACTTTGTGTGGCTGTAAAAAGAACATCAATTGATTCAAACAAAATCTTCTGGCATCCTTCAAGTTGAAACGATAAGCTTTATAACAGGTCAAACCTGGAACAAGTAGCTCAAGAAATTCTGCTCTAAGATATCAATTTCTGCAGGAGATAACTTCTGCTGCTCCAACTTTTGGGCTCCGGAACCAGGGTCAAAGAGGGAGTACAGTTGCTGCAGCAACAAACCAAATTTTAAGGGATGAATTTGACTCAGGAAGCTGATATATCAGTATGAATAAGTAAAGCATAAACTACCATCAGATCCTCAAATTGCAGTAGATACCAAGCTCGAATAGTGTACTCAATCCTCTTGCAGAGCTTCAAAAATTCAACACGATCGGAGCCATGCTCTGTAAATAGAATGCCATGACAAAAATAGTTATGTCTATGTAAAGTAGGGAACTGAGAGCAATGATGATGACATCAATAGGGAAGGCTACTGTTTGATGAAGTAAAATAAGTCCACACATCATTGTTTAAGCACCAGCATGAAAAGTAAATGGCCTTAAATCTGCAAGTCATTGTGGATAGCAAGTATTTGTCCAGAACTAACAGGTCCATCAACTTGTCATCACGCCCATTTAGAACGTCAAATAAAAAACTAATTCGCAAACTTTGGAACTTTACAAATTGATCCAAGTGGCAAACTTAATCAGCAGCTCATAAAGTACCCCCAATAAATACTACAGAGTCATGGTTACATTGCATTTCACTACCCAGACTAGTAGATTTAAGCCCTTAGTTTTCATTTATATCCTACCAATTGCCTCTATATCTTCAATGTAAAGCAGCAAGGATCAGCTTGTACTGCACTCATCCTGCCATTGTAATTGGTGAAAGGGTCGTTTTCTTGTAGTTTTACCATAATCGATGTCAATCATAAGATAGAGCAGAGTTAACAGAGTTCCGCAACCGCAAACTTAACAGTTTCAGCAAACTCTGAAAAAGAATCGAAATGCAGATAGTGGTCGGGCAAATACACTTTGTTCAGACAGAAAACATTGAATTGCAAATAAGCCTCAGAATCGTAATTTATCTGAGAACCCATTTGCTCCGACACAAATACGCACAATCGAACGAGGGAACATGATTCTCCAGTACAATCAATTGATAGACATCTGTAGCCAACCTGAAATGCCTTTGGTAAACATAATAAACAAGAAATTCATCTCTCTAACATAACAGTTCGAAGCCTTCACCTATGAGGTTGGCCAAAGTCATTATGAGCTTAGGCTTGAGAACTGGAATAACAGATTCTCGCTCCAATCGGATCACTTCTTTCTCCTTTTCCTTCACCATTTCCTTCCCTCTCACCGTTCCACAACTTCCACTATCTGCCCTCAGGTAGCAACCAATGGATTCAACTTCCGACCACAGACGACAAATAGAAGAAAAGACACCAGGAGCTGATATCTCGCCGCAAACAAAGTACTCTTGACATTAACTAGTAACGTTTGCCTCTTTAATCGCATTTAGAGAACAGAAACGTTTCGTATGACGAAAGACACATAAATATGACAGGTACCCGATGCGATTCGTGAGGACGCGGAAATGGGCTGAGAAAAAGGATAGTGTTTTTGGTTGGGAAAGGAGAAGAGAATCAAAATGGGTACGGAATGGAGCAGATGTAGTACAAATGAGTCCAAGGGTCAAGGTATATGTTCAGGGGGGAATGTCACGATACCTGGTGGACGGGAAGTTGCTACTGTCGGCTGGTTAATTCGGTTTTAATTTCAACGTTATTTCAATTGTGCTTAATAAATCGAGTAATAGCGGGTACCCAGAGTACAAAGAGAATGACTATACCATAAGATAGGATTTCTTCAGCTGGACAAAGATAGGTATATATGATTAGACACTCCTTTTTTCTATTTTGAGGCTGGGGTCAAAATCAAAATCGCTATCCAGAGAAAACACATTATATGATCCTAATTAATATATCATTCTTACTTGTCTTCCTTCCCTATCAAAACACGTATGAACCAATGTCTTAATCCTCTTACAACTGATTCTCCTAAAGACCTTTATCACTTTTCATCTCACCATTTTCAGTTTCTTTTTAGTCATTTAGTCAATCATTTTTAAGGCATTCTTGCACCCTTCATGGAGACATTATCACCAAATTTTGAAGAAAGAAAGAGGAGGGAAAGAGATATTTAGATGGATACATTTAGTAGAGTATTCCATACTCAACCTTCATTTCTAAAGAGCTTCCACTCTGTGCCACCTCACTCAGCAAATTTACCATAGCAGGTATTCTTCCTTTTATTGATATTGGTATGTTTGATGGTGAACTTTTTGAAAAGTTTTTTTTTGACATTTTAACCTTTTTTGTTACTCTAGTAGTCGGTGTCTACCAGTTATTAGAGCAATTGTAATGAAATAGACATATTGAGCCTTTTACTGTAAAATCAAATTCTTCATAATAAAATAGCTCAAATTTGTTTCATTTGTGTTTCGTTTTTTTTAAGTTATGTTTACTTTTTTTTATAAAATGTAAAGCGTATTCTTTTTTAATCGTGCATTAAACTATCACAATAATTGCCAAAAGTCTATACAAGTTATTAGAAAGAAAAAAAACAAGTTCTTTAATTACAAAGGTAGAACGAGCTAGTTGAGCAAAATGAAAAGTTCCTAATGATTCTGTTTTTCCTAAGTGATAAATGAAACTCCAAAGAATGACATTTGTTCTATTACAACTCTTTCTTTAATTGCTACGAACCCAATTTACAATTCAGTTCCAGATTCTGGAAACTCTAACACCACAAGATAAATCCTACACTTCATCCCATACTTTAGACGTGTATTTGCATCTCAAAAACAAGTGATTCACAATTTCTTCTTCCTCGATGTTAATTTCCCAGCTAATGAGACGGCCCTTTCTAGCTAGCGTGCCCTTAACTACTAACCGAGTGATAACACCAGAGAAATTACCTCTACTCCAAATCACTTTGTGTCAACTCATATTTCCCCTTTCTTATGCATCTTGTCATATAACCGCCTGACATAAAAGCTTATGCATCTTCAATGTCCTACCGTTCAACGGGTCACGGTTCCACTCTCTTCTCTCATCTCTCAATTAGGGTTGTCAATTTCGGGTATTGGGTCGGGTTGAATTCAACCTGAACCCGACCTGCTCATGTTTCACCCCAACCCAAAACTGACCCGAACCCAATGTGATTTGTCAACCCGAACTGTCACCCGAAATCGACCCAAAATCAATCCAAAATTAAAAATATTGTGCTACCAATATAAATTTTACACAAAATCACCAAGATAATATAACATAACATAAAAAACCATCAAAAATAAATGGTTACATGATTGATATATTTAGGGCTATGTCGCATAACTATAAGAATATATATTTTTTCTTTTATAAAAATGTTTTCGGGTTACGGGTTGAAATCGGGTTGACAGATCAAACCCAGAACCAACATGGGTTTGTAGTAACCCAACCCGAACCCGACCCAAAAATGTTTTCGGGTTGAAAATTGCAACCCAAACCCACGTTTTAACGTGTCGGTTTCAGGTCGGTTTCAGGTTCGTGTCAAGACTGACAACCTTACTCTCAATCTCCTCGTCAGTTAGACTCCACATGGATTTCTTCCTATTCAGAGCCTAGTCCTCGACTTCACCTCCAAGCTTGTTGACGAGCTCCCTGTCTCTCTTCTTTCGATCATTGCCGCCGTTTCTATGGCTTCGCTCTCCACATGAACAAAGGGACAAGTAGTCGATCTAACAAGGAGGCAGGGGGCCACAAAGAGAGAGCCCATGCTATAACAAGATTATCCATCAATGTCAAATCTGACAAAGTAATGAAAGCCGGTTTGAATAGGTGTGTGGTTATCACCCTGCAGGAAGAGGTTTCACCAACAGAAGCTGTGGATTGTCTGCGCATTCGATGGCCGAATCTGGGAGGTCTTCTTGCCTTGTCTCGTAGAAAATATCTTTTGGTCTTTAACACAGCAAAGGAGGTGGAAGTCGTGTTGGACCAAACCCGGGAAAAGGGTAAGGAACAAAAAGGAGTAGAAATCCGTCGTTGGAACATGTTAGACCAGGTTGAGAGGAGACGTACATGGGTAGTCATCCGCGGGATCCCGTTACATGCGTGGAACAAGACTAACGTGCGAAGGATAGCCCAAACGGTGGGAGAGGTTGTCAAGATTGAGGAAGAAGAAAGTCATTTCGTGGAGAATTCAGAAATTCGAGTTCAAATTGATACCTCAACGCTTCAATTCATCAATTGGAAAATTATGGTTAAAGTTGATAACCATAATTTCCCTGTCAGTATCGTTGAAGCCAGTGAACAAAGGTCATATTCAAAATCGATTGATCGCTCTGAGAGTATCATCCAGATGGTAGATGTGAATAACAATATAACATTAGGTCAACAGAGTTCAAACGTTGACCAAATTCAAAATGGACTGGAAGGGGAAGATGAAACATTGGGACAAGAAAAGGGAGTTAGTGCCACGGTCAAGTCAGGGGCGTCAATACATGAGTCGGCGGGTAATTCCCAACATGGCCCTTACGATGCTGAGAGGGATTCAGTGGAGAGCAGCGCGGTTGGTCTGGGCGACACTCATCATGATAATGATATCATTTTGCAGGTGCAGAATACGATGGTCACTAACAGGGGTGAAGAGGAGCCGACAGGAATCGAGTCCCTAGAGGAGCGCCACAGGATTAAAGTTGTGGCAGAATTGCTACAGGAGGGCGATGTCTTCGAGGAGGGCGGCAAGAGGAGGACTTCGGGGACTGAAGAAACAAATAATGATATTGGGCCCCCCTTTAACCACGTGTGCCCATCACTGGGAGTATACAATTCTGATGAATTGATGATTCCCGAAAAATTCTTTGAGGAGGTGGAAACCCTGCAGGCGTGTGGAGACTTCGAGGAAGGAGGTGAGATAAAAATCTCAGAAAATGACAAGGAGGCTATAGGCGATATTCCTGTTCCCCATCCGCGCAAGTCAGAAAAAGAATATGAGTCAGACGATATGCTACAGGGTCACCACTTACCAGTAAGTGAGGAGATATATAATAAGGATGTCCCAGCAAGGGATGAGAGAGGAATAATTATTAATCCCGATAGAGAAGCGGATGAATGTGTTGACTTGCTTTTAAAATTAGGATGTGAAGTTCCTAATCCAAGCCTAACTAAGGCAAACATTCTTGCTCAAATCCAAGAGATGCAGAAGGCCCAACTAAAATAACAGGCCATAGTTTGATCTTTGGCGGTCAGTCTTGGGTGATGAGGGTCTGTATCCTTGGAAGATGTGGAGTGTTGGTCTGGCCACGTTGGGGGTGAAAGGTGATCAGGAGAGAGTCCAGTTTTTTTTAGTTGAGGCAGGCTTGCTTCTTGGATGATGTTTGTAGTATGTTATTGTCGTCTGGTGTGGGTCAGGTTTATACATTTTTTCTGGTCGGTGAGTGCGTCCGGGGTGTTAAAGTTAGGCTACTCGGTTTGTTGTAAGTTGTTTCATGGATGTGGTAGGGTACTCTTTTTCCTTTCTAAGCTTTTTCCCATTGGGTTTTGCTTAGAAAGGTTTTAATGAGGCCCGTGTTTAACCCATCCTTAATCATATTTAAATGATATGCTATATGCACAAATTATCAAAAAAAACATGCTGCCCCTTACTTGTCTTCCTAGTACGAGGCTCTCCTACGCTTCCTTCTGGTTCAAATCATGGTGAATAAATGCTTGTGTTTTTTTAAGCAACATATGTAATTTCTCGTCGAACAAAGGACTACCATTTACTGAGTTTGTTCCATCGGCTTTGTTCCCTTTGATGCAGTAGATCCTGCACCATCTGTCTATTTTGGTAAAAATAAAGTATAATACATGTATTAAGTACTTCAGCAAAGGTATCTTATTCAATTACAGTATTAATCTTTTTGGCTAAACTGAAAACATTGTATTATATTAATGAAGAAGCATTCAACAGACTTCTTGTATGTACAAACGCATACCAGGTTTTATTGTTCAACAGAGTATCATACTCGACTAGTGAGGAAGAACTTTACAATTGCATATAAAAGTAGAAAATCTGTCTAATTCAAAATAGGTTATGGAAAATGATTTATTACCGATAGTGAATTTGAAATTGTATCCATTAATGAACTGTAAGTTTGTCTTGTGAATTGTGAAGTTGTCCCCAATACTGATCATGAATACTAATTCCTAATCTCCAAACCTGATCGTAAATGCTGGAATACATCGGGGAACGAATCCCTATCGTAAATTCTGAATGCATCCAATCCTGATTGATCGTTAATCGCACATTTGATCTCTTGTTCTTCTGTCTTCGTCTCTCTAGCTCAGCATCGTCGTTTTGAAACAGGTGCTTATATGTAAAGACGTCCAGCAGAATGTCAGCAGAATGCTTATATGAATACACATCAGTTGTGGCTATAGCTAGCAAGAGGCAGTTAGCAGCATCGTCAACGTACAGTACATATGTGGGGAGAGGAAAGAGGTGAGAAGAAGAATGCGGAAGATATGGTGAACCAAAATCACTGCAAGTGGCGGGAATGGAGGTGATGAGCGGGTGGCCAAAAGAGAAGAGATAAGACACCTGGTAACGATCGGGAAGGCAAAGCGGGGAAGGAGAGGGACAACAACTCAAAGGAAGCAGTACTGCCCGGATGCAACCACATGGGAATGAGGCAACAAAAGAATAACACTTGACACTTCGCTAGGACTTCCTCTAAATGAAACACTAATCCTCCCCCCTAGAGCCCAAACATACATAAAAACAAACGAAACGAGTGTTATAATCATACATTTCACGAACCGGGTTCATCCATATCCAAATTGGCCTTAGATCGATACTGACGGGTTGCCTTGTTTGTTCTTCTGTTCATTAAGGCTTTCATTTCCTGAGGAGTGTCTTCATCCATGACACAGAAACCATCCTCCACTTGAGCAGCATTCTCAGCCACAATCCCTGAAGGAAGCAAACTTCGCTTGCTGCCGAATCTCTCACCAGTCATGTTAGCTCCGTCATCACTAGTCTTGGCTATAGAGCCATCTCCACTCTTCCTTTTAGGATTAAATATCACAGGCAGTGACAGATCAGCTGGAGGTTCATCTGGTTCTGTCTGCTTCGATTTCCTCAAAACATTGAGAAAATCCATACAAGCTTGCCGATTAGACTGATCATTTATATCATTTGAATCATCATCAATTGTATAATGTGTATACCCTTTAGGATTGCGAACATAATCCGGTACAGTCGACAACAAACCATTTCCCTTTTCATCACTCTCCTTACAGCCAGAGGCAAATCGAACTCTCTTCTCCGTACTGGAATCCTTTTCGCTTTCCTTCCTTTTCAAATTTGTCTGGAGATTGTGGCTTCCATCTTCATCAGATTGAGTGCTTTTGTTCCCTACTGCTGTATTGAAGGCTGTTGTTTCAGAAGAAGAAACTTGTAAAGAGCTGAGGTTTTTAGCCGCAGCTTCTTCATCTTCTTTAAGCCTTAGCTGAGCTGCCAAGTGATTGGCACGAGGGTCTTTACTAGCATCACCGAAATTGTCAGGTAGCTCACTGATAGTAACATCTCGGACACCATAGTCACCAAAGTCCCCCAAGTAAATGCGATCAGTAGATTTTACCCGACCCACAGCTACCTTGTCAAACTCATCCTCTTCTTCCTGCACATAAATTAAGCTCAATCTAAGTACCAAGAGAGGAGAAGAAGCCCTAGCGATCAACAAGAAAGCTCAACACAGGCTTACAGACACCACTTTGGAAGTAAAATTTGTTGTCGTAAGACAAGAGAATCTAATTTATAGACAAGAGAATCTCCTGAAACTGCATTGTGTATCCCAAGAAAATCCATAGGAGAAAAGCAAATTCTTAACTCACATTCAACACTCTGACCTTCAAATTTCAGTCACATCAGAACAATTACTGGTACCATACATACATACATACAGCTTTTGCATCCCTCACAAAATTTTATGAGTCCATCACAAACAAAGAATAATTATAGCACCATCAGAAGTATGCGTGCATCAGTAGGTAATAACCTCGATCATAACTCGACATTGTTAGGCAGGCAGACGGAAAACTCATTGCAAAAACAGCATTAGGTGATAGAAACAAAACAGGAGAGACGAACTAAATCCATGTACCTCGTAATCAAGAGTGCAATCCATTCCGATAGAATTCTTAACTTCCAACTCATCCTCATCCCCTTCAAAATCCTTTGAAATTTGGGAACCACTAGATGATCCGCCATTCCCAATCGCCTTCTGCTCTTCATCAATATCATTCTCATCGTCATCTTCCTCCTCGTCCAGGCTTTCGAGATCATCCTCGAGTTGGAGCTGCCGCTTATCCTCAACTTTCACGGAGCCGCCAAGATTTTCAACGGCCACCGCTTCCGAAGCTCCCTTCTCCAAAAAGAATCCATCGATATTTGAAGGAAAAGGAGGCGGAGGACCAACGGCTTCTTCTTCGGCGGCGTCCAACGGGTCGCGGTTCCACTCTCTCCTCTCAATCTCTTCGTCAGTTAGACTCCACAGGGAAGAGCTCAGAGGCTGGGAGGATGAAGCAAGAGAACCGAAGGTTCGGTCGATGCGGACCTTGAAGCTGTCTTCCATAGTGGTAAGGTGGAAATTGTAGGGTTCCAGTGGCGCGAGGGTTATATTACTGTCCGCTTCAAGGCGGTGCGGGCTGCGGGCGGGGGCGAACGCTGGTGATTATTTCTCTCTAGAGAATGGACCAGATGACGAATTTAACAGTCCACACTCCTCCCTGTTTGTTACCAGTATTAGGTGTGTTTAGACTGGGTGCTAGAATTATCTAAGAAACAATATAATACTTTCTTTATAAACAGCCCCATTAAAAACAAAAACTAATACTTCATCTCGGTCATTTTTCTTGTTCATTTTTCTCTTTAAGTTTTGGTCAATCCATCCTTCCTCGAATGTTGAAAGGAACTGGCCTTTTGAAACTCCACCACAACCGAAGAGATGCATTAGTGGCTTTTATGGGGACGGTGCGATTTACAAGAAATTTTGTTAATTATTCCGGTTTACATCGGCGGCCATGGCTACCGGTTATTTAGTCACTACCGGTAGGGGAGAGATCGATTTGCCAAATTCCTTCCTCCTAGACTGCTTGCCTACCTTTTCCAGCTCCTACACAAAGCAACATCCCATGGTGTTATGCAATTAGTAGTCGTCTTTTTAGCTTTAGCCTTGGATTGGGTCTTATAAGAAGAACTATCATATCTTCACTTGTATCTCTTTGATAATCAATGATATGGATAGAGTTTTTTTTTTCAAAAAACTTTTAAGATTGTCATACCCCATGACTTGGTCGGTAGTGAAGTGATATGCGAAGTGATATCCTTAAGTAAAGGTACCCACTACCTAAAGATTCATTTAGGACATAAAGGCTACGTTCGGATGTGGTAGTTTGGTGGTATAAAGGTGGTAGTTTGGGGGTGGTCCCCGCATGGGTCTCACGTGGGTCCTACGTTCTACTCCAATAATATACTGCCACATATAAAACAACCACAAAACAGTCAGACCAAAACAACCACAAAACAGACATACCGAATAGAGCCAAAAGTCCCGACAGATACCAACAAAAGCAAACTCGATCTACCCAATACTAACACGAACAAACTCTATCATACCAGACGACAATACTAAGGGCATTCATAACGTTGTGGATTCCACCCTCTTAGATAAATAAATAAATAAATAATTGCTACAGTTGAGTGAATTCTCTCTCATCGTTACTTCTTTAAGCAACGTTGTGCAAATCAATCATATTGCACGCTGGTTTCTATAAAGGCCTTAATTTTGCCTTTATCTAAAGGCTCAATTATGAGCCATTTGATTTAAGTGATATAATCTTGTCCGTTGATTAGTTTGCTTCTTCTTCCTCACGAGTTTGTTAGACCGGTTGTCTCACATCTCTACGTTTTTCCGATACTTGAGTTTTTGGTGTACAATACAATCTGGAGTAAATACATATCTTCAATTTCTCACATCGCTAGCATTTCTTGTCAATTGTCTACTAGCAATTTCTCATAGCTAATAATCCCTTATTTACTTAAGTTTTAGACACAGATTAATGTTAGTCATTGCTTAAAAAATATATGCCATGTTTTCAATAATATATGTGACATACAAAAATGAAATACTTGCCACGATTGTATATCGTTAATATACAAAAACTACTTAATATCCATTGATTAATTCAACAAATCAATCTTCTTTAATGACACTATGTGTATATTGAATAAAATTTTACACCTTATACTGTACATGTACGACTATTAGTTAAGTATTAGATACAGACAAATATGAACCATAGACCTTAAAAAATATATGACATGTGTGTACAAATATATATGCCACAGACTTATGAAATATTTGTCGCGAATGTATGTCGTTAATATACAAAAAGTACTCAATATTCATTGCTTACTTCAAAAAAATCAATTGTCTTTAATGAAGCTTAGTATATATTAGTTTGGCTAAAATTTTACAGCTTATAATGTACATGTACGGCTAATAATCCCTTATTAGCTTAAGTTTTAGATACAGATTAATGTTAGTAATTTGCTTCAAACAATATATACCATGTTTTCACAAATATATGTGTCATACACATGAAATATTTGCCATGAGGGTATATCGTTAATATACCAAAACTACTCAATATTCATTGCTTAATTCAACAAATCATTTGTATTTAAAGACGCTATGTGTATATTGAATAAAAGTTAACAATGTATATGTACATCTACGGCTATTGGCTATAGTTTTAGATACAGACAAATATTAGCCATGGGCATGGAACAAATATGCCATGTGGTACAAATATATGCCACTGACTTATGTAATATTTTCCACGAATGTAAATCGTTAATATACAAAAATACTCAATATTCATTGCTTACTTCAACAAATCAATTGTCTTTAATGAAGCTATGTATATATTGGGTTGGCTAAAATTTTACAGATTATAATGTATATGTACGGCTAATAATCCCTTATTAGCTTAAGTTTAGATACAGATTAATGTTAGCCGTTGCTTCAAAAGTATATATGTCATGTATTTACTAATATATGATCCATACACGTGTGAAATATTTGCCACAAGTGTACATCGTTAATACATTCTTTCATTGTTCTCGATCAGCAACTACGCTATATAAGCTTACTCAATGTCCATTCCCTAATATATCCCAACTGTAGAGTTTGATCACCAATACATTCTACAGAAACAAGGAGATCTTTCTTAGGGAGCTCATCAGTAACACTTCTAATGCTCTGGACAAAATCCGCTATGAGAGTTTGACTCAGGGGCGGAGCTACTCATGGTGTTAGGGGGCTTGGCCCCCCGATGTTTTAAAGAAAAAAAGTTGAAACTATTACTAGATGAATTTTATAGGCATAAAAAGTTGAAACTATTACTATGCTGGCTCTAATCTAACCACTTCCAATCAAATGTCACCTAACTAAGTATGACATTTCCTTAACTGTTATTCTCAAATATTGATTTCATTTATTTATTATTTTATTTTGATTATCCATTGGTAGTTGTATTTATAATATTTTCTAAGAAACAATTCATTTACAAAACTACACCAAGTGTAGAAAATAATATATATTTTTCAACAATTAGGTCAACTGGTAATAAAACTTTCAACGTAGTTTCTCATTTTTAGTATCCCCTCATCTTAATCATTTGATAATTATCATAAATGATTGTTTACTAACTTTAAAAAAATTATCAATTAGGGAGAAATTTGGTGTGTTTTGAAGTCAAATAGTTGGTATATGTTGTAAGTTAGATATCTATTTAGGTTTTTTAATTATATTTCTTGCATTAAAGTATAGGTTTTGAAGACTTGCTAAGTTATTAGTACCATCATTCATGATTATTGTGTGGCTTTTGTTTGAAATTTTTATTATATATAATATAAATAATGATTTATATTTCCTAATATAGTACTCTCTTTTACGATGCTGAAATATCAAAGACAATATTAGATAGTTTACATTTAAATCAAGATATATATTTAAATAATTGTACATTTTACCTATCATTTATATATAATTTTATACAATGTAATTTTTTGATAATTTTCTATTAACAAGTTTATAATAATATATATTATTACAAAAAATTGGCCCCCCTAACAATTAATTTCTGGCTCCGCCCCTGGTTTGACTGAAAAGAGCAAGCTTGAGGGACAACCTGAGCTCTTTATCCACCTTATCCCAGACAAGGCGACAACACCCTATCATTGACAGTGGTATTGGAATGACCAAAGCTGATTTGGTGAACAACCGTGGTACAGTTGCACAATCTATAACCAAGGAATTCATGGAAGCCTTGGCTGCTGTAGCTGATGCGAGCATGATTGGTCAATTTGGTGTTGGTTTCTACTCTGCCTACTTGGTTGCTGACAAGGTCATTGTCACCAAGCACGATAACAATAATTGTAACACCCTACCGCTAATCCAGTCATTATTTCACAATTACTTACCTTCGCAGTGGATATTACATACAACGGAGGGTGTACAATG
Source organism: Limonium bicolor (assembly GCA_023374045.1). Taxonomy (NCBI): domain Eukaryota; kingdom Viridiplantae; phylum Streptophyta; class Magnoliopsida; order Caryophyllales; family Plumbaginaceae; genus Limonium; species Limonium bicolor. The sequence goes on along the minus strand of CM041779.1, from coordinate 32,100,388 downwards.
TCGTTAGTCACCCACGTGACTAACAAGGCCAATTGCAAATACAACATACTATCGGTCTGATGAACTTGAATATACCGAGTACTCTATACAAAACAATTACATTTCATTTCCTTACCGATTCCACTACAAATACAACATTAAACCATTTCTATACCGAGTATACTACAATCCTCAAGTTGCGATAACATTCGGACTTATAATTCAACATTTCAATAGAAATACAGTTTCCATTACTCAACTACCCATGCTTATACAGCAACCCTGTCTTACACTCTTGAACGGTGGTCAGCTTCGAAGTACCTGTAAATAAAAACGGTGCCCCTAGGGCTCAACAAATTGCTGCATATGAAATTCGCATACCCCGCGTGCTAACTGGGGTACGCCCACTACTTGGTCGAGAACATGCGATTCATTTTAATTAAATAACATGCTCACATACAAAGGTATTCAATAAGGAATACAATCACACTAACACAACAAGTTGTTAGTTAGTATACACTTAATTATAGGCCTTGAGGGTTTCTACCTCACTATGCTTTTGTTCTTCATTCATTGTCTTACCCATTCTCTTGGGTTACTCCTACTCAAGTTCTCTTAGGTTCATAGATGCTACAAGTCTCCATCTCAATCCTCCATACTCAATTCTCTACTCTCGATTCTCAAAACTCAATTTCATGCTTAATTCTCAATACTCAATTTCATACTTAATTCTCAAAACTCAATTTCATGCTTAATTCTCAATACTCAATTTCATACTCAACTAGATATCTTTTAAGTCATTACCCATGACCTCCGGGCAGAGTCATACACAAGACTCACCACCGGGCTTACAATACTCGTCTTACTTTCCCGGCTACGACCCTACACCGGGTCTAGCATGGTGGGAAGGTTTGACTAACAAATGGAATTATACACTTAGTTCCTTAAATAGCATACGTCCGGTTCTCTACCGAATTGCTCAATTCCCAAATACTCCTCTCTCGGAGTTATATTACAATCTCAAGGATTAGCCTACAAGTATCTCTCTCGATATCCTCTAATAGCTTAGGGAATTATTTCAATTTCTAGTATTCTCAGATTTAAGGGTTTCCCCAACGTTTCGAATACTTTTATGTTCGGTACATTTTATCTTACTAGGTCGGATCCTCAAATTCTGGGTCAACTATTTTACTAAGGGAGTTTGGTGGTCCCTTATCAATCGTTTACCTCTTCCAACGGTTCATATCTTTGAACTATCATTATCCTCCCAAGTAGAGGTTCGTTACATACTTCCACTACTACTTGCTTGGTGGATTATTTCCAATTCGGTTCTCTTACCGTTATCGGGAGTTTACTAATCCCGTACACTCTCTCACGTTCTAGTGAGTTCATAGGTTTGCGTTATCATTTCTTGGTTCAATAGTTTTAGTGCTTTTCCACGTTTTCATTAATTCACAACTTGACTCTTTCTACGAGTCACTAATCAAACAAGACTTAACTATGAGTTGAGCTATAGTGCACAATCAACATCCAAGAACTTCATCCACAATCTCACATTTCATGAATTATACAAGCTTCAAATACAAAATACAGTCTAACAAGGAATAATACAATACAAGCACAAGAAGGTGCAATCAATCCGATTCGTGCATTTATCTTGTTTAGGTGATAACACAAAGCACACAAGCACACAAATCAGAGTAACCAAGGTAGCATATAGGGCATGAGAAAATCATACCTTACACCATGGTTTAACTTTACTGTGTCACCTCACGTTCCTCGAGTCTTACTCTCGAACCACTGATTACATGTCAAATGGTTCTGTTAACATCAATACTTTACAGTAGGTAAATAAGTACTACTCCCGTACTTACCCCGTTGTCCCGTTATTCTTAGTTTTACTCTTGTCAATTTATATTCTTACTTCTCACTCACTTCTAGCACTGTTTATACTTCTTATGACCTTTACAAGTCACCAAACAAGTCCTAAACATCATCTAAAACCATTATCATTCAATCCCCCATGTTTTAAAGCCTTAAAACTACTTTCGGCACATTTTTGGGGGTGGTCCGGGACTTGGTCCGCACCCAAGGTCCCGGACCAATACAGACTTGCACTCTCGGGTTGTTTTGCTCCTGGTCCGGGACTTGGTCCTGGACTAAGGTCCCGGACCAATACCAGTTTTCACTCTCGGCGCATTTTTATGATCGGTCCGGGACTTGGTGCGACCCCTAAGTCCCGGACCCTGCTAAAAAGCTGATAAAAGGTCAATTTTCAATCCCATTTCAACCCCTACTTCACACCTAATCATTCCCTAATATTTCCACATGTTTTATACACGTTTAAACCCCTTAAAACACTCCTTAAACCTCTTGAATCATGAGTCCAATCCTCACCCCAATTCTTGCTTAATTTCTACAAATTTTCATTTCTACATTTTGCACTTTGCACATTTGTGCATTTCCTAACTTCCTCTTGGTAGTTTACCACATTCTCAACCCCATTGACCATTTCAAATCCTTCCTAGACATTTGCATTAACTATACCCAAGTCCATCCTTCATTTCCAAGGTTATACACACTGAGCCTTTTTCCTAGAAATCCAATGTACTACCACACTCACTTGCTACAGATTTTACACACCCAAGTATCCCTCATCCAACTACCATTCCATGGTGACTAATCAATCTCAACTCAATCCTATAAACACCTAGTTAAGCCTAGGTCATTCTTTACTCAATATACACTTAAAACTCCTTCGGTTTCTACCGAAATTTTGCCATAACTCCGTTGCTTTTCTAGCATTGTCCAAAATCACCTCATCACCAAATTTCATTCAATACTAACCAAACCTTAGTGGGTTCTAACAGCACACAATACCCATTCAAATCTCATCAAATTCTCCAAATACATCATAATACATAATTCATACACTACTTGGCTCCTAGGCCTTCAATTCAAAGCAACAATGCATAAATTCCTCATCTAACTACTCAAGGTACAATTCCACCCAGTTTTGGTTCATTTACTTCAATTTTCCCATCCCATAATTATAATACAATCAAGATAGTTATTAAGGTAGTTTGTTTACCTTAATTCTCAAATGTTCTTTTCCACTTCCCTCCTCCTCTTCTCCATTCGGTCAAATAGGAAATGTCAATGCCAATGCTCCAGCCCAACATCCAAGGAATACCAAATGAGTATAATTAAACTTCTAAACCCTTGGAATCATTCTAATTCAATGAAAGGCTTAAAACACAAAAATCTAGGGTTTTACCTTTGGATTTCCAAGAGGGGTTTTAACCCTTGATTCAAGAAGATGATTACACCACCATTGGAAGGTTGAAATAATGCTCAAAAGAGAGAGAAAAACAAGGCATTACAAGGGGTGAAAATCGGCCATCAAAGAGAAGGAGGAAAAGTGAGTTTTTCATGAATCTTCTTACCTTAGGAGAAATAGGAGACTCCAAGCTTCAAGAAAATGTGATTTTATCTTCAAATGGGCAAAACCCATGGAGATGAAGTTCACCATTTTGAAATTTTGAAAAGATAGAATGGAAGCCCTTGATGAGGGAAGTTCAAATATGTGATTATTTTTAGTTTGGAGCATGGGTGAAGCTTGGGCAAGCACGAGAATGGCAAGAAGCCATGGAAGCTCCTTCCAAAATCGTTCCAGTAGAGTGGGAATGGAAAGAACGGCTGGAGGAGAAAGAAGAAAGGAAAGAGAAGGGGAAAAGAGAAAATGAGGGAGGAGAGAGAAGAAAGTTGCTTTTGTAACTTTTCATTTTCTTTTCTTTCTTTTTTTTTCTAGCTTACTAATAGAATAGAGGGGAGGCTGATTTAAGTAGTAAAAACCGGCCCCTATGAGTACATGAGAGGGAGCGTTTTTCGTCTTTTACAGAAAACGCTCGTTAATTTACCCGTTTTAGCACTATTCACTAACCGGGCCCGTTTCCGGATTTTTCTCGTTTCTTTAATTTTAATGGTTCTTAAGCTTCCATTAATGTTTAATTATAGTTATTTGGTTGGATATAATTTTTACGTGTCTGTTTGACCACTTAAATTCACGTTTTCGGGTTTTCTAGAAAAACATGCTCTAAAGCTTTATTAGCGTTTAACACATTATTTGGATCCGTTTTCTTCGGGAATTGTCCCCGTATATTAATTAGGAATTATTAAGCCTTGGAAATCCATCTAAGACCCTTGTTGAGGTCGTATTCCTCCTATGGTCCCGTAACGCTCGTTTTTGTGTTTTTCGCTTTTTAAGTGTTTTCTCTTTATTTTGGATTTATTTTCTTTACCAAAATTCTTTAGGCGCTATTAGGCCCTCAAATACATATTAGAATAATTTAATCACCATAATTAAGTTCGGGGTATTTCAATAATAAGGCAAGATCCAAATAAGCGAGGAAGAAACCAGACTGAGAGATATGTTGAGCTCCTAAGAAGATACTATTTACGTTTACAATGAGAGAGAACGGGAAATGTACGAGAAGCCCGCAAAACAACCAACTGTACCAGAATGCACAGGGAACCTGGCCAAGCCGGTGGATTTTTCACAACAAGAACCTCAAGGAAAGGAAGATAGTGGCCATGGTTTTTCGAGAGAAGAAGAGCAGGGAAGTCAACTATGTATACGTAGAGGAGGCTTATATTGATAAATCGGGAATATTACACATCCTGCTCATAAAGTATTGATTGTCATCTCATCGGTTCCAAATGGAATCTCCAAGCAGAAGAAAATTTGGTGTTTTGTGCCGGTGAGAGAAAACGAAAATGACTAGAATAGAGATGAACAGTGACTTGTTTGTTAATCTCAACCATTGATAAATAATTTAAATACATAAAGATTTGACGGATAGATTTGAAGCCTTTATATAAAGGAACTTAAAAAGCCTTTAGGGGATCCACACCCATCCTATTGGCTATAACGTTATAACATTAACAAAAATAATAAAAATCCTAATATATTCCTAAAGTAAAAAATTTGGATGAGAGGAAATAGAATGTTTAGGAAGTCTACCATCGTAGAGATGATAGTTCCTTATAATAAAATAATATATTTTTGACAGGACACTTAAAAACGAAGTTAAGAACCTCTCCACCATTGTAGATGCCCTAAAACATCAACGCACCCAATCGACAACAAAGGAACTTAATTTAAAAACATTTTGTAGTGTTCTAAATTACAAACCTCAATTTAATGTTTGACAACCTAAAAGAAATATATAATTTTCTATTTTATATTCATATCATGATCGGTCTATTGTGCATTATTAGGCATGTTATAATTGAATGTTTTGACTGATTTCCGTATAAGTTTAGGTTTATTAAATTCTTCATTTCTAGTGTCGTGAATATAGATTGTCACTCTTGGAGAATGAGACTTTCATTACATCCATTCCCAACTCACGTGGGACATTCTATAGCTGCGTTTTTTAATCCTCAGTGTGTAACATTAGTTAATGAACTAAGGCCCAATGGGTTGCTATCTGGACTGTGATGAGTACAGTGTAACAAGCATACATTGATACATAATACTATATAATAACATTCTTACATGTTGATTGATATCCCACCCAATCATAAACTATCTTCGATACTGATCTCTTAAATCAAGATCAGTACCAGTTTCGAAGTAATTTTCATTTCTCTTGTGTATATGCTTTAGATCTTACCTCCGAAGTATTTTTATTTAAACGACGTTTAGAGTTGTTTTTATTTTTTGGGAAATTACACCCCCCACCTATGAAGTTTGGCGAAATTACACAGTCCACCCACGAGGTTTCAAAAATTACTTTGCCCACCCATGTGGTTTCCTTTATTTTACGTCCAGCAACTTTTCTAATATTTGATCAACTTAAAAGATGCTTAAATGTTGTCCATAATTGATGAAACTTTACATGGACGATGCTAAGATGTTTATTTTTGTCCAATGCCAAATCCAAAGTTTTTTAAGCTCATATATGACCTGTGGGACCCAATGAAAGCACGTTCACATGTCACATTTTTATTGGGTCCCACGGATCACATAAGAGCTTAAAAAACTTTGGATTTCATGCTAGACCAAAATATAACACCTTAGCATCATCCATGTAAAGTTTCATCAATTTTGGACAACATTTAAGCATCTTTTAAGTTGATCAAATATTAGAAAAGTTATCGGATGTAAAATAGAGGAAACCACATGGGTGGGCAAAGTAATTTTTGAAACCTTGTGGGTGGACTGTGTAATTTCGTCAAACGTCATGGGTGGTTTTCCCTTTTTTTTCAAAACGACGTTTAGTTAAAAGATAGATTACGTGCACATTATTTTTTAATAAAACAATACATCAGTGACATGTTCTTTAATTTACATTCCACTATTCGTTTAAACCAAGTAGAATTTATCAATTTTTTTTCTTAAAAATTCATAATATACCACTAAAGAATTTTGTAATTCATAATACACATCTTTTCAAAACATATTCATAAGATACTCCTAAAAAAATTTAAAATTCATAAAATATCCCTAATGGATGACCTTAAATAGTGACTATTTTATGTCATGTTTCATGTTAATGGCTGCGTTCGGTAGTTTTTTTGTGGTTGTTTTGGTCTGATTGTTTTAGTTGGCTGTTTTGTGGTCGTTTTGCTGGTTGTTTTGTGGCTGTTTTGAAAACTTGTGTTCGGCAGGCGGCGGTTTCGTCTGGTTTGTTTTGAATAAGTTAGTTTTGTGCAGTGCGTTTGCCGTTTTCGTTGTTAAAAATTTTATTTTACATTTTAAAACAACTTTTGTTAATAAAGTTAAAATATATGTAGATATTCAATTATAGCCTTTATAATTATTATTCTTTATTATTATTTTAGTGACAATTAATTTATATATGTATACATATTAATTTGTAAATAATTTTTTTACATATATTTAAAAAAATAAAGAAATAAACCATTGTATTTAGAGCAAATATATTAGATGTTATATATAAAAATAAAATTTTATGGATTTATATTAGTATTTAATATAACACTTCAAATGTATTAATACTTAAGATTATTTTAATTTTTAATGGAATAAATAATATCATTGAAATGAAAAAGCAATTCATTCTAATAATAAAATAATTGACTGTAAATGAATATATATATATATATATATCACTTATTATTGTATTATTATCTATTGTTTAATTATTGATAAAATATTTTTTTAAACATATATTTGTAGTTAAAACAATATATTCTATTCAGTTAAATATTACTTAATGAAATTCAAAAATAAGTTTAAATTTAATACTGGATATGCCAAGAATGAAAAATAACGTATATTAACATAATAGTTTGTACAAACAGTTTTGTAATTAATCATTACTTAGCAAGTTGAATACTTATAATTGATATTTCTGAAATATACTACAAATATTTTGTACTCTAATAATTTTGATATAATTGAAAGTTTACAAAGTAATTTTTATTAGTTTGCTCTTTTCCTTGTAGAAATTTTATTAGAATTGATAGATAGTAATAGTTTTAAGAGACTATTTATCTGTATCTAATAAACAATTTAGAAAAATCTACTAGTTTAAAACTATTGTTCTATATTATTTTCATTAATTTATAATTTAGTATACCAATCTTATAAAAAAAACTAAAAATAAAAAAGGGAAATAAACTAATTTATAATATTAATCTATATATTTCAATTTTGATTTAATTTTATGTCAAATTTAATATATAATATCATTTTAAAAATATAATTATAAATATTGAAAATTTAAATTAATTTTTATATTAATTAATATTATTAAAATTTTCTCGCCCCTTAATTACAGTTTTTTGGTTCCGCCTCTGTTTACGATATTCATTATATTTGCAGTATAAATTGTTGGTTGTTTTGTGGTTGTTTTGTGCTGGTATATTTGTGGCTGTTTTGAAAATTGTTGTTCAGTGATGGCGGTTTGGCATTTTCTGTCAAATATGCCAAAATCAAAATGCCACATTTATACCACATTTATAACAACTCCGAACGCAGCCAATAAGAGCCCTTTTTGTATACAGAGATATTTTGGATTTTTTTGTAAATAATTTTATTTTTTAAAAAAAATAAAAAAATTATAAAAAATAACTAAAACATATATAAACGTAAAATAAAATTAATAGTTCTTAAATATTAAGTATACACCAATCTTCAAATAACTTATAAATTAAAATACTTACTTTATCATAGATGTTAGTTCAATTAAAAGATTATAATTCACAATATATAGATTATAATACCATATAAATTAATTAATAAAATAAATAAATATGTAAATAAGTTGAAATATGAATATTTCTTTTTTAAAAAAGAATTTATAATATGAATATATATTTTTTCTAATTTTAATAACATATAAAATTATAAAAAATAATATATTATTAAAAGTTATAAATTTCATTAAATAAATATAAATATTATCATAAAATTTGAAACTTTTGTCCTCTTTTCATTCTCTAAACTAACCAACTATCATAATTTTTTATGTTTTTATATGTAAAGAAATTAATTTATTTTTACAATTTTTACTTAAAAGATATAAATTGAAATATTTATTTCCTTTGTTTTCTCAATTAGGGTTTTTACTATTAACTAACTACTCATACTCATAGTATGATAAGTTTAGGAAATATATAAAATGAAATTTTTTGATAATATTTTTATTATATACTTATATATATATATATATATATATATATATATGGAAAAATTACACTGCCCACCCATGACCTTTCACGAAATATCAATGCCCACTCATGATCTTTCAAATATTACAACGCCCACCCATGACCTTTATCAGTATTATCTTCCGTCAACCTTTTTCAAGTTTCCATCTCTTTCCGTCTTTGACCATTGACTTTAATGTTTCCCTCCATTTGTCATCCAAACAGACCCTAAAATATTACCAGTATTGAATTATTTCTCCTTGCCAGTGACAAACTTCAGAAAATAGAACTCCCGCACCCCACTCCCATTCGCATTCGACACTCCCATTCGCATTCGACACTCGCCAGCGATTTCCTCGGTCTGTATGCTTCTTCTTCGTCGACGATTCGCTGTATGTGATACATTGATTTGCTTGTTGATTTGTTGGGTGGTTGAACCCCATTTCCCCCATTTTGAAATAGTTAGGGTTCTTGTACTTCTGAACTGTCGATCTGCGCAACCTATTCTATTGTGCTTCTGTTGAAGCAATGCGAACTGGATGGTGATTTGCGCTATCCATTATTGCCGATTTTGCAACCTGTTGTTTAATGACTGCGCTTCTGTTCCCTCTCCTTTGCTGGCAATTTCTGTAATTTGTATACTCCATTGTCGGCGCTTTCTGTACTTCTGAATCTGTCGAATGGCTACGCTTCTGGATTTTTGAGAATCCACTATGATACGTTCTCTCTCCTTTGCTAGCTATTTCTGCAACATTTGAAAATTGTCAAAAGTCTTGTTGGCCTTGCTTGAAAGTTTACTGATTTGCTGCGTTTATGTGCCCCCCCTTGCTAGCGATTTCTGTAATTTGTAAACTCCATTGTTGCCAAAAGTGTTTGTTGGCCTTGCTTGAAACTTGAAAGTTTACTGAAACTTTCAACGGTTGTTGAATGATTGCGCTTCTGTGCTCTCTCCTTTGCTGGCGATTTCTGTAATTTGTATACTCCATTGTTTGTGCTTTTTGTACTTCTGAATCTGCTGAATGTCTGCGCTTCTGGATTTTTGAGAATCCACTATGATACGTGCCCTCTCCTTTGCTAGCTATTTCTGTAATATTAGTGTTGTCCATTACTAGTGAAACTTTTCTTGGCTGTTTCTTATGGAAATACTGACAGTAGTGTTATTTTTCCTTGTTTTTTTCATGATTTCAGACTACTTGGATGAAAGTTGGTATATGAGGATGGAGGTCCACACTATAGAATTATCGTACGGAGGATGTACATTCTGCTTTCCGGAGTTAGACCCTGATCTGTACTCCACCATAGAGTTGATGCGAGGACTATGTTGAAGAATTGCAAGACAACCCGTTAATCCACCTAGTAACCCCACATTCTTCTACATGCACCCAAAGAGCAAAAAATATATTGAGATCTGCAATGATAAGGGTCTTGTTAATATGTTTAAAGCCTGTTTCCTCCATGGAGAAGATCAGACTGGTTATTAGGGAGTCTACGAAGCGCACAATGTTGATGGATATGTGCACGAAATATGAGCAACATCAAGGGATGACCCCACTTCAAGCACTCGAACCAGTTGAAATATCCTCCTCTTCTCCTCCTCCAGCTAGCCAACCGTACACTCAACCACAATCTCTTCTCCACCAGCTAGCCAACCCAACACTCATCCACAATCTTCTGCTCCACCAGCTAGCCAACCCAACACTTATCCACAATCTTATCCTTCTCCAGTTACACAATCCAACACACACCACAGTCTTCTGCTCCACAAGATATCCAGCCCAACACTCAACCAATTATTCTCCCCCTCCAGCTAGCCAACCGTATACTCAACCACACTCTTCTGCTCCACCAGCTAGCCAACCCAATAGTCAAGCACAAGCTAGTCCTCCTCCAACTAGCCAACCTCCTCCTTCATCAGCTCCTGCTAGAAGAAAGTGCCTCGGGGGCTTAATTCTTCATTCACATTCAGACCTACTTGTCCTGATTTTTCTACTAATGAACCACCCACACAACCTCTATCTACTCAAACTAGTAACACCACCCCAAGAAGTGTTGATACACACACTGGTGTGCATGGGGTTAAGAGTGTCTGGAGTCAAAAAATAGCAGCTAGATTACTTACAGTAGCAGCATACATACACGTTGGTGTGAATCTGTCGAATGTTTCTGGAAAAAAATTTGTCGAATGTTTTTGCATATGGATGTGTATGTATGCTGCTGTTGTAAGTAATCTAGCTGCTATTTTTTTACTCTAGACACATTTTTGCTTTCAGTGTTTGTTGTCATTGCAGATCGGTGCATTTGTACTGAGTGTATGTAAGGCATTGCAGATTTTACATAGTAATGTCATTGCAAATCAGTGATGGTAATATCCTTGCATTTTTTACTGAGTGTATGTAAGGCATTTTATAACTTTCTTATACTTTCATCTTGCTCATTTTTTACTGATTGTGTCATTGCATATTAGTGCAGATTTTACTCATTGAGTGTTTTAGTGCAGCAAATGTTGTTACAGATGGCAACAATCCATAATGGTGTCCATTTTTTACTGTTGGTAGAATTGACAGAGCCATAAATGCAGCAGCAAATGTAACAGCAAACATTTCTATTTCATTGATAATGGAGAATGTTTTACAACCACATAATATGTCATTCTTCAGCTAACACAAGATAAGAAACAAGATGCTACATTGACATTACATATTACCCCATCCATAACTGATACCCTTACATAAGACTAACTCGAAGAAAAAACATGATGACTATTACAATACAAACTACAAGTGCCATCTTCATAACGTTTATCTCAGCCAGTCTTGTTTTCTGCATCTCCTCAAGCTTGGTTACCATACAAACGTTCAAACTTTTCAACTCAAGCAATGTAAGTTCAATGCCATCAGTTTGTGTGCCCCTTGCATGCCTTTCGAATCCACCACCAGAAGAAGAAGCATTTGACATATAAAACTTAGGAGGATTGATTTCTCTCCACCACACAAAGAACTTGCACTTGTTGGCTGCACAGTTGTAAAATGGTGTCTCATAGTTTTTAGCGGTATTAGCAACCTGCAATTGGGCACTCACATTACAGTGACATTTCACATCCTTCTTATGGATGGAGTTGAAACTGTGTCCACTAGAAGAAGACATTCTGCATAAACAATAAGCAACATACAATTCAAACTCATATGCAAGACAAACATAAGCTCAGATCGGTCCGTATGGCCTTCATCATCGCTTTTCATGAAGGTTACAATGCTTTATGTGCAAAATATATCCATGGAGCAACCCTAACATAAACCGCTACGACGCATTAACGCGGAGCAATTAGATGCAGCGCTGCTTCGACACAGACAATTGCACATAAAGTCGTAACCCACTGAATAATGGCCATTTTGAAAGCTATATTGCATATCATAAGAAGCAACATTAGCTAATTAACAGTAGAATTTGTTTTTTTTTTGCATCAGAAATCACTTATAGCATCACATTTCATCACACACAACCATCGAAAGTTTCAGTAAACTTTCAAGCAAGGCCAACAAAGACTTTTGGCAATTTTCAAATGTTGCAGAAATAGCTAGCAAAGGAGAGGGCACGTATCATAGTGGATTCTCAAAAATCCAGAAGCGCAGACATTCGACAGATTCAGAAGTACAGAAAGCGCCGACAATGGAGTATACAAATTACAGAAATCGCCAGCAAAGGAGAGGGCACAGAAGCGCAGTCATTAAACAACAAGGTTGCATAAATCGGCAACAATGGATAGCGCAAATCACCATCCAGTTCGCATCGCTTCAACAGAAGCACAATAGAATAGGTTGCGCAGATCGACAGTTCAGAAGTACAAGAACCCTAACTATTTCAAAATGGGGGAAATGGGGTTCAACCACCCAACAAATCAACAAGCAAATCAATGTATCACATACAGCGAATCGTCGACGAAGAAGAAGCATACAGACCGACGAAATCGCAAGTTTCCCCCAATTTCAAAGAACCAGGAAAACATACCGCAAATCGTCGACGAAGAAGGAGAGTTCCCCCAATTTCAAAGAACCGAGACAAACTTACGGGAATCGCCGGTGAAAGAGGAGAGAAGACACCAGACAAAGGTGGAGTACAAAATCGCGACCACGAAAGAATCAGGCTCGAACGCGACTGATTGGGATTTTCTCCCAAATTAAAACCCTAGCAAATCGAGGAATAGAGGAATGCAGTTAGGCGGGGCGGAAATAAGAACATATGGTCTTATTGTTTGGTCAACAACAAAGAGATGGTCAAATATAACAGACACTAACGAGAAACTTGAAAAAGGTTGACGGAAGATAATACTGATAAAGGACATGGGTGGGCGTTGTAATATTTGAAAGGTCATGGGTGGGCTTTGATATTTCGTGAAAGGTCATGGGTGGGCAGTGTAATTTTTCCTATATATTGCTTATTATATTTAATCAATAATTAGCTTGACTTTTTGTGTATATTTAATATTATTTTTTATTTTTTTTTTGTTTTTTGTTACTTTTTTATTCCTTTTTTATATTTTGTTATTTTTTATTTGTGGTATTATAAATTCATTTTATAGAATTTCATAAAATATCCATAAATAAAAAAAACATATTGTGAACTTGACACATGACCTACAATGTCAGAGTAATATAATCATTATTCATTTTATGAATTATGGAATTTTGTAAATTTTGAAACTCTCTCAACGCTGTATAAAAAAGAGGTATATTGTGAATTCACTTATAATTTTGAATATTACTTGAACAATTCATGTCATTCGTCATCTCCATAGAAAGAAAGTGAATATGACAATGCTCTAATTTTGGCAGTCACTTTTCATTTCTATTGAAATTCGTCTCCTTATCTATATAAACTTTCCTCAACATTATGTTGTATCTTAGTCATGGTCATAATATTAATACTTGTTTCATATGTAACATTGTATTATAGGGAAAAAACACAAAATCTGACAAAACTCACCTTTAAAAGACAATGAAAATACTAAGGGACACAAAGACCTTTCCCTTTTAAATAGCATACCTTATTTATAGTAATAATAAAAAAAAAAAAAAGAATTAAACGGTTCAATCTAGTCTTGGCAAATTAATAGTTGTTTTATTTTAGCTATTTATGCTTGGTTTGTATGTAATAGTACGTCATTAAAGAAGATCATAAAACCCACTTGCAATCCAACTATGGGTTACCTCAAAATGCTATATACAACATGCTATATACATTATATAAGACGAATATGCCAAGAGGAACAAGAACTTAATTTTAGAGATCAATTTTAAAGAAGACTAGACAAGGATGGAACGACAAGGAATACCCACTTGCTCATATCAATCCAAGAGTTTTAACCACCCATAGCAGAACGAGATTCTCCTACCATAGAGAGAAGCGGCTGAATTGATCATTGATCAGACTCCTATGGAACTCCTGAGTCAGCGGAATGTAGATTTTTTTTTTTTTTTTTTTTTGACAAACAGTATGTACTTTTGTGTTTCGAACTAACGCTCAGTGTGACCGCTCCACCGTCGCATATTTCACTTTATACTTCAAATATGAAAAGCAGCAATGGATAATCAGATTCACAAATTAGCAACTACCAACGATAGCATTACCCACGGTGAAAGAAAATCAGTGAATAGCATCAGCTCTGCAACAAACTTGCCATCATTTGAATGTATGACCATCAACTGGTAGCATACATACACACAAACATCACATTCAAATAAGTATGTTCAGGTAGACAGAATGCAGCAGATCGTCAACCAGATAACTGGTAAGATATATACACATTAACATAATAATCTCAACAGCTTCTTACTAACTTGAGTTTTCTCGTCAAGACAAAATATGCCAACAAAAGTATAAGCAGCAAACTCTAAGTAACAGCTAAGGGAGATAATCGTAAGACTGATTATTGACCCCGCTTCATTTTCACTAGGAAGATTGATCTCTAAAACGGAAGATGAACTTCATACATTCAGGAAAACTAATTTTTTTTTTAATATTTTGGTAGATTTCGGGTAGAGGAGGATATAATCACTTACCAAACAGGATCCTCATTATGCTCCTAACAGCAGGCCCTCGTTTACTTCTCAGTATCTCTCTGACACTCTTCTCATCGGGCACAAATCCTTTCCCTTTGAGAATTTTTAAAAGCTCCATTCCTTCCTCCTCATTCCCCTGTTTGACCAACGCCTCAAAAACCGCCACACATGTCTCCGAGTTCGGCCTCATCCCTTTATCCATCATCTCCACCACATACTTCTTTGCATCAGCCAAAGATTTTCCATCCCCCGCCCCAGCCAACCCCTTGATCAGAACCGAGTAAGTGTAGGCGTTAGGGGCCACCCCACCAGCCAACATTCTTAAGAATACTTTATGGCCCTCTTTGCTCTGGCCAGCACCCATATAGGCCTCGATCACGGCGGTATGGGCTACCACGTCAGGCATGTTACCCTTTTCCTTGATTACCTTGAAGAGTTCCAAGGCCTCGTGGGTCAAACCGTCCTTTGACAACGCGTCGAACATCTTGACTGCATTGTTGAGCAACCCTTCTGTCCTCATCTTGTGAAACACTTCTTGCAGGTTCTTTGGGTCAACTGGGTCAGTGACTGTTGGCTTCCTGTTGAATGGATCGTATGGTGGGGGTAGATTAGGTTTATTTTCCCCTACCTCCGTTTTTGGGTTAAGGGATTCCTCGGAATCGGATTCGGAGTCAGAACTTGGGAGGGAAAAGTTTACTAGTTTCGAGTTAGTCCTTTTGGGAATTTCATCCGGGGAGGATCCGAATGGTCTGGAGATGGGGGTTAGAGGAGACGTCGAAAGAACCAGAAAAGCGGGTCTAGTGAAGGGAGATACTGGGAGAAGCGACTCGGTTTTGCGAGAGCAATGGGTAAGCTGAGGAGAATATTCAATGCAGCTTAAGCGAGAGAACAAAGCGGGCAAAGAAGAGGATGAAAAGAAACGGCGGCTTGAAGTGAGAAGGGATCGGAAAATCGCCATTTGAGGGCTACTAGATGTGCTACTGGAAGCAAGCGCTGAGCGTGTCTGTTCTTCCTCCGCTCCGGAGCAAGTCAGCAACGCAGGAGGCGGGAAGCGCTCTGTGCTTATTCTTCTACCAGAAAAGCACCAGGCATATTTTTCCTTTTTTAAAAGTGAAACGAAATTCTAGTTTAGTTTTCAGGAAAATATAGCTTAAACCCATATATCATGTAAAATTACATCTCAAGTTTTGGGAAAAATACAATTCGAACCCATGCATTACTGGAAATCACATGTAGTAGTAGCAAAATATTAAGGGAAAATTATATTATTCACCCATCATAATAAGAAATTACACAGATTACTCATGCATTTTAAAAAATTACACGAGTCACCCATGTATTTTACAAAATTACTCATGTCACTCATCAAATATCTAAGTAAATAATGACAATGCAAAACAATAAAAAGAATCTCAACTCTATATCCTATAATTAGGAAATGAAGATAAATTGCACATATTTTATGAAGAATTGCACAGAAGTAAACGCTTTATTATTGGTTTTGTCTCTTTATTTTAATGTATTTCCCCAATAGTAAAAAGGAAAAAAAAAACTCTGAAATAACATTAAGGGACAAAAATAATACCCATATTAACCTCTCTCCCAAACTAATTCCTGAAATAACTATTAGAGTATAGTATATGTATAGCCTATAGTATATAGTTCTTATGTTACTGATGTAATATGGTCCCCTATATGCTTAGCTGTACCGAGTATTATAAGTACTCTACTGTACACTCTCCTCAGTAGTCTCTTAATACTCCCGTTCTTATTTTCCTTTCTCTCTGTAAAAAGACTCTTCTATCTGTAATACTCACAGATCAAGAATCCGTGTATGAATGCAGTTTTTCTCCTCTCTTTCTTCTCGTCTCCTTAACTCGATAATCTTGTCTCAGTTTGAGATGGTATCAGAGCAATCAAGCTGAGATTGCGCCTTCCGCAGACATGGCAGACAACATCGACGAGAAGACCGAAGACGAAGATGATGAAGTTGTCGAGGAAAGCGAATCCAAATCGGGATCGCAAGAAAAAACCCTAATCTCCTTACATACCTAAATGATCCCCTATTTTCTCATCCATCAGATCAGACCAGTCATAGCTTTGGGATCAAGTTCAAAGGGAACCCAGGTTTCGACCAATGGAAGAAGGCGGCAACGATTGCCTTGAAGGCCAAGAACAAATTTGGTCTGGTAAATGGGCAAGTTAGCGAGCCAGAAAGAACTTCCGAGAGGTATCCCTTGTGGGAACGAAGCAACAATCTTGTTATGAGCTGGATTCTGAATTCTTTGGATAAAGAAATCAGTGAGAGTATCGTGTATTGCGAAAATGCACACCAGATGTGGACGGATCTTTGCAAAAGATACGAACTAATCAACGGCCCAGAAATCTATCTCATCCAGAAACAAATTGGTCGCTTACGCCAAGAAGGAGATTCCATCACGACATACTACACGAAATTAAAGAAACTCTGGGATCGACTAGGGGGAAGCAAAAAACCCTAAAATGTTCGTGCGGGGCCTCGACAGAACTCCAGAGGCGTGAAGAGCAGGATAGACTGATGAAATTTCTGGATGGGCTAAATGAAGATTTTCAAGCAAGCCAAGCGCGCGATACTCCTCATGAATCCCTTGCCAGATGTAGAGCAAGCCTTTTCAATACTTGCGCAAGATGAGACCGGTGTTGATATGGGAGAGAATCAAAATAACGAAGCCGAAAATTCCCTTGCCCTAGCTCAAAAACCCTATATCTCTAACACGAGGAAATCTACGGGGAAGAAATTCAACAACAAGAACTCGACTTCAAGCTCAACCGGCACAAGCAGAAGGAAGTCCACCATCAAGTGTACCAACTGCTCAAAATTGGGTCACACACGCTCCGAATGTTGGTGGATAGTAGGGTTTCCTGAAGAAGGAAGTCAAAATCGGCCACAGCAACGCCTAGCCGGTCCGATTACCGAGCAAGATAGCAAGAACAGAACCCCAGTTCAAGAAAAATCTTCTCCAGTTGCGGGTTTCACTTCCGACCAAGTAGAAAGTCTCGTGAAGTATATACAACAGAGGACGAGTATTAACAAAGAAGAAACTGGAAACAATTTTGGAAGTTTCTCAAGTACTCTAATTCCTCCTTATCACCCTGAGTTAGAAATCGTAAATAACTTTCTAACTGATGAGATTAACTCTATATGGATCATTGATTCTGGAGCATCTGAGCATGTTACTGGTAATAAGAGCTTACTTGAAAATCTAATATATCTTACCAGCAATAGAAGACTTACCTTACCTGATGGAAACACATGTTCTGTCCAGTGTCGTGGAAACATAAAAATCTGTGATGAGTTTATGCTTGAAAACGTTCTTTTTGTGCCTAAATTCATGTTTAACCTGATCTCTATTGAAAAATTTGCAAATCAATTAGGCATGATTGTTGCATTCTCAAATGAGTATTGTTTCCTGCAGGATTCTAAGACCAATTTCAAAAGTGTAATTGGTCATCAGTGATATGGTCTTTACTTCTTAGATGTTGTAGGATTGAAAACTTTCTTGTGTAGACTGAAAAGATTTTCTTCTATAGTGCTCATGTCGAAAGATGATGTAAGTACCCATGTTCCTAGTAAAGATTTGTTCATATGGCATAGCAAATTGGGGCATATCCCATCTAAGAAACTCTTGAGAATGGAACTTGGAAAGGATTTTAAACATACTGAAATTTTACCCTGTACCGTTTGTTTTAAAGCCAAGGGTAAAAGGCTTAAGTTTGGAAATTCTGAAATAAAGAGTAAAGTTCCTTTTCATATGCTTCATGTCGATGTTTGTGGTCCCATGAGGAGAGAAACCTCAGAAGGCCAACGTTATTTTTTTACCATAGTAGACGATTTTACAAGAGCCACATGGGTCAAGTTACTCAAAAACAAATCTGAATCAATGAAACTTATAAAGGATTTTATCCAACTTGTTGAAAACCAATTCGAAAGAAAGGTAAAAATTCTGAGATCTGATAATGCTAAGGATCTAGGTAGTTCCCTCGAGGGCATAAATTTTTTCAAACAAAAGGGGATTATCCATCAAAAGAGTTGTCCTTACACCCCTCAACAAAACGGAGTTGTTGAGAGGAAGCAAGGACATTTGATGGATATTACAAGATCTTTCATGTTTCAATCTGGTTTAGAAACTGAATTTTGGGGATATGCTTTAAACCATGCTGCTTTTATTGCAAACAGAATTCCTTCAAAACCTATTAATCACCTTACCCCCTTTGAGAAATTATATGGCCACCCTCCTGATTATAGCTCCATAAGGAATTTTGGTTGCTTGTGTTTTGCTACAAATATTCTTCCAAATAAGGGAAAACTAGATCCTAGATCTTCGGATTGTGTGTACTTGGGAGACGACAAGAACACTAAAGGTCATCTGATTCTTAATATTGAAACAAAACAAGTAAAAATAAGCAGAGATGTAACTTTCTTTGAATACATCTTTCCTCTTAAAAACCAAGAATGGCAAGAAGTTTGGCATGATAAAATTTTCAAAACAGACACAAAGGAAATTGTAGATCTTTTTCCAAACACACCTGAGGTGTTTTATGATTCCATACCAAAACAGCAGCTTGATCATATGTCCAAAAGTACCACATCCCATTCCTCGCCAGAACAACAAAAATTTGTTACATATCCTGTTACTATCAACAGTGATATACAAGAAAACCTCCCTTGTGATTCCCAACCACACCAGGAGAACAACATATCTTCCAAATCAGATCAGTTCCAAAATGATAGCATTCAAGATAAGGACCTGAACTGGTCCGAAGATGCAGAAACAAATCATACAGAACAAGATCCCCAACTTAGAAGAACCACTAGAGTCCATAAACCTCCCATAAGACTACAAGACTATGTCTGTATCTCCAATAACCACAGTGATGATAATTTTTCAGACATCCTCACACAGAGACTTCATAATAAGTCCCATTCTCTTCTGTCCCATAATTCTCTTCCCATTGATAGCCTCACCAATATCACCCCAAAGGAATCCATAACCTCCTTTTCTCTCACTCACTGTTCCAACAGACTCATAAGCCAGATTCGATCCCTTAAGGAACCTACTACTTTCGAAGAAGCTAGTAAAGATTCTAGGTGGACTGAAGCTATGAACTTAGAATTTCAAGCCCTCAAGGATAACAAAACATGGTCCATAGTTGATCTCCCTAATGGAAAGAAACCCATTACTTGTAAATGGGTTTAAAAAATAAAATTAAAATCAGATGGTAGCCTTGAAAGATTTAAGGCAAGACTTGTTGTTAGGGGTTTCACACAGAGATATGGTTTCGATTATGAAGAGACTTTTTCTCCAGTTGTGAAACTCACAACAGTAAGGGCCCTTGCCATCATTGCTACCAAAAGGGGATGGACTATCGATCAACTAGATGTCAACAACGCCTTCCTTCACGGAGATTTGAAGGAAGATCTATACATGACCATTCCCCAAGGGCTATCAGTTTCTGGTAAGAACAAAGTTTGTAAACTGCATAAGTCCTTGTACGGCCTTAAACAGGCCTCAAGACAATGGTATGACAAACTTAGTAATTTCCTTAAAAACCTAGGATATAAACAATCAAAAAATGATTATTCTTTATTCACCAAGAAAATGAATCAACCGCACACCTTCATTGGTGTGTATGTTGATGACATTGTCATAACAGGAAACAATGACACAGAAATCAGAAACTTGAAACAGAAACTACACCAAGTTTTCAAAATCAAGGATTTGGGTAAGCTATCTTATTTTCTTGGTATGGAATTTATTGAAACTGCTAACAGTTTGATTATGACTCAATATAAGTATGCAAGGCAGATTCTGTCAGAACACAACATGGAAGACTGTAGATCCTCCGTTTCACCACTTCAGTTGAATCAAAAACTGGAAAGAGACACCGGAGACTATCTTGAAGATCCAACAATCTACAAGCGACTGATAGGGAAGTTCATTTTTCTTACTAATACTCGTCCTGATTTGTCATATAGTGTTCAGTTTTTGAGTCAATTCTGTCAGCAACCAACCAATGAACACTTAAATGCTGCTTACCACACCTTGACATATATAAAAGGCACTCTAGGTTTTGGTTTATGTTTTAACAAAAATCATAATATGGATTTATTGGCTTTCTGTGATTCTGATTGGGCCTCATGCCCTATAACCAGGAAATCTGTTTCAGGTTATTTCATTCTTCTCGGAGGATCACCTCTTAGCTGGAAGTCAAAGAAGCAAGTCTCTATAGCCCTCTCCTCTACCGAAGCTGAGTACAGAGCCATGAGACAAGTTACAAGTGAGCTTAGCTGGTCACCCGCCTCTTGGAAGAATTAGACGTGCAAACCATCAGACCTATCCCTCTGAAGTGTGACAACTTGGCTGCTATACACATAGCCAAGAATCCAGTTTCACACGAGAGAACCAAACATGTGGAACTGGATTGTCATTACGTCCGAGATCAGATTCAAGGTGGTTTGATTCATGTCCAACACTTATCAACCACATCACAGCTCACAGACATTTTAACAAAATCTCTTACTGGGAAGGCCTACAGAGAGACGCTTCCTAAGATAGGGATGACTTCTACAGACAGCAAGACTAAATCTGATAAACAAATTCAGTCTTGAGGGGGGATATTAGAGTATAGTATATGTATAGCGTTAGTATATAGTTCTTATGTTACTGATGTAATATGGTCCCTATATGCTTAGCTGTACCGAGTATTATAAGTACTCTACTGTACACTCTCCTCAGTAGTCTCTTAATACTCCGTTCTTATTTTCCTTTCTCTCTGTAAAAAGAACTCTTCTATCTGTAATACTCACAGATCAAGAATCCGTGTATGAATGCAGTTTTTCTCTCTCTTCTTTCTCGTCTCTTAACTCCTAACTCGATAATCTTGTCTCAGTTTGAGAATACACTTCCGGGAGAAATCGTCTCTTCAAGAGACGATTTATTTATTGTCGAAGAAGAAATCGTCACTTGAAGAGACGATTTCACTTTTTCCCCGCGCCACATTGGCGCTGAATCAGCAGGACGGTGGGCAAAGTGAAATCGTCTCTTGTAAAAACGAATTCCTGAAATCGTCTTTACAAGAGACGATTTCACCTTTCTACGATGTGCGCGAGAAAACGCGGGAAAGTTACAGTATTACTAATAAAATCATCTTTACAAAAGACGATTTATCTATTAAGGCAGAAATCATCTTTTGTAAAGACGATTTCACGGGTTCCAGGTACTTAGCCGATTTTTTCCTTTCCCTTCCTCATTCTTTCTTCTCCCTTCTCTGACGAACAAAGCTCCCGAGCAGCAGAGGAGGCCGGAAGTCGCCACCGCCCCACCTCCGCCCTGTTCATCGGAAAACGCCTCCGCCGCCGCCAAGCTCCGGCTCCACCAGCCTGCAACAACATCCCTTGTTAGTTTCAACACTTACATCAAGTTTTAAGGTAATTTCTAACCCTAGAAAATTAGGATTGTTAAAAAATTAGGGATTCTTAAATAATTTTAATTAGTAACTTATAATATGTGGTTATGTGTTAAATTGTAGTGGTGATTGATTATTGATGAAATTAAAGTGTTAATTGATTTTTGATTTGTGCTTTTGGTGAATATGGATTTGTTTGTGAATTTGGAAATTTAGAATTTTGTGAAATTAGTGAATGTTGGGAAATTGTGGATTTTGTGGATTATGTGAGATTGTGCTGTTGGGAAATTAATTGTTTGACGTTTGTAATTATTGCAATTAATAAGGTTGAATTGTAGAATTAGTTGCTGATGCTAGTGTATTACAATATTATAGTGTTTGTTTATTATTTTCGGTTTTGTTTGTTTGCAATCAGCCAAATGGTGGAATGGTTGATTAAATTTGTGAATTATCAATGGTGTTTGCAAATAGGTGGATATGTCCGCCGTTATCCAGTTCTTATGTCGTATTAGTGGCAAAATTGTTTATGGGGCAACGGAGCTGATTACGAGGGTGGAAGAAGAAGCTCCTCATGGTTAGTGTCGACACCAATTATGAGCAGCTTATTGCTCAGATTGGTAGTCGTTTCGGTATCGACTTGTGCACTCATGAAGTGACGGTGTCACAAAGGATGGGTCAGACAAAGAATGACAGAACCACAAAGTGGACAGTGATACCCATCAATGACGATGGGATGTTCAAAATGCCATGTTCTACTGTCAGGGTGAAGGGCCACGAGATATATTCTATGAATTGTACGTTGAAGTACATGAAACCCGACAACCACAAACACTTCTCACTTCCTCATCTTATCAACACCAAGCCCCTCCAAGATTCACACCACCTGAAAACCTAACCTCTTTGCCTTCTTCATATCCCACACATCAAACACAAAACATCACAAACACTTCTCTTATACTTAATGCTCCTCCTGAAGATGAAACCTACTTACATCACAAGACCATTCATCATACCCAACACCCGTTGTAGATCCTCTCGAACATGACATTGGTGATGAACTTGGACACTTTGATGATGACGGCGACTTGCGGGGAGACTTCGAGGAGGACGAGATGGAAGGGCTTGGAGGTGGCTCATCCAATGATGATGATGATGATGGTGATGACAATGATGGTGCCGATGATGCCACACCGACTGATGTGGCTACTGCTGTGGTCACTACCACCATCGGGGATGGCGATGCTTCTCTTGTCCATCTATATCCGTTCTACAACGCTGGTGGTGATAGTGGTATTATGAGGTGGGAGGAGGCACAAACTGGAACTAGGAGATTGACAAGCAGAACCGCATCAAGTGGGTGTTGTTTTTTTTGTACATTGCATTGATTTCATTTCATAAACATTTTCTCTAACTTTTAGTGTTTGTTGTTTCGATTGTCTGGCAGCCCATACGGAGGAGGTGTTATGGTCTCTTCCTCCGTATTGCTGGTTGGTCTCGTCATTGCACGGGTTCGGGTGCCACTTATATGCTTTCATATAGTGGAGTGGCATCTCACGGATCGTGTGATGCGACAGTTTGGCGGGAGGCAGTTTCCACCGGCCGATGCTAGGACAGACGGGGACGATTCCCGAGTAGATCTGCATGGCATCAACTTGAGAGGCTGCATCGACTGGAACTGGGCAACTCACCATTCGGAGTACATTGCCCTATGGAACCTACGTGTTGAGAGAGTCGTCGATCTACAGTTGGATGATCCTGGTCCTGCTTACGAAGAGTGGTACGGTCGCAACACGAGGAGGTACATTGGCCGTACGGAGCTCTGTTGGAATATATGGTGAGTAAATATGACTTGACTTGTTTTATTTTAGTATTATGACATATTTCTTTTGTTATTCATATGTCGAATTGTGGTCTAGGGGAGACGACAAATGAGGTCATCGGCATGCTAGAGGCAATGGGGGTCGATGATGCTCTCGATAGTCTACGGTTGATGAGAGACGAGTACAACAACACGTACTACGTCCTCTCACGGCCACAGCATGTCCCAGCAGCTGCCCCTGACGATGAAGATGCTAATTACGCTGCGGATCAGGGTGGAAGAGAGGGTGTGGTCGAGGTAGAGGAAAGAGACATGCACGTGGTCGAGCTGCTGAGCAAGTAGATCATCAGGAGGTGTTCGACCATCGCCGGTAGCATGACCATGTCTCAGGTCATCGATCCTACGCTGCTGGTCGACACTACTGGGTTTTGCGTATCTTGGGAGCAGCTCAGGCTTTCACGGGGCTCAATCCTCCGGTGCTGGGACGAGCATGGACATGACGTCGGCTTTAGACCTAGCTTTAGCCTCTACATCTACTCCTAGAGCACCATTTAGGGATAGAGATTCCTGAGATTGTCATGATATAGGGGATCTAAGTGGTCGTGACCTTGATCCTACTCTCGTATCAGCAGTTGAGGATCCTGCACCTAGAGTGACTAGGACATATGTACGACGTAGTAGACATAGATGATGTAGGTTGTTACATTTTGTAAACAACTTGATTTGAGATTGTATTACTATTGTTTATGTTTTCTATCTTATAAACTATTACATTTGGTTCACATTTTGATTTTTGTTTTTCTGTAACGTTACAAATGTTTTGAATTGGTTCCGAGTATCATGATTGTGTGATATTTCATAATATGTGGAGGTTGTTTGTTATGAATGTGTGGGTGTTACAGCCCTTGGAAGATGTTCCAATGTGTGTTGTTGAATTGTGGTGTTCCAACACTTAGACAATTTTCCAAGTGTTGTGCAGAGATGAAATCGATTTCATACTTATCTCAGTAGAAATCGTATCTTCAAGAGACGATATCACCTGTTTTTTTTTAAAACGCCCGCTGGTCGGTCCCTTAGGCTGTCGAAACCAGAAAGGTTTGGTCTATGAATCATGAAATCGTCTCACTTGTTTAAAATAAAACAGGCCGGCAATTCATAGAACGGTGAAATCGTCTGTTACAAAGACGGTTTTATGAAATCGTTTCTTGTAAAGACGATTTCACCTTGTCCACCGTCCTGCTGATTTAGCGCCAACGTGGCGTGGGGAAAAAGTGAAATCGTCTCTTCAAGAGACGATTTCTCCCGGGAGTGTTATTTCAAGAATTAGTTTGGGATGGAGGTTAATATGGGTATTATTTTTGTCCTTAATGTTATTCAGAATTTCTTTCAGTAAAAAGGAGCTAAATGTAACATTATCCTTTGTTCATTCTATGTTGCCATGGACTCTGTAAGGTTTGGGGATTGAAAAGAAAAAATTCTGAAATAACGTATTAGGAAGATAAATGTTCCCGTATTAACATCTTCCCCAAACTAATTACTGAATTAACGTTTCCGGGTGAAATCATCTCTTCAAGAGACGATTTCATTAATTATCCCGCGCCACGTCGGCGCTGATTTGGCTGGAATCGGAAGAAGGTTGAAATCGTCTCTTCAAGAAACGATTTATACAAATCGTCTCTTGAAGAGACGATTTCAACCTTTATACGACGCGCGCGAGAAAACACGTCGAATGTTTCAGAATTACTAATGAAATCGTCTTTTCCAAAGACGATTTCTCTATTAAGCCATAAATCGTCTTTTGTAAAGACGATTTCAGGTTATACTTACTTAACCGATTTTTTCCTTTCCCTTCCTTATTCTTTCTTTCCTCCTCTCTGTCGAACATCGCTCTCTGTCGAACATCCCCCTCCTCTATGAAATCGCCACCGCCCTGCTGCCACCTTTCTTCACCGGAAACCGCCTCCGCCTCCGCCAACCTCCGGCGCCACCAGCCTGCAACACCCCTTGTTAGCTTCAACAGTTATATCAAGTTGTAAGGTAATTTCTAACCCTAGAAATTAGGGATTGTTAGAAAATTAGGAATTCTTAAATAAGTGTTAAATTAGTAACTTATTATATGTTGTTATGTGTTAAATTGTAGTGGTGATTGATTATTGATGAAATTCTAGTGATAATTGATTTTTGATTTGTGAAATTTTGGTGAATATGGATTGTTTTTTAAATTTGGAAATTTTACAATTTTGTGAAATTATTGAATGTTGGGAAATTGTGGATGTTTGTAGAATTATGTGAGATTGTGAATGTTGGGACATTAATTGTTTGAAGTGTTTAAATTATTATATGCAATTGATATGGTTGAATTGTAGAATTAGTTGTTGAATGGTAGTGTATTACAACATTATAGTGTTTGTTTATTTTTTCGGTTTTCTTTGTTTCCAATCAGCCAAATGGTGGAACGGTTGATCAAATTTGTGAATTATGAATGATGTTTGCAATTAGGTGGATATGTCCGACGTTATCCAGTTCTTATGTCGTATTAGTGGCAAAATTGTTTATGGGGCAAACGGAGCTGATTACGAGGGTGGGAAGAAGAAGCTCCTCATGGTTAGTGGCGACACCAATTATGAGCAGCTTATTGCTGAGATTGGTAGTCGTTTCGGTATCGACTTGTGCACCCATGAAGTGACGGTGTCACAAATGATGGGTCAGACAAAGAATGACGGAACCACAAAGTGGACAGTGATACCCATAGATGACGATGGGGATCTGAAAAATGCCATGTTCTACTGTCGGTGTGATGGGCCACGAGATATATTCTATGAATTGTACGCTGAAGTACATGAAAACCGACAACCACAAACACTTCTCATTTCCTCATCTTATCAACACCAAGCCCCTCCAAGCTTCACACCACCTGAAAACCTAACCCCTTTGCCTTCTTCATATCCCATACATCAAACACAAAACATCACAAACACTTCTCTTATACTTAATGCTCCTCCTGAAGATGAAACCTACTTACATACACAAGAACATTCATCATACCCAACACCCGTTGTAGATCCTCTCGAACATGACATTGGTGATGAACTTGGACACTTTGATGATGACGGTAACTTGCGGGAAGACTTCGAGGAGGATGAGATGGAAGGGTTTGAAGGAGGCCCATCCAATGATGATGATGATGGTGCCGATGATGCCACACCGACTGATGTGGCTACTGCTGTGGTCACTACCACCACAGGGGAGGGCGATGCTTCTCTTGTCCATCCATACCCATTCTACAACGCCGGTGGTGGTAATGGTATTATGAGATGGGAGGAAGAACAAGAACTGGAACTGGGAGATTGGAGCTACAGCGATGAGTTCAAGAATGGTATGCTCTTCCGGAGCAAAGAGGCGCTGATACATGCTGTGAAGAGGCACCACATTATTCATCATCGATCATTTGTGGTGAACCGGTCAACCACAAAGTTGTGGGACATCTACTGCTCATCTGAAAACGAGTGTGGATGGAGATTGCGTGGTGCGGTAATGAAGAAGCACCCTAGTTTCTTTATGATCACCATTGCTGAAGGCCACGCACACCTGTCTGAACTCGATCTTGAGTCAAGAGCATCCACATATTGACTTGAGATTCATGGCATGCATATTCACCAAGTATGTCAAAGAGAATCCTTACATCAGAGTTGGTGACCTTCAGACAGTGATAGCTGATCAGTTCCAGCATTCTGTCAAGAGGAAGAATGTTTGGGCTGCAAAGGTGAGAGCTATTGAGATGGTGTATGGTGATTGGTAGAGAAGACGTTTTATAATTGTGTGAAGTACTTCGACACACGAAGGGGTCAAGCATCGGCAGCTGTGGCTAGAGGAGAGGTATATGTTGGTTGGGCGATGGAGAAAATGCAGAGATGGAGACAGTCGGCTAACGCTCACCATATTACCAGATTTGACGGGCCTAGAAAGTTATTCGAAATCACCACTGCCACCAGATCCACACCTTATGGGTTCAAGGGTGGCAATCGACACACTTTTAAGCTAAGAGAGGGGCATTGTACTTGCCAGAAATGGCAGACTTACAGGATTCCATGCTCACACGCTCGCGCAGTAGCTGCTTTCATACACATGGACAGTACATCTCTTATGGGTCGTGGTACAGTTGGCAGAAGCAGCTCGATGTGTACGGTCGACTCTTTGTCCCATTCGGGGATCAGCACTCGTGGCCTCCATCAGACTTTCCCATCATTCTTCCTGACCCATCTCGTGTGCGGGAAAGGGAAGACCAAGATCAACCCGTATTCGTAATGAGATGGATTTGAAGGAGCCCAAGAAAAAGACTAGATGCAGTAGGTGTGCGCAAGAGGGTCATAACAAGAGGAGATGTCCTAGTAGTAGTTCTACTTAGTGTTTGTTATGTTGTACTATTTGATTACGTTTGTACTTGAATTCGTGTTATTCGTAGAATATTAATGCAATGTTTCTTATGTTTAAAAAAATTGCATATTCTTTTCTAAGATACAAGCTTTTGATATGGTTGAATCTCTGTTATTTAATATTCAGTTACGCATGGATCCCAGTCCACCCCCTGGTTCCATACTTAGACATCAGCGTAGTCATAGATCTACGCACTAGTGGAACGCGAGGCTTTAATGACGGTGGTTTAATCACGGTTTAAACAGACACCGTGATTAATAGGAAGGCCGGAATTTATTAGCGACGATGATTGATTAACCCGTAATCAATAATCGATCGGAGGTTGGCGCGCCTTTTTTAGGAGGGACTTTAGATGACGGTTTTTAGTAAAACCGTAATCTAAAGTCCCGTGTTGACGCGCGCTTTACGGTCAACGGACTTTAGATTACGGTTTTACTAAAAACCGTCATCTAAAGTCCCTCCTAAAAAAGGCGCGCCAACCTCGTCAACGACGTCGTTTTGACCTGACGAAAAAAATTTCCCGTATTATTTGATTTATTCGACTCCGCGCGTAATCTAAATTACAGTTAACGACGTCGTTTTAGCAGTGTATTTTAGATTAATAAAAACTTTATATTAATGTGTTACCTATGTTTGAAACCCAACATATGGCAAATAATTATCGCGCTATTTTTTTAATTTCGTTACACTTTAGATTACATTTAACGACGTCGTTTTATCAGTGTATTTTAGATTAATAAAAACTTTATATTAATGTGTTACCTATGTTTGAAACCCAACATATGCCAAATAATTATCGCGCTTTTTTTTTTAATTTCGTTACACTTTAGATTACGGTTTTTGTGAGAACCGTCATGTAAAGTGTGACTTTAGTTTACGGTTTACATGTAAACCGTAATCTAAAGTCCATTTAAACATTTGCCTACACTCTGCACACTCTACTCACAGTAACTCTTCTTCTCTTTCGCGCTATCTTCCTCACTGAAATTGCCTCCTCTCTCCCGTCACCTTGCTAACGGCCATCGCCGCCGTCGCTCCCACCACCTTTGTCACTCCCATCGCCGCCGGTCACCACCCATCTACCACTGGTCTCACCGTCGACGTCTCTATCGCGTATTGGGTATGCGATCGCGATTGATTGTCTTTTTTTCTAACTTTGTTCATATACATGCATTTCGATTGCAAGTTCTAACCTCGTTTGTATCGAATCCTGAGAGTGTAATGGCAAATGTTCTAACCTTGTTCATATATTTGTGCCCAGATTCACAGTTAATTGCGACCTAGTTCGTGGGCTGATTTCTACACTACTTGCCCACTTCGGTGCTTAGTTACGGTAACTTTGCAAACCAATCTGTAAACTGCTGTATTTATTTGTTCTTAGCATTTAGTATTACAATTAATACATAATAGTGTAGTTTTAAAAATGCTACTACTTAAAACTGCCACAGGAAAGAAAGTAAGTTCAAGTATATTACCGATTCCTGAAAAATGAATGGTACAGAACTGTAGCATATCTCAGTTTCATGAATGGAACAGAACTGTAACAAGTTGTTTGAGTTTTGGTCTGGATTTAAAAGCTTAATGGAATATTTAAGTAACTGGGTAAGGAGTTAGGAGAAGTATAATCAGTTGAAAGGAAAAAAAACAGACAGGGAAGAAAGCAAGAACACAACTCAGTTTCTGTTTTGATTTCAGTTTGGATTTCAGCTTCAGTTTCGTATCAGATCAGGTTCTGACTAATTCTGCATCTGTAACAAAGTTGCCTTGGGTTTAGTTGAGTTAGAAACTTTATAACACACCAAATTGACAGGATCGACAGTTTAGAAAGGTTTGAGAATTCAAACACGTGAACAAACAGAGAGGAGTCATACACCAGTCTCTGTCTGTCTGTTTCTTTTCTTTCAGTTTCTATTTCTGTTTGAGTTCTGTGTGAATCTGTTCAGTAGAGGCAACAGAAAGATGTTGTCGTTTTTCTGTTTCTGTAAACTAAATACATCAGTGAAGATAAGTTTATGTATGTTACCAGTTCTAGATGGTGCGTGCGAATTTGACTTTGATAAAACTGATTTGGAGACGTTAGAAATATAGGGGAGATGCTGTCGATTTTTTTCCGCGGTTTAGCTAGCATTTAACCTTGATTTTTTGATGAATTCTAATGTTGTCGTTTTTCATTTATGCATCAGGACTACGACTTTATTTAGGCTTCCGACCTCAACCGTCTTAGCATCGGCTAATCGTCTACCAGAGGTAAGATTTATATATATACATATAATATTTGACAAACTACCAAACATAGTTATCCGCCCAAGATATACCTAATAGAGGTATATCGGATCTTCGGCAGTCCCTGTCGGGACTGTCCACGATTGTTAAATCACACACCTAGGGTGTGAATGTGCTTTTAATATGTACTTTATTGATTATTTCAGCAGTATCTCTTTATTGTTCTTCGAATGCATATATTATTGATTAATATCATAATATCGTGCATTTGAAGAACTGTAGGGAGATGCTGCCGAAATTTTCAATAAATTACATATTAAAAACACGTTCACCGGTGGGATTTAATACTCATGGATGGATTTAGGTTGATAAGATACAAAAGTGTAAAGACTCTGCACGGGTGACGGTATGAAATGGCTGCCTTCATATAAATAGCTAGAAGGAGATGGAACGTTCGTGGATTTACAGCGGAAATTTGGACGACAAGTTTTTAGAAGGAGTTGATAAGTTATGCACGGTGTTGGCGAACAATCTGAAACCTACAGACAAGGGATACATATTTTGTCCGTGTATCGACTGCCAAAACAATCTGAGATATCGCGGCGTTGAAACAATTAAGGAACATCTGATCCGCCGCGGTTTTACAAAAGATTTCCAAGACATAATCCGATGGCATGGTCAGAGTGCGTTCGATGTTATTAAGCCTGACGAAGGGGATAATGGTCAGGCAAACACAGAAACAGAACTTGGAGATGATACAGTTGCTGGTGATCCAGAAGACGTTACAGCGAACGTTGTGCCAGATTTCTGGGATGATGACATTGAGACTATGCTTGAAGATGTGGAACGACATTACTCTAACACGCCAGACAAGCATGAAAATTTGTTGGATTCATCCAAAACACCGTTGTACCCCGGGTGTGACCCTACAAAGTTAAGCAAGTTGAGTGTCGTCCTCAAGCTATTCAACTTGAAAGCGAAACATGGCTGGAGCGACGTAAGTTTCACTGACCTCCTGGAACTATTGAAATACGTTCTTCCGGTGGACAACGTTTTACCAACGACTACGTACTCAGCCAAAAAAATGATGTGCCCAATGGGTGGGGTACCAGAAAATTCATGCTTGTCCAAATGGTTGCATGCTGTTTTGGAAATCGGATGAATTTGCTGAAAGCTGTTCAGCATGTGGAGCGTCACGGTATAAGAAACAACAAACTCACATCAGCGGTAGTAAGAAAGGTTCACCAGCTAAGGTATTGTGGTACCTGCCCATCATTCCAAGGTTCAGACGTTTGTTCTCCATTGAGAAAGACGCAGAGAATCTTCGGTGGCATTCAGTTCACAGGAAAAAGGATGGCAGATTGAGACATCCCGCTGATGCACCACAGTGGAGAAACATAGACGTAAAATTTCCTGAGTTTGGTAACGAACCGAGAAACCTAAGGCTAGGCTTGTGCACGGATGGGATGAACCCTTACGGTACTTTGAGTAGCATACACAGTACCTGGCCTGTGCTTTTGGTTATTTACAATCTACCGCCGTGGTTATGCATGAAACCAAGACACATCTTGTTGTCTTTGTTAATATCTGGTCCAAAGCAACCGGGCAACAAAATTGACGTATTCCTACAACCTTTGATAGAGGATCTACAACTCTTGTGGAATGAAGGGGCTACGGTTTACGACTCATTCAGTAAAGAGGACTTCAATTTGCGTGCTATGTTGTACTGCACAATCAATGATTTCCCCGCCTATGGTAATCTTTCAGGCTATTCAATCAAGGGGGCGTTGGCGTGTCCGATTTGTGGTGAAAACACTTGTAGCATTCGCTTGAAACATAGTGGGAAAACCGTGTATATGGGCCACCGAAAAATGCTTCCAAAAGGACATAAGTATCGAAAGATGGCGAAAGAGTTCGATGGGAAAACTGATCACAGCATGGCGCGCCAGCCTTTGACAGGTACAGAGATTTACAAAAAGTTGGATAATATTGTGAACAACTTCGGGCCGCCAACCAAAAGTGGTGAAAAAAGTGTCTGGAAAAAGAAATCAATATTTTGGGAACTACAGTACTGGCAGCATCTGGAGGTTAGACATTGTATCGATGGGATGCATGTCGAGAAGAACGTGGGTGAAAGTTTCACTAGCACCCTTTTGAACATAAAAGGAAAGACAAAGGATCATTTGAAAGGAAGAAAAGATTTAATTGAGTTGGGCATACGCACAGAGCTTGGCCCGCAAGAACGTGGAAAACGCACATTCTTGCCTCCTGCCTGTCACACTCTGTCTAAAGAAGAGAAACATAGTCTATGCAGTACCCTTTACAACATCAAGGTGCCATCAGGTTACTCCTCAAACATAAGAAACCTAGTGTCCATGACAGATTTCAAATTAGTAGGAATGAAATCTCACGATTATCATGTCCTACTTCAAGAATTTTTGCCAATTGCACTACGTGGGATCTTGCCGGATGCTGTCAGACACACAATCACAAACGTCAGTGTCTTCCTCAAATCCATTTCGTCTAAGGTTCTTGATGTGGACACTCTGTCTAAATTACAAAAGGATCTTATTGTGACAATGTGCCAGCTGGAGATGTATTTTCCTCCATCGTTCTTCGACATAATGATACATCTCCTCGTGCATCTTGTAAGAGAGATTCTGATGTGTGGTCCTTTGTACCTTCGCTACATGTATCCGTTCGAAAGGTACATGGGTGTCCTGAAGAAGAAAATGAAGAACCGTCGTCACCCAGAGGGTAGTATTATAGAGGGCACTATCACAGAGGAAGTTGTAGACTTCTGCACCAATTACCTAGAAGGTGTCGATACCATTGGACTTCCACGTTCTAGACACGAGGGCAGATTGAAGGGTGTTGGCACGGTTGGAAGGAAACTGAAAAGAATTGACATAGACACTCTTAACAAAGCTCATTTAGTTGTGCTAAGTCATCTTGAAGATGTTGAACCATACTTTGATGAACACTTGTTGTTTTAAGAGCACAATATCCAAACATGAGTGACGTCAGACTACAAAATGAGCAGAATAGGACATTTGTCCGATGGTTCAAAGAGAGAGTGTTGTCCGATCAGTCCACGAATGTGCCTGAACTGATTAAAGTAGTTGCATTTGGACCAAATCTGGATGTAATTTCTTATGAGGGGTACGATGTCAACGGATTCACCTTTTTCACAGAACGTCAGGATCAGAAGTCAACGAATCAAAACAGTGGTGTAGAGCTTGAAGCTTATCAAAACTTATATGACGTCGGTGTCGTGGGTCATAGTCCTGTCTCAGTACAACAATCATATTTCGGTGTTATACAAGACATCTGGGTATTGGACTACAACAGCTACGAAATGTGTGTTTTCCGCTGTAACTGGGTTAACAACATTCATGGCTACCGTGAGGAGGAGCATGGTATGAAACTGGTTGATCTGTCTAGAGCTACTCCCACGGTTGAGCCATTCGTTGTTGGGACGAAGGTTAAGCAGATATTTTATGTAACTGATCCCTGTAATCCTAGATGGTCTGTTGTGCTTAAAGGGAGAAGAGGAATAGTTGGTGTGGATGGTGTGGTTGATGAGGATGAGTATGATGCAGAAGATGAACCTCCAACTGTTCCTATTTCATTGGAAGAGGCTGAGGTCACAGGTCATCGTGAGTATATACGATCAGACCATAACGAGGGAATGTGGGTTGAGAGATAATGGTGTATGTAAGTTATTACTATAAAAATTTATATGAAATTACCACTCTTTTATTTATTGCTTGTTTATGACCATTATGAAATGCTTAATTTAATTCAAATTGTATTTCAATCCTTGCAGGCATGGCTGATCAGGACATGGCTGATGCAGAGTTCGATTTATTTTGTCGTGAGGATGAGGAAAATGAGCAGCGAATGGTACCGGTCCCATCTACATCTGCCGCTGCTGCTGTTGCCCCATCCACATCTGCCGCTGCTACTGTTGGCCCTTCCATGAGTGCACCTTCTACGAGTGCTACTCAGAGACCCAGAGGTAGAGGTCCGACCCGTGGGTTGAAACTGCAGAAAGAGGATCAGATTAGTCTTCTGTGGGACCAGTATGGGAGGTATGGTGGGGGCAGCAGGTCAGAGTTCGGTAGTATGCTAGGGACTCTGGCCAGATCACATTGCTGCATCAACCACACATGGAAACAAGTCCCGCAAGAAGTAAAGGAGACCATCTGGAAGAAGGTGCAAGAACGGTACAAGATCCCAGAAGAAGTGAAGAAGACCGTTCTTTCTTTGGTGTCCGGCAAAGCTAAATCATTCCGCCACTATTTGGTTGAGCATTGGATCAACAGGGTGCCCCCACGTGAGCCTCCGCCGTATGTTGTGTACAACGGCATGATCACTGAAGAGGAGTGGAAGGAGTTCGTTGAGCGGCACGCCACCCCCGAGTTCAGGGTATGTTTGTGTGTACTCTTTTCTTAATTAATGCTCATAATGCTTTATCCCTGATTTTCTAATTAATTTCCTGTTGTACTTTCTTAACAGCAAGTACAAGAACAAGCACGGCAAAACCGTGAAGCTAATCTCTACCCCCACACCATGGGACGAAGGGGATATGTGGGCAGCCTCGAGGGATGGAAAGAAGCTGGTTTGCTGACACGGAGGAACGAGGATGGAAGTGAATGCCCGATCGAGGATGTCTCTGAGGCGAGGAGGGTGCAGATGTACATACTGGGACGCCAGAAAACGACCAGCGAAGGTCAGAGGATATTTCCTAATGCTGCGATGGAACAACTGGCTAACCAAATTGTAAGTATTTGAAAGTAGCTGTTAAATAATTTACTTATATACTCAAGTGTTTGTTGATCTTAAATTTAGTGTTAACTTCTTTGAAAATTGGACAGTACGAAGCGGCACAGAGAGGAGAAGTAGACTTACACGCTCCTCCTTCTCAAGACGACGCGCTCAATCAAATGCTTGGGAAGAAGGATCACCCGGGGCGTGTTAGAGGATTTGGGGGAGAAGTACGTCAGAAGAACGTATTCCCGCCATCTGCTAGGAAGGGTCAGATGAGTGCTGCTGAAGTCGAGGCGATGGTAGAGCGTAAGTTCGCTGCTGAGCGCCAAGCTAATGACGAGAAACAGGCTGCTGAGCGCCGGGCTATCGAGGAGAGGCTGCAGGAAGCGTTGAATGCGATTGCACATGCGACTACTCAGCAGCAGCAGCTAGATCCTCCTCGACTATCTTCCTCGTCTAGTTGTGCTCCGGCCGCTGACCCGTACCCGTTTGCCAACATCCAGGTTAACTTTGTTTAACTATTTTTCTCCTAAAATAAAGTTATTTAAATAGTATTAGATTGGACTCACTTATTTATTTCACGTATTATCTCTGTTTATTAAAGGAGCAAAAAAAATGTCGTCTCCAAATACCATTAGACGGGCACCCTGTAGATGCGGCCTACGGGACGGTGTTGCCATCAGGTCCACTCACGCTCATCAGTTTCGTACGTCTACCCCCATTCTACGCGCGTGTGACCTTGGACCTGATAGTTGATGGATTTGAGCATGCATACCTTCCGATGGCGTTTGACAACAAATGCACGCTGATCGAAGCGAAGGGAGACATATTGCCCTGGCCAGCATGTTATATTGTTGTCACCGATGAGGTAAGACTGTTTGACAACCATTTAGTATCTAATAAAATGCATTATTTAGCATTAAGTATCTAATCTAATCTATTATAGATCCCTGAGCTTCCTCGCCGCGTAACCCGGCCCAGACTAGAAGAGACCAGCGCGCCGGCGAATCCTGAGATCCCTGAGCTTCCTCGCCGCGTATCCCGGCCCAGAGAAGAAGAGATCTGCGCGCCGGCGAATCCTGTCAGAAGTACAAGGGTATGTTCTAGATAATTGTTTAATGTTACTATAATAATCAATTAGTAATTATCTTTACATTGATGCTTTACTGTTTGTGTGTGAAGGGTAAGAATCCAGTGAGTCGGGGTGCGAAAGGTAAGAATCCAGCGCCCGTCCGGGGTCGCACCAGGACTTCTGAGGCGCCTAAAAATAAGCTCACACTGCCACAAAAACTTGTTAATGTTTTGGGGCCCAAGCAGATGAATCTCTACGACAAGATCATGTTGAAGTCATCTCAAACTAACAACTTCATGATGACGCTTCCAAAGTCGATGTTTCACTACGAAGAAGATATGATGACGGCAATCAACTTTGAGGACATCAGAGAGATGATGTGTGGAGATTATCTGAACATTAACATTATTCAAGCTTATCTAAAGTAAGTGTTCTTTCCTCATACTGTAAAAACATATAGAATAAGTATCTATGAAGTTGCATTGGCTAACTTTTTATAGTACATGTGATATAATAGATGTCTGCTTGAGAGATGTGCTGAGAAGGACATGACCTCCATTACTGCGGTGTGCCCGGAGCGTTTATCGTACGACTCAGTCACTAGGGACCCGGGGAGGTTTTGTGAATACATGATTCATTGCTTCAATGTTGTTGATCAACAGAATAAATTATTCATTCTAATGCCGTATCACCAAACGTGAGTTCTAATATAAAATTACATACTAATTAGCTAACTTTTTTACCTTCATTTCTCATTTCATTTTGTATTTGACATTGTAGCCACCACTGGGCTTTGTTTATATTCTGCGCTGCCACCGCTACTCTGCTCGTTCTAGATCCACTAGGGCAGTGGACAGAATTCAACACTGAAGACTTAATCAAAGAGTAAGTTTTTATTACTATTTAATTGTTTGTAAGTTTTTTGAACCAAAATTAATGTACTTGTTCATTTTGCTAAACGCTTTTGTTAATATATGTAACAGTTGTTACAAAAAAACCCCTCAGGGAGAGTTTGGTGATTTGACCGTCAATTACATCAAGGTTTGGTAATTCATGTATTTCATTCGTGCTGCTATTATCTTTGTACAATTGTTTTACATTTGTGAATTTTGGTGATTTAGTGCCCTACCCAAAAGGATTCTAAGAGTTGCGGGTACTACGTGATGCGGTATATGTACGAGTTCTGCGGGTACTTCCCAAGTTTTAAGAATGATATTGACAAGGTAATACGAACGCTGTCTGTATTTAATTCTTTCGGCAGATTTTTTGTGTCTTTATCTTAATCTCATTATGTGTTCCATTCCTTTTCTTG
Source organism: Limonium bicolor (assembly GCA_023374045.1). Classification (NCBI taxonomy): domain Eukaryota; kingdom Viridiplantae; phylum Streptophyta; class Magnoliopsida; order Caryophyllales; family Plumbaginaceae; genus Limonium; species Limonium bicolor. The sequence continues at coordinate 32,062,592 of CM041779.1, read as the reverse complement.
TTGCAGATTAAAGAGCATTATGCCAGATTCAGACTTATGCTCCTGCCGACTTGTTGCATGTCAGAGAGAGCATGGCAGCCATGTTTATGAGAATGGAGTGGTAGACTAGCTAGCTCTGATGCTGTAACATATATTTTTTGTTAGTTGCTGCTCTGATTCTGTTAGTTGCTGCTGCAACAGATTATATTGTGTAACAAATTATATTTTTTGTTAGTTGCTCTGATTCTGTTTGTAATGAATTATGCTAGCTGCTGCTGTAACAGATTCTAGCTGTTGTATTGAATGTTTCTGTTGCAATTGTGCGCAGAAATGAATTTGCAATTGTTATCTCTGTTGCAATTGTGTAACAGATTGAATATGTTACAGATTTTCGATCTGGTGCTTTATTAGATGTTATCTCTGTTGCAATTGTGTAACAGATTGAATATGTTACAGATTTTCGATCTGGTGCTTTATTAGATGTTATCTCTGTTGCAATTGTGCGCAGAGAATGAATTTGTGTTGTTGGTATTTGATTCAGGGGGTTCAATTGTGCAGTTTCTGCCCTCTGTTGCTTATCTGTTACAATTCTGTCTCTGTTGCAATTGTGTAGATTTGTAAAAAAAAATAAAAAAAAAATTACACTTTAGATTACGGTTCTAACAATAACCGTAATCTAAAGTCCTTTGGGCGCGCGCGCCAAAAGACTTTAGATGACGGTTATTGCCAAAACCGTCATCTAAAGTGTCGACTTTACATTACGGTTACTTGTAAAACCGTGATCTAAAGTCCTTTGGTTCGCGCGCGCTAAAGGACTTTAGATCACGGTTTTACAAATAACCGTAATGTAAAGTCAATGACACGCGGGCCGGAAAAGGGACTTTAATTACGGTTTTAAACCGTAATTAAAGAAACGCCATCTTTATTGACGCCCGCGTAGATTACGGTCCAGAACCGTAATTATACACGGTTTGGACCGTAATTAAAGCCTCGCGTTCCACTAGTGACGTCTATCTGGGATGGGAATGAGTATCAGGTGCTACACTGTCGCCGCTTTGAGGCTAGCGTACGACGTGGCGGGCATGTTCGGTACGATGAGAGGATGCGCCCATACTTAGAGGCCTCTGGTTTCATTGGGTTGGCCAGTCTAGAGTTCATCTCCTTGGACTGGCATCTGATCACTGCTCTGGTCGAGAGATGGCGTCGAGAGACCCATACTTTTCACATGCCGACAGGAGAGACCACTGTTACATTGGAGGACGTTACTGTCCTTACTGGGCTACCCATAGACGGACTGCCGGTTACGGGTACGACACATAGAGATTGGGGAGCATTGTGTGATGATCTACTTGGAGCTAGGCCGGCTGATCTTGGACATCATAGCAGGATCAAGCCTCAGTTGGCTGGGTGCTACTTTTGGTCAGTTAGCTGAGCATGCAGATGAGGTGACAGTGATGAGGCACACCCGTGCGTACATACTTATGCTATTGGGGGGACCATTTTCGTTGATCGAGGGGAACCAGGTCCATCTTATGTTCTTGCCGCTACTTGAGGATTTTGCTCAGGCTGGACAGTACAGCTGGGGTTCCGCCTGTCTGGCATGGTTGTACGGCAGCTGTGTCTGGCGTGTGATGGGGACAGTGGTATTGCCGGGGCACTGGTCGTCCTGCAGGTTTGGGCGTGGGAGAGATTTCCTTACATAGCTCCCATCCGTCGACGTGCCCATCATGCTGGTCCACTTCCTTTACTTCCTCTTGCCCATCGTTGGCATGTCGAGTTCGACGTGACCGGGCACTCCACGCATGTCCTCACTCACTACAGAGAGGCATTCGACAGACAGACACAGCATCATGTGAGTGTCGTTTTTTTGTATGTTGCATTGGTTTCATTTCACAAACATTTTGTGTCTAACTTTTAGTCTTCGTTGTTTCAGATTGTCTGGCAGCCCTACACGGATGAGGTGTTACGGTCTCTCCTCATCCGGCTTGTTTGGTTGGTCTGCATATTGCACGAGCTCGGGTGCCTCTTATATGCTTTCATATAGTGGAGTGGCATCTCCCGGATCGTGTGATGCGGCAGTTTGGCGCGAGACAGTTTCCACAGGATGATCCCAGGACAGATGGGGATGATGCACGGGTTGATCTCCACGGCATTGACTTGAGAGGCCGCACGGATTGGAACTGGGCGACTCACCATTCAGAGTACATTACCCTGTGGAACCTGCGCGCTTGAGAGAGTTGTCGATCTAAACATGGATGATCCTGGTCCTGCGTACGAAGAGTGGTATGGCCGCAACACGAGGAGATACATTGGCCGTACGGGAAGCTCTATTGGGATACATGGTGAGTAATTCCGACTTTACTTGTTTTATTTTAGTATTATAACATATCATTTTGTTATATTCATGTTTTTCAATTGTGGTATAGGGGGAGACCACACATGAGGTCATCGGCATGCTAGATGCGATGCGTGTCGATGATGCTCTCACTAGTCTACGGGCGATGAGAGATGAGTACAACAACACGTACTACGTCCTTCCACGGCCACAGCATGTCCCAGTAGCTGCCCCAGACGAGAAGAAGATGCTAATGCCGGTGCGGATCAGGGTAGGAGACAAGGGCGTGTCGTCCTCGTGGTCGAGGTAGAGGAAGAGGACGTGCAGTGGTGTGGTGAGCTCCTGAAGCAAGTAGATCATCAGGAGGCGTTCGATATCGCCGGTAGTCAGACACTATCTCAGATCGTTGATCCTCGCAGCAGGTCGACACTACTGGATTTACATATTTTGGGAGCAGCTCAGGCTTTCCCGGGGCGTCATCCTCCGGTGCTGGGACGAGCATGGACATCACGACGGCTGCAGACCTTGCATTAGCATCTACATCTATCCTGGAGCACCACTCAGGGATAGAGATTCCCGAGATTGTCATGATGTAGGGGATCTAAGTGGTCGTGACCTTGATCCTACTCTTGCATCAGCAGTTGAGGATCCTACACCTAGAGTGACTAGGACGTATGTACGACGTAGTAGACGTAGATGATGTAGGTTGTTACATTTTGTACAACTTGATTTTGAGATTGTATTACTTTCTATCTTATAACTATTACATTTGGTTCACATTTTGATTTCTTATGTTTCTGTGACGTTACAAATGATTTGAATTTGTTCTGAGCACAGTGAATGTGGGAGAGATGTTCATATGTACAGGTTGTTTGTTATGAATTTGTGGTGTTACAGCCCTTGGAAGATGTTGCAAGTGGATGTGTTGTTGAATTGTGGTGTTCCAACACTTAAAAAATTGCCTAAGTGCTGTGAACAGGTGAAATCGTCTCTTGAAGGGACGATTTCATACTTATTTCAGTCGATTTCATTAGTAAAATTTGTAACTCTCTCGCGTTTACTCGCGCGCGTCGTATAAAGGTTGAAATCGTCTCTTCAAGAGACGATTTCAACCTTCTTCCGACTCCAGCCAAATCAGCGCCGACGTGGCGCGGGATAATTAATGAAATCGTCTCTTGAAGAGACGATTTCACCCGGAAACGTTATTTCAGTAATTAGTTTGGGGAAGATGTTAATACGGGAACATTTATCTTCCTAATACGTTATTTCAGAATTTTATGCATTGAAAAGACCGCGGGACACAAGGAGATGAGAACAACATAATATCACCAACTTTTGAGTACTATCTTTGTAAATTTGTTTTAAATCCAAATTATTTAAATTTTAATTTAAATATTATACCAGCTAAAGAGTAATGTCCGTAGATGGGCAAAACACATGAAAAACCACATTCTACAACTCACGCATGAAATTAGATACATAGCCACCTCAAATACACGTCGTGCCTCTTTTTAACATAGAACCACTTAGTAAATGCAGTTAGAAGTGCAGACATAAAGATGTTGAATGTCTATTCTATCTTAGCATTTATATATAGCCAACGAGATCAACCTGTTCCAAGTTTTACGTGGTCGTCTATCCGAAGGGCAGTCAAGTTGCTTGAAGATCCTTTTGGAGAAGCGACCAGTTGGAGAAATCCTCCACTAATCAAAGCCATTTATGCAACAACCAGCTCCGACGTCAGTAGAACATAGCTAGGGGAGGCAGCAGTCCTGCGATAAGCTTTGAACCACTTTCACCGCGAAGCTATGGGAAAGAACGAGGACCAAAAAAATAGAAAGTGTTCAATATCCAACTCAAGTTTCTGCACACCAATGTTAATATCCTCTATTTTAAGTTTAAGGATCACATGCCCTTTTTTCTTTGGAAGGGAGGTAGTTATTTCACATCTCACCACAATCAACAACGCTGCACTAAAACCTTGCTGACAACAGATGGAAAATTCCGGTCAAAGGGTATTTGACCAACTCAATTCCCTAACAAAAGTCTTTTGTCCGGTAATTACATGACAGACGTGTTTTCTACTTAGCATCCCTAACAAAGGAGAAATAAAAAAAAATTAAGGAGGTGCACAATAGAAGTAAGTCAGCCGGCACACTGATTTCTATTTTATTGCGGTTCCAACAACAGATAAAAATAGAAAACACGTTTGTCAGTAATTACGAGACAAAGACTTTCTTAGGGAATTGAGTTACAACAACATCACAAGAAGCCAACAAAGTCGGGGGCGCAAAAGAAGAATTCTACCGCACATATTATGTTAGTTCAAATTTCCTCTTACGTGATCTTCTGTCTGGAGTCGTTCTCACTAGCAGCAAGCTGTTCGAAGGCCTCCTCTGAAGAAGGGCCGAGTAGTAAAACCCTCCACCGATCAACACCCATTATACCTACCAACACCCATCAACGCCAGCATCAGCAAGAACAGGGCTAGGGGAGAGAATTACCCTAGGATGAGTTTTGAGTCGCTTTTACTGATGGTTTGCCCTAGGACAATCCGATATCATACAACGGTTGTACGATGTTTACGTACATCCTTGAACATTCTTCACAATTAATTTGAACACTAATCATATAAGTTGAACAACTTTCACAATAACACATGGACCTTTTTACATCAGTATGAACAATCAATACAAAAACTTGAACAACGTTTGAATTTAAAATGAACGGTTGTACGATGCTCACCGTACAACCGGTTGTACAATAGAAATTGCCGCCCTAGATGTTGTTTTGAGTCGCTTTTACTGATGGTTTGCCACAATTTTTTTTTCATCGTCTCAATATATAGTATTAACGCAGCATTTGGTGAGTTTAGTTTGATGTCCCTATGATGTTCCATACATTATTTCAATTACAGTGAGACCAAAAGATAATAAAAAACAAATACTACCCATCCCGTCATAAGTGTCATGTTGCTTTTGGCACATTTTCCCATCTCAATATTAAACATATAAGATAAAATAATTTTAAAAAATTAAATTGTATAATATATAGTTTTCACATAAAGATTTTATTGTAAAACATAAATTTATAAAAATATATTATCTTATATGTTAATATTGAAGTCAAACACACACCCAAATAGTAAACTGGACGGTCAAGGTGGTGGGATGGAGGTGAATAGACAAATAACATGTATAAATGTAAAAAAAAGTGAAAACGCGCTCAAAGGTCGCTTTTAGGAAGAAAAAAAAAGTAAGATAACCTTAAGAAAAGGTTGTTCACCCAAAACAATTTGGGTTTACGACAATCCCTTTTCCACATATTCCAAGATACAAAATAAAACAGCCCCAGAACCCAAATTTAAAGCAAAGCTAGTGAATTAAGTGCTATTCTGTTCTGCTAGCTAAAGTTACACGCCAATATAATTATAATAAAACTAACTACAATATTTTCTCAGAATCCTAAAATTAATTTTAAAAAGTTAACACTTAACTCTCAGATATGCCAGAGTTATAGAGAAAACGGTAATCTCTTTGTGGCGCCTAGAAAAGAGTTAACGTCAACAAGCACAATACTTTAGCACCAAGTGGCACACCATAATCAAGGAAAATCAACACCATTTTATTCAAACACTTCCAGTTGAGCAAGCGGGCATAAATTGGAAAAACAACAGGCACATCTTTTATGTAAATAGAACATAAATGTGACAGTATATCTAGCTCGGCTCGTGTCCCTGCAGGATGTCTCTAACCAAGCACCTTAGCCTGATCCACGTTTGCTGGGAAAGAAAGGTAACATGAACACTAAAGGAATCTCGATTGGCCAAGTAAGATATGTCATTTTTGGGACAATCTTCACTGGAGCAGCAAATATCTACCACCCTGCTTCTATAAACGAGATACCATATATGTTGTTAGAATTAAAAGCAACCACAAAATGAGAGTGGAATCCACTCTATTGTGGGTGTTTAACATAATCATTTGTCACCTCCAGCTACCCACTCCCGTCAAGCTGCCCATGCGAGAGAGAAGATGCGCCATATATTGCTGCAACCATACGACATTCCAAAGGTTAGTACAACTCTAGCCAAATGTTTTCCCTAGTTTTCATCATTTCTTCAAGTGCACTCAACTACATGCTCAAGAAAAAACAATAAGTAAAAGGGTATAAAACAGTAATTTCATATATGGCAAACTTGGACCAGCTAGGGGTTTCCACAGAATAATTCAGTCTTCAAGATATTGAACCATCCCACATGTGTCCATAGACTTTTAGCTAGAAAGTAATGGCATGAAATGTACTGAGATCTGTAATAAATCAGATATCCCTACATAACAAATCTAGAAATTCAGCTTAGAATAAGACCCGGGGTAGGCATAGCCATAAAAAAGTACTAGCATCAGAAATTACAGGAGTTCATCGAGACAAATGAAGAAATATATTGTTTGTTTGTCTTCTTACTAGTTGTGTAGCAAATTCAACCATCCTCGAATCAGAAGACTACTCTCTTTTGAATGGAACACATGGTCTTGCAGAGAAGTTCACTTCAGGACCAGGGGCGGAGCCAGAAATACAAGTTGAGGGGGTCAAAGACAGAATTATAAAAAATTAGAGGGTGCTTTTACTAAATTTTTCTAAAAAAAAATTTTTTTTACATTACAAATTTATGTAATTTTAACAAAGTTAGGGGTTGTTTTGCTCCCTCCAGGCAAAACCTGCCTCCGCCACTGTTCAGGACTATGCTTCTGAATGTTATCCACATTTCAGATAGACATGTGATTAATTTTTCCTGATTTTATCACTCTAGTTTATTTCCCCTGTAGCTTGAGTCCTGTTCAATCTCCATATGAATTTAAACTCTACAGAGTAGTTGGGCAACAAATGCTTTCCATTCGAATACTAATTCTTTAAACACTAGAACCAGACAAGCAATCTTCAAATAACAAAAACGTCTATAAACAAAAATTAGAATCTGAAGGATGAATATTTAATCCGATCAGAAGATAACTTAAAGCATGATAGGCATATGGAGATTTTCCCTGGCGTTCAAAATGTTTAGCCATGATGCATACTCAATTGGCCCCATTCCTCCTCGTCAAAGCAGTACCAAGCGCGCTTTGTACAACTATCAAAATGAAAAAGAAAAAAAAACTCTATTATCACCATAGCACCAAGTGTCCAAGACCAACAGATAGTCTAGCCACAACAGCAGCTTATCGTTATATAAATCTTGTCTACCTTAGCAGTATCAGTCAAAAGCTTGTTCTGCCAGGGTAAGCTGCATAAATTGATCAGCTCTAGAGAAGCCAGCTCTTGTCCTAGCAAAACAAACGTAGAATTTCCTATCATGAAAAATATCAAAGTCAACGGTGTCTTAATGAAAGAGTACATATTAACAGAACATTACACTTACGTATTGTTGTTATATGCGTAAAACTTGATAGTGTGACCAAAACAATAAAACCCGGTGTGTAAGATACTATTCGACGAATTTCTGAATCTTCAAATCTCAGTCCAACCATAGAGCCTCATGGAAAACGGCAATGTGTTACACTACAAAACAAGATTTCCAAGTATACAGTCATATTCACAAGATTATCAACATTCAGGCAAGTCTCACACAGAGACGTGTTGTCCGTGGCACCCATGACGCAGTAACGCTACGGAAGTGCCGCAAACGCCATAAATGTCACTGCTTCTAGCTAAAATGATACAATCACTCAATAAAGCAAAAGGTCAATTGTCCACTACACTTGGCAACTCTAGCTCATCAAGAGAATGTTTGGCTTGCTCTTAAAAGCCACTACTATCTCTAAAAGATACTAAACGCAATACAAAATAACAATTTTGGGAGAGCTGTTACCCAGTATCCACCGTTCGTTCAGAAAATAAATTTATGAATGACTGGTATTGTCGGTTGAAGTAGCATTGCCAACAAATACTGTTTGATCGAAGAAAGTGAGAAAGTTTTAAAATTCAAATTTGAGATAATCCTTTTTCACTCTATTTGACAGGAAAGTAAAGAAGACTCACCAATCACAACCGTAACGAAAGGAAGGAGGGAGAATAACCTGGTGACTTCATTGATGATTGAAATCAGAATAACCTGGTGACTTCATATCTCTCGTCTCATAATTCAAGGAATCTCTCGTTCTATATTTGATTCTTTGAACTTATTTTATGTATCTAACAGCAATCGAAATTACATCTAAGTGCACAGAACAGACCGACTTCAAAATTTATACACAGTTGAAACACATTTATACGTCAAGCCAGAAAAAGCAAACAGAGAAAAAAAACCTAATCTAGAAGTTGGGGGAAAGTAGAGAATTGTTACCTGTTACAATCGAGCCTATTTCCCAGATTCAACCCTTAAATTTCTTCAGTCGCCTCGCGAAGTGGCGCTAAATTGGATTTTAGGTGCCCGCCGATTGTTTGTTCTTTAATTAATAGGTATTAGTGATGATCAAATTTATAAGGTCAGTAGATGATTAATTAAAAAATGTAAATAACTATCTAATGTTAGTACAGCTTAGATGTGTAGTGACTTATTAAAAATAATCAGTATAAAAATTATTTAGCTTTTACAGACATATCATATGTCAGTAAAAGATATTTATAGAGACACTATATTATGTGTACTAAAACTGTGTGTAGTTTAGTAATGACAATTTTTTTGTAGTGGAAATGAAATACCGGCACCAAGAGCAACACCAGCTACAACTTTGTTGGTAAATCCTATTTAACTTTCCAAGCAAAATCCATGTGAATATATTTCCTGTCGTAATCTCAAAAACATCTGCTGCCAGAAATGTAGTGACTACATTATAGATTCAGATGCCTCTGAACATATGCGCATTTGATCTGTCTAAGTTTGCTAATATGAACATTTAGACCAATACACACAGTAAGTATGTCTGATGGACATCCTCAAAGGGTCAACATTGTAGGGAACTGTCAGAACCAGCGAAACTAATCACCTTAACCAATGTTCTATATGTTCCCTCCTTTCAACTTCAATCTGATCTCTATAGCCAGACTGGCTGAATCAATGTGTGGAAGGTTTGTTTTGATAATTCATATTGTGTCTTCAGGATTCTAGAAGTTTGCTTGAACATCAAATAGGAAGACAAAGTTATGGAATTTACCTTCTTACTGTTGTAACAAAGAGGGAAGAAGAAAAGAAAGTGTTAGTAGTTGTATGGTAAAAAGATTGCATCTGCTTTTGATTGTACATATCTACTAAGCCTCTGGCATCATAGGCTAAAGGTCTTGCCTATCAAACAAGATAGAGCATTTGCGTTTAGTTGATAAGCATCTTTGTAGAAGGTAGTTTATTTGGAATCATGTTGTAGAGGAAAAAGTCATCGAATGTTTTTTCCTAATATAAGGGAACAAATCAGAAATCTTGATCTTGTTCACATTGATGTGTAGGGTCCTACAAGGTTACGACCCATGATGGATACACCTATTGAAATATTCCTAAGGTTTATAAACCTAACTAAAAGACCAAATCATAGTATTAAGAAGGCTAATGAGCCTTAATGAATTTGTGAACCTGAAAAACTCCTAGCTCACTTATATAAATAAACATACATTGTCCATTGAAGGTTATTAAACCTTATATTAACACATGATATAAGTGGAGCATTATAAGGAGGAAATCAACTTACAAGTGTGATTATCATGTTATACATTATCACATGAACAAAAACACAAACACATAAGGTAAAAATATACCTTATGAAGTCTCTAAGGACTTGTGGTGAAATAATCACTTGAAACACAAGTGTATGCCACCTAAGGAAAACTAACTACATGTGTTACACATATAACATGTCAAACAAGTCCAAAAGTACAACGTACAAAAAGAACACCAATATGCAAGAGTGAATCAAGAATAACTCTTACTAGTCACAATGAATGTAAAGTATACCAATCACTCAAGAACACAAATTAAACACACTCTAGGACAAAGGAAATCATGGTCACAAACTAATACATGTATAAGTCCAAGTGTACAACATATAAGTCATAATGTTACAAAGAAGCAAAAAGACAATACTACCCCTAGGAGGAGAATTGGTCGGCAAAAACTTCATACCCCCCAGCCACCTTGCAAATATGACATAAACTATCTACTTAACAAGCCCTAGTCGCTAATGTACTCGCACCCCACTGAGAAACATGTAACACCCCAACCGCTAATCCTATGCTTGCCGTCTAATCGTCCTATTATCCTACGAGTTCGCAGCGGAATTATACATACTACTACGGCGGGGTGAAACAATGCCGCTAGCCGCCCATACGGTAGCCTAGGCTACTAATAATTACAGTCACGGTCTGATGAACATAACGTACGAGCTACTAAATTACTTACCAAAATACCCATATAACCGAATACTTAATCAATGGATCACCGAGTATTAAAGTGCATTCATTACATCACTTCTAAGTTCCAAAAGAATGAGTTCCTAAGGGCTACTCATCTATACCAATGCTCCTTTCCCAATATTCCAAAAAGGTGTACCCCATGGTACACCGGCTATTCAAAAACTACAGCCTGTACTACTCAGTACACCCATCATTAAATTTCATTGTTTACATTCAAAAAGAAGATAAAGAAAGAAACTCAATCTTCACATCTTCATCCCTCGCGAGTACCTGCGTGTAGTAAAAATGGTGCCCCAAGGGGCCCCATTCAGCAAACGCTGCATATGGACTCCGCATATACCGCATGCTAGCTAAGGGCACGCCGACTATTTGACGTCCACTAAACATGCCATTTATTTATTTCATACATACAGCTTTTCACACCAAGTTACATGCTCATACAATTCATTACATAATTCAAGGCAACAATGTAGTAGCACACAACTACTTACCTTCACAAGTTAGCCAAATTCGGCATCCGGGTTAATCGGAATGCCTTTACTCTTTTACTCGTTACTTAACGGTTCTTACTTACAAATACTTCTTTCAATTACCTTACTTACTCATTCGTACTTCCTTACTAATATACTCAAGTTAAGTCGTCGGGACCTCCGGCCTGGGGCAATACACCGTCCCACATCCGGGATTTACTTGCACTCACCAATCCGGGATGATACCCACTTAAGGGATTTGGGCCGCGGACAGTTTAAGAGTCAGGAATTGGAGCCAACCTCTCGTGACTCCGCATCCTCACGCGTGGCCGAAACTATATCGGACTCTACTCATTCCAATTTAATTACCAATTTAAGTTAGAGATGGTTAGCTGTTAGGAATAAGTTAGAAGTCCAAACACAATAAATAACGGTCACGGTTACAATACAGCATTCTACACAATCCATATTCACCGAACATTTCATGAATTATAAAACTAAGAATTAAAAAGAAGATATACAACATCATACAAAACACTACAAATTCACAAGTATGCATATTAACTCCGATTCGTGCATTTATCTTATTTGTGATCAATTAGCACACAACACACAAATCAGAGTAACCAAGATAGCATACGGGGCATGAGGAATCCATACCGTTCACCGTTGTACTGATTCCAAACGTCCTTCGGTGTCACAAATCAAGTCCTATTATGTACATACAACGAATGATTAATACACCTATCAGCACTTAACCTCTTACTATGTCCCTTTACTTCTTACTCTGACACTTACTTACGTATCTTCATTACTAAGTTTTACTTTCTTACTTAGCTTTGGCATGTTTTCATACATGTACATTAATGTATGTAGGACATACATATTATAATTATTTAAATTAAATATATATATATATATATATATCTATATATATTTTGACCGGACCAGACTTGCGACCGACCTTGCAAGTCCGGTCCATTTCAGTAGCTCAGATTACCGAAACCTTCTGGCCGACGAACTTGCAAGTCGGTCGCAAGTTCGGTCGATCCAGTAGCTATCCTCGGGAAATTTTTCGGGCCGACCGAACTTGCAGTCCGGTCGCAAGTCGGTTCGTTCCAGTAGGGATCCTCGGAAAATTTTCTGGACCACCCCGAACTGCATGTCCGGTCGCAAGTCCGGTCGATTCAGTAGGTTACAGGAGGAAATTTTTCTGGCGGCGACCGAACTTGCAAGTCCGGTCGCAAGTTTGGTCGATTCAGTAGGTTACAGACGGGAAATTTCTGGTCCGACCCGATTTTGCAAGTCCGGTCACAAGTTCGGTGATTTCAGTAGCTCACCGTTTGTAAGTCTGGCTCGACCGAACTTGCAAGTCCGGTCGCAAGTTCGGTCCGGCCCAGTATTTGCATTTTACTTTCTGTTTTCAGTCCTCTCTTTTACCCAATACTTCCCCATTGTTCCTACACTTAATCCCCATGTTTTAACACTATTTAAACCTCCTAACACACCTTAGTTCATTTCCTAACTCCTTAACCATTTATACTCATTCACTCACCTAATCTTCTAAGTTTCAAACTCACACTTCACTAGTTGTTTCCTAGTTGTGCTTGCTACAGATTTTATTCTAACTCTCTCCATACAACTCCCTCTTCTAATGTCATTTGCTACACCGCTAATACACTACAACTACAGTAATTATCTCTCCCCGAGTCCCTCTATCATCTGATCTCAAAATCTGTTACAACTTTATTATTCACCTAGTTTAAAATTCACTAAGTGTTCAATTCTAGATAAATTTTGACATAACTCTTCCCCTATATTTTTACACTCTCACACACATCTAGCACAATTCAACCACTCTTTCACCTGTTCAACAACCAAAAACTATACAAGCTCTCATATACCAAACTCAATACTAAAACATACAAAATTTCCTGCACTCAACAAACTAAATCCCAATCTGTTTGTAACAGTTTTTGAATTGTTTTCAAGGTTCAAAATGCTAATGTTCTCTTACACATTCCACCATTACCCACTACTAGTTACAATACTCATTTTAGCTTCCTAAAAATCTGTTACATACAGTATAACACAGGCTACATAGGACTGCAATTTACCTTGTTTTATTCTTCTTCTATTGCTTCTTCCTTCCTTCTCTCTCTACCGGTTTTGTAATATCAATTCCTCAACACTACCAACACCCAATGATATACACATTTTTAATACGCCATCTATAATAGAAATAACCCTTAACCATTAATCAAGTTTCACTATAGGTTTTAGGGTTTAGAGAATTTATTACCTTCCAAGAGTACAAGAGCTGTTTGGGATAGCTCAAGGACCAAGGTTTAACACCACCAAAATGCCAAAATCGCTGGACACAAAGGAGTGTAAACAAGGCTTAGTTCACATTTTCGTTTTGCCTTTGAGGCTAGAAAAAGATGGAGTTTTCGAAATATTTTTACCTTAGTAGAACAAGGAGAAGGAGGGCCTTCGAAGTGGTGGTGTTGAAGAGCTCCAAATGGGGTATACCCATAAAATCGAAAGTGGGTTCGGATTTTGAGGAAAGATGAAAATGTAGCTCTTTGAGAGGGAGAGGAGTAGTACAATGGTGGTATTTTTTAATTTTTGGAAGGTTTGGAGAGAGTTACAAAGGAGAGAAGGTTAGAGTTGTGTTGGTTTTTCTTTCACCATGGAA
>CM041779.1:31821494-32048213 GCA_023374045.1 Limonium bicolor | reverse complement strand
TGAATTAGCCTTTCGGCTAAATTATCAGACGACATTGAGAAGACAGGCGGCGCATTAATTGATAAGGCTCCAGCTCCATCCTCAATCAGATCAAATTATTTCTCACCAACTACACCTAACTCCCACTAATCTTGTTCCCCCTCTAATCCTATATAAACCCAGCTTCAATTCATTCCAAAATGCACCAGACTTCACATTCTAACTCCATCTTCCTCACTGCATATCCTCTCACGTACATCCACCTCTCACTCACCATACGCTCCATCTCCATTCTTCTATTTCCTCCATAAACCTGCATAACTCACTCACGATTCATTCACAATTCATCTGCTACCTCTCAAAAATACCTTCGTAAACCTCCGCTCATATCCCGTATCCATTTCGCGACATTTTAGCCGTGTCCGACCCTTGTCCGGATCCGGACAAACTCATTCCACCCACGTCCGGATCGCGTCCGACCCTGTTGATCCGGACAACTCACAAAACTCACCAAAAATTCCATTTTCGCCCCGTTTCACCCATTTCACTCCATTATCACCAAGACCAACCTTCAAACTAGCACAGCGCAAGAACAAAAGACGGAGCGAGCAAGAAGATCTTCGTAACAGATGATTTCTTCTAACTCTCTCTCATTTATTATTATAATCGCTATGTCTAGCTAAGAGGATTTACTCTAGGGGAAGGGATGTTGTAATTAGTTAAAACTCTACATTTTGCTGCTTGTTGAGACAATTTGGATTGTTCAGGTTAATGCTTTTAAGTGCTTTTAATAAACGTCATGAATTTATTATAAGCCCTCGAATCATGTTATGATCAGATAAGGTGATTAGCATTGATGGTCCTATTAACCTGTTACTGTGATAATTGCAATCGGATAGATTACTTTAGTCACTAGGAGCTTTTAGTCCGGATTAAACAGACTAGTAATTCTGTGCAATAAAACCATCTAGATATACTTGCTAGGTCTAGACTAGAACTACATGCCCTGTCTAGATGAGCTATCTGGAATTAAGACTTAATACAGAATAGATAATTGAGAATTACAAGCCGATCCAAGTCTCCACTTAAGCAGTAGAATATGCAGAATCTAGCTAGTGAAACAACTCCCTGAACTTAGAGTACAGTTCACATTCCCAAGACTATCACTTTAATTTATCTGCTATTTACTTTCTGTTATCTATTGTGAAACCCAAAACCAAAACAAAACCTCTTTTTGAGTTAACCATTACCTAAGGCTAGACTTACTTATCAAGTCCCGTGGATTGACCCTGGTCGCTTCATTTGAATTACTATACTATTTCGACCGGGATTTTTGCAACCTGACGATCTATTGAATTATTGAGTTCTAGGATTAATTTCTTAGCATTTAATACATCAAATAATCGTTTGCAATAGCTTGACCCATCCATCTTATGGCTCAGAGCGAAGTAACTAGGTCCTAAAATAGAGATTCACACTTTCAAGAGTTTTATGCATGAAAACATGTCCAAAACACAAATAAATAGCTTATATAGCTTTAGGGGTTACAACCCAGCAAACGAAAAACAAACGGAGCTCAAACAAGTGATTTAGGCAAAAACGATAGCTTGTCTGAACATGCGTCCGAATTGCATGTTTGGACACATGCCGATACTTCAAAGACGCGGAAACAGAGGTGTACGAACATGCGTCCGAACATACATGTTCAGACACATGCTGAACTTCAGAAAACAAAACTAGAGACTTGTTCGAACATGTGTCCAACTATAATGTTCGGACACATGCGAACTAAAATCAGAGAAGGTCAAAAGGTGTGTCCGAACAAGCGTCCGAACATATAAGTCCGGACACAGTTCAAGACTTGTACTCCAGAGCCGTCCTCACACTCTGTCTAAACATACATGTTTGGACAGATGTTCAGACACGTACAGTTTTTTTTAAAACTCGGAGCGCTCAAACGCACTGTCCGAACTTACATGTTCAGATAGACGTTTTGATGTCGCAGAAAAACTCACCAGAACAATGGTAATTGTACACACAAATTTCAGAGTAAAGGCACAACTAACCATGGGGTTTTAGCCATCAGAAACACACAAAGTCCACACACAAATCCACACACCAACCAAGGATAAGAAACCTGGCAATATAAATTTCCCTATGGGTGAACTTTCACACTGAATAAGAATCACCACCTCCAACGAATCAACGCAAAATACTTTTGGATAAGCAGAAGAAGAGCCCCATGACAATCCACAAATCGACGCAAACGCACAGCCACTGAACGAACGGATTACACCCCCAAAATCAGCAAAGAGATGAGAAAACAATAATCCAAAATCTGCCACAATCCATGAATCAAACCTAGAATTCGGAAATGAAGTGCACAACAAAGGAGAAATCCGACCAACACACAATACAGAGCAGTAACACCAATCCCAAAATCAGCAAGGAACTAGGAGAGGAAAGGGAGAAAAACTCTCGTTCACACCACGAGAGGAAACTGACATTGTGAAAAATGAACGGGAAAAGGAATAAGGAAACACTTTTTCTTATTAATATCATTACCTTAATTAAGGAAGAGAAAAGGACCTCCTCACCCTCATCTTCTTCTTAAATTCCACCCAGTCCCAACTAACATAACACAACATAACCCAAGACACAAAACACAAATTAACTTAGAACACGACACGGAAATATAATCCGACTTACGAAATATTCCAGGTGATAACCACTAAATGTAACAACCCCAAAACCGGGCTAGTTCTAAAGGTACTACACACCGCGCACTATACTACCTAAGATGTGCAAGGCTCTAACTCAAATTGCTCAGAAACCCGAAAAGAAATATTGTTTACATCGCTTAAACCAAATCGTATACAAGAGTCTGACATGTCATCGTAAATACATAAACAACTTATGCCCGAAGGCTACATAGTACTGAGTAAACCATAGTCAAACACTAGATCCGAAGTAAAGATGTTCAACTCCCAAATCAAATACATTTGATAATAACGTAAAATCAACTAAGCTCCAAGCTCGGAGTCCACCAGTAAGATCAATCTGCAATGTTAATTATTGTGGAAAGGGGTGAGCCACCACATGCTCAGAAGGCAGCAATTGTCCTTAATGAGGTCGCTCAAAAGGAGTGAAAACAGTGAATAGAAACATAACCAGAGAGTTCATGTAATAAGATCCAAAACAAAATGAGAGAAGAGAGTCGAATCAAACAGATGGAACTCGATGGTTCCCAAATTAGAACATAGCTTAGAAGTTCCACAAAACCGAGTGGGACACTAGCACCAAGCACACACATATACAGAAAGGGTCAGAGACCCATGGATCTATTAGATCCCTCGACAACGCAGAAATTGTCTGAAGAACTAATGGGCCCGTCGACACGCAGAACAGAAATGAGAATGACCCTACACATACAGAAATGATGTCTATGTAGCATGTCTTGGGATAGCTCGACCAAGCCATCCACGGCTCAGAAGCGAAGTAACTAGGTTCCAAAACAGATATTCACACTTTCATAGTTTATATGCGTGAAAACATGCCCAAAACACAGATAGAGAGCTTATACAACTTTAGGGGATTACAACCCTGCAAACGGAAATTAAAACGGAGCTTACACGGGCGATTTAGGCAAAAACAGTAGCCTGTTCGAACATGCGTTCGAACTTTCATGTTCGGACACAGGCCAAGACTTCAAAGATGCAGAAACAGAGGTGTATGAACATGTGTCCGGACACATGCCGAACTTCAGAAAATGAAACCATAGACTTGTTCAAACATGTGTCCGAACATGTATGTTCGAACACATGCCGAACTAAAATCAGAGAAGATCATAAGGTGTGTCCGAACATGCGTCCGGACATACAAGTTTGGACACAGTTCGGGACTTGTAGTCCAGAGCCGCCCTCGCACTTTGTCCGAACATACATGTTTGGACACGTACAATTTTTCAAAAACTCAGAGCGCTTAGTCGCACTATCCGAACTTACATGTTTGGACAGACGTTCGGACGTCGCAGAAATCATAACACGGAAGCGACAGCAACCGCAAAAAAACTCACCAAAACAATGGTAATTGTACACACACGAATTCAGAGTAAAGGCACAAGTAACCACGGGGTTTTAGCCACCAGAAACGCACACAAAAACAATGTCAAAACACCACACAAATCCACACACAAACCAAGGATTAGAAACCTTGCAATATAACTTTCCCCATGGGTGAACTTCCACACTGAATCAGAATCACCACCTACCTCGATTCAGCGCATAATACTTCCGGATTAGCAGAAGAAGCCCCACAACAATCCACAAATCGACACAAACACACAACCGCTGAACGAATAGATTACAACCCCAAAATCAGCAAAGAGTGGAGAAAACAATAATCCGAAATCAGCCCACAATCAACGAATCAAACCTGGAATTCAAAAATGGAGTGCACATAGAGGAGAAATCCGGCCAACACACAATATAGAGCAATAGCACCAATCCCAAAATCAGCAAGGAACTAGGAGAGGAAAGGGAGAAACTCTCGTTCACACCACGAGAGGAAAGTGACGTTGTGAAAATGAACTGGAAAAGGAATAAGGAAACACTTTTCTTTATTAATACCATTACCTTAATTAAAGAAGAGAAGGACCTCCTCACCCCTAGTCTTCTTCTTAAATTCCACACACGTCCCAACTGACATAACACAACATAACCCAAGGCACAACACACAAATCAACTTAGAATACGACACAGAAATATAATCTGACGTACGAAATATTCCACGTTATAACATTAGTAGACTTGATTTTCCTCATTTTATATCCAATTTTGGAGAGCATCTCTCAGTGAAGATTGCCCATCCACTTTCTCTCATTTTTCTTTTGATGTTAGACATTGCACTCAGACTCGTATTTTTTCACTCATGTGGCATCCCAGGAGATGTTCGTTACACTCAATACGACAGCTAGAGATTGTTGTCAAATGTTTTCTAGCCACACTCAATACAACATATGGCAGACAAGTTCAATTTACAGCTATTTTGTTACCTAAATTGCAAGAACAATGACAATTCATTCCACTTGAAACTCTGTGCAAGAAAGAGCTCTGAGACATTTTTGGGCATTCCCCGACCATGACTTGGACATGTTGCTTAACCACGTAAATGAGAATCATTTCATTGTTTTGCTTTATACCTAGCGAACTCTCAATCAAACACCCGTAGAGAAAGATGCCCAGTGGGAATTTTATAATTGTTTTAGAAACAGAAACAAAGAGCTCAAGATGGTTAGGGATTGAGAATAAAGTAAAAACAAAAAAACAAATAGCTGGTGATGCAAATGTTGGGCTCATCATAGACAGTCGAATGATGCTTTGCTTTGGAAGAGTTTCTGAAGTCCGGCGAGTTTATCTATTGTTTTGCTTTACACTGATGCCAAAGTATCAAAGTCGACACATATAATAGGACTGGGAGCAACTTCACGGGTCCATGGACTATTCTAGGAGACTTTAATAGTCTCCCGAATTTGGAAGAGGAATCAGTAGAAGGTGCAAATCAACCTTCATTCTATCATAAATTGCCTTACTGAGTAAGTTGCTGGGATGTTCGAGTACTTTAGAAGAACAGTTTTACAAATATAGAAATAGTAGAGGGACGTCCGTACTGGAATTTTGAAACATTTTTCCCGTAGGAAGGTCGTGGCAGCAGGAAAACAAACCTAGGTCGCCTTTCAGATTCACAAATACCCATGTGTGCGGAAGATTCGAGCAGCTGTTTGGCACGACTAAAATCGCTTTAACACCAAATTATTACTTCCCACCCATGAAAGCACGAAGCCATAAAACTGCACTCCTTCGATCACAGAGAAGATCTATGCGCATGACGCTGCAAACCAAGGCACCAACAATATTTCAGGCCGATCCAATACCAAACCAGACAGTAGATACCCTTCGGTCAGCTGTAAAACAATGGGAATGATACAGCTTCGATGACAGGGGTAAAAGAGCAAACATAAACAGCTAGAAGGGTATGCAGCACTGTCCCACACAACTGAGCCTAACAATCTTTTACACTCACATAGTGATACTTCCAGGTTTTCTTTCATTGAACGTCAGATAGAAGAGCTTGTAATTTGTCCGTTTCTACTTTCAACACCATTTACATACCATGTTATCATGACATCATTCAGAGTTATCTAATAACGTCGGCCACCAGACGTAGAGAGGAGAACGCGACTTGGCTTCTTCCCTTTCTTTCCCATTTCACCGGCTTTTGGCTGAGGCCGATTTTCTACAGGTGGCTCTCGGGATATTATGCTTGAAAAGGAAGCAACACCTCGGTTTGTAGCAGTAGGACCTGCGCATGTACAAGACAAACCGAGGTTCAGATACCTAACATAAAGCTTCATATTTGAGTACTTTATAATTTCAACAGAGATGACCCTCCCTTGAACCCCGCCACCAGCAGACATAAACAAACGGAAGAAGAAAAAGAATATGGAAACAAAATTTATAAGAAACACTTGTTTCTTCCCCCAAGAGTCTAATATACCCCCCTCCCATCTCATATTAAATATATAAGATGTTTTAAGCAAATGCGTTAAATACTCGAATTCAGCATGTGGATTTACTTTCTAACAAGTAGCAAATGGATGATTGATCTTCCCAACCTAGTTCAACATATACTAATAATAAACACATGAAGAGTATGAAGAGACCGGAAATTCAGCCTCAGCCTAAACATCAGACAACAATTTCCACCTCTTTAAAAAAAATAAGACAGAACTCAGATTACTTGTGCATAATATTAAGAATTACCACTAGGAACAGAAGAACCACTTCCTGAGCCCTCGGTGTTTCTCCCAGATTGTGTTTCAGAATTCAATGATGGGGAATCATAGCCAGCCGCAAAGCCTAACCGCGCCACACTTGCAAAAAGGCTTCTTTGACCGGTAGCAGGGGGACTAAGCACAGGTGCAATGGGGCTTCCTAAAGCTGAACAAGAACAATGATATATGTTAACATATTATAAAAAAGAGTGACATGTCTGCTTGTATTCTACTTCACCATAATTAATTCTTATTATAAAAGTACCTTCAAAATCATCCATTGAGAAAGTTGGTTCGTCATTAATATATGAAGCTCCATAATTTGAAGAGGGTGCATAATACGCAGCAACGGCTTCAGCTTTGACTTTCTCTTTGTGTTCCTACAATGTTAAACAAAGGAGGAAGAGAGACAATAGAGTGAAATGGCAGACTACCTTTTATTCAGAATACTCATTTTTCAAAACAGATGCGTGGTATAAGGAAACCACCAAGTCCAAACACTTGCGAAACAAAGTCATCAGGGACCAATCATGAGCGAGTAACCATTGTTTCCAGGAATTAATTTTCCAAAAACGGAAGATGGAAACTGAAAAATTCACAGAAATACAAATGAACAAGAAATGAGTGCTAGTTTCCTGAATCACATTGCTATAGAGGTGTTGTTGCGATAATTAAAGATGGGAAAAATGGGAGAAATATTTTTTCTCATCTCATTCCTTCAATTTTCAGTTCCAGTTTTCATTAGAGCACCTAATGGAAGAGAGCTACATCTTAAAACATAACATTACAGTTCATAAACTTCAGAAGATAAAACAACATCAAAACCACGTCTCATACCGCAATAGAAATAAAACACACAGCTAAAAGTTAAGGTATCATATGCTCTGCCAATAAATATCAATCTGATGCTATGGACCCGAATATCTTCAGAACGAAAATGATGCAGCCATCCTCTAACCAATGTGTCCTTTTTAATTACACATTAAAAGACAACATTATTGATGAAAAAACAGTAAATAAGAAAAGCAGCACAAGAATGAAATCGACCAGATAAGATCAGAAAATGTAAAATTGGTAGCAGGACAAGGAGGACATGAAGTATTACCTTTCTTGCGAGCTGTTCCCTTTGTTTTCCACGTTTCTTAATTAGATCTGCGAATGGAGACAGCGACTCTACAGGGATAATGTGCTTAGATCAACTTCACAGAACTGCAAAGTTTACAGGGCAAATATTAGCGAAGTCTTAACTCAGTAAAACCTCTACTGAGACTACAAACATTACAACAAATGTGAACCTGGAATGTAGCTGTCAGAGGAAAATGGCTCAGGAAACGGTAACGCTTCCTTATGGCTTCGGACTGGGTCACTGTCTCAAGTTCCAAGATTCTTCCACTAAGTCTGCAGTTAGGGGATTATAACAAAGACCATAAAGAAATAAACAAGGATCAATCAAGTTACATAATTTTACATCATTCTAGGCTAGCCTTAATGTCAAATCCTTGCACATATGCGTCCCCATTTACTACCATATCTCATTTCAGAGGAGAGACTGATGGCAGTGACATTGCAATTTGCAACACACTAGAAATGTTAACAAAGCTGTCAGCACCAAGTCTAAAAAAGGATTGGAATACGAAGAGCCAAAGTTCTACCATTTCATCATGTATACTACAATCTGTTGTCTAAACAAACGAGGCTTAAATTCCACATAGGTAATCTATTTTAATCAACATAATGCCCGTTCCTGACCAGTGCATAATCAAGACGCAAGTGAGGGACATGATTTTAATCCATCAAACTTCACAAGCAACATCAAGACTATATTCCACATGAAATCCATGCAGCCAATATTCAATCTTAGGAAGTGACTGGTCCTTTGGAATTAAAGAAAAAATATTGCTTCTAAAGCCTAAGGAATGGGCACATATGCTACAGAGGGTATGATTGCTTGGCCCTGCTATGATAACTAGTTCTCTGTGAAGCATGGGTACAAGAAGATGCATTGCAGCCAAAGGTGCCTTGGGAGATGGTGGTTCAGAGTCCTAGTAGTTTTCCTAGGCACACGTTTATCACTTGGTTAGCTGTAGCTGCTACAGAGACTGTTAGAATAGCAGCTCCCTTTGGTCAGGGTGGCCTACAATCAAAAGCTAAACATAGAATCTAGGGGTACTTGGTTGTAAAAAAGTTTGTTTTTGTAAATTCTCTTGATTCAAGATTAGAAGCAATATCAATTAGTGTAAGAATGGATTGCTTTCAAATTAGTTAGGCTAGAGGACATTAGAAACAGTTAGACCATTGCAACTTCCCTTTCATAACCTATTTCCAAAGAAACGACCTTAAGAGGGCTGTTGTTGCGTTCATACTAACAGCACCAAGTCAATTTAATTTAACTTACAATATGTTGGCATGTGCAAAACCATAATAAGCCACAATTTAATCTCCAAAATGAAAAACTCAAGACGAAATAGCAAAATTCAGAGCATTTTATCTTCTTGACTAATGGAGATGGGTAAACTAAAAAAGATAAGATAAGAAGTATCCCCAGACCTTGTGGGAAGCTTTTCATTACTACCATAATGGTGCAGAAGACATTTCATGTTCAGTGGATGAAGAATGATATGCTGACCATCAACTGCCTGAAGTAAGAGTATCACATATCATTTTACAAAATACACAGCCATACCACGATAGACACCTCATACAAATGCATTTATTAAAAAGTAAAGTTTATCACAAATATTGCTGAGATTAAACACGACAATCAACGGGGCACCTTGAGTTCTGCACAATGCAATCATTAAAAAAATTTAAGCATCTCCATTCGGCATTTTGCATATTCAAAATCGCAAGTGTCACTCTGCTTGATCTTTCATAACATGCTTACACCACTATCAAGTACCATCCTACTTCTTTTGTTTCACAGATGATAGCAATGAGGTAAGAACAGATAGGATAGGTCATAACTTGCAGAAGATAAGGAAATGGGATAATGCACTTCTGCAAATCCTATTGTGCCTCATTAACATCTTAAGAGTCTGACTAATACCACTAACTAGGTACATGTATGACACAAACTATCTTCATTAGTTAGTTATTGAGATTCTAAGTTTGTGACAAGACAATCTTATTATCACCTCGCGTCACTAGGCTGCAGAAACAATGAACCACAGTAAACATAAAGTTTTGCAATAGACATAAGTTGCGGTAAAATTATCATAGTAAACTTCATATAGTTCAGGTCAGTACTGACTGTTGAGGCGAAGGAATACTCGCATTATGACATATAATGGAATAACAATATGCTAAATGTTGAAACCTAACAATATTTCTACAGAAAAGTTCCAAATCCTTACACGCAAGAGCATCATTAACCAACGATACCTGATAGAAATAGTAAGAATCCTTCTCATTCGTGCCCAACGAGACTTGCGAATGTGCCGCTAAATTGCCTTCATGGTCAGAAGAAGGGCTGCTTTCCAGAGAATCACAGGTCTTATATACAAAAGAACCTGGCTCAGCCACATCTGGCGTAGCTCTTCCAAACTGTCGTGCAGGGGTGCTAGAATCAGAAGATGAATTTCCATTCCCACTGCCTTCTTCCACCATTTTTCCATTAACAAGATCAGCTGCTTTACCACCTTGACTACGACGACGCTCATTCCAGTAGCTCTTCCTTTTCTCCAATTGATCCATTGCGGCACAAACATAGGGAAGTTTTTCCATATCATCAACAAGCCCTGCATCTGCTTTTGCTAACCAACCATCTAAATCTGACATAGCATTCCTTACTGATAAGTTCACATCCGAAGTCAATATGAACTTTGAAAACAAATCAAACGAACGAGGATCAGCTCCTTCATGAAAATTTTGTAGCAGTGCAAATGAATTCTTTTCTCGAGTAAGCAGCACGAATTCCAGTTCATCTCCCGTACGATATAGTTTGACATTTTCAACATCAATAGTGTACAACTCTCTGGAAGATATCATCACAAAACACAACGGACACTTCTTCCAGCATTCCCGTTTGAGATTGTCCTCACCCATCAACAAGTAACGTAAAATGCATGGGAAGCAAAACACATGCCCACATGAAGTTATCTGAGGACATAGCGGACTTTCCAAACAAATTGGGCAGTTCACAGGATATGGAGTGGAGTATTTTAAGCAAATTATATCCTCCCACTGCAACATCTTGTCAGGATCCATAGAATCAAGATCATAATGTCCTGTATCTAACACAACAAATTTGTAGTTTGCCTGAAGAAACAGATCTTTGTTGTACGGTTTAAACTTTCCCGGTTTTCTAGGAGGAGGAAGTGCCCTTGTTGGCTGACGACGAGATATGGGATCGTAATGGAAATTCAGCAAGTGGTTTCCATTCATCATCTGAGATCTTCTTGTCCCTGAACCATTTCCTCTTTGACTAGGAGGGGATGCAGAAGTTCCAGATGCTTCTGCTCTGTATTGAGTGAAGCTCTCTTTTCTGGAAGCAACGGAGTGCTCAACTCTAGGGTGAGTTTCTTGATCAGATGATCGATTGTTACCATATGATCTTCCATAGCCCCTCACCTGAAGTGATTAACACGTCAGCAAAACAAAAATAAATGTCATATTAAGGTGATGAAGTATACACATGATTCATACAAAGCCGAAAATTAGCTTCATGATATCCCATGAAGATATGGATACGCCAAATATGACATGATATGACATTGTACTTATGCTTTCCCACAGGACATTTCGTTTCTTTTCATCCTAGGATATCCCAACTGAGTAAGTACCGAGAACAAAGGAGAGATCATGAAAGTAGCTAATAACCACAAGAGTATACTTTGACAGAAATTTCTGGCTACATTCACCGTGAAACTAGCACATAGGCTTGTTCAGAAGATATAACCAAATGAATGGAAACCTCAAAATCATCAAATTACCAACCATTTACACTCGTCGACAGCTACAGTGACTTTAGGATCAATATATACACTTAGCTTTATGCCTAATGACAACCTAAACTACAGAAGCAATAAACAAAATCGAACCTTTTTGGAAGCTGCGCCGATATTCTGGACTGATGCAGCTTGCTCCACCGAGTCTGTGCAAAATAAAAGAGAAATATATAAATTAAAAAAGTGGAAACTCATTTCCTATTATGAACTAGCGTATCACTGATCACCGACGCGAGAATACAATATCCAGAATCAGAAAAACTGCAGTCTCCCCATGCGAGGAATAACAACCAAACCCCAGTTCAGAGCATTACAAATTATGTTAACAACGAAAAAGCTTACGAAACCTATTAAATAGACTAGCGGCAAATTAACGAAAATAGAGCGGAGCAGAAGCAAATTACCTGATACGACATTAACAGTGGAGATTGAAGAGGGTTCAAGACCAGAGATCCCGAGGGATTCAAGGTCTGGCAGGTCGGTGGAGGGAGAGAGCTGAGATTCGCCGGCTTGGCGCGGTTGTTGAGAAAGCAAGCCATGATTTTTAGGGTTTGGAGGTGCGCAGGAAGAGGATGAGGACGACGAACCTTGGTTGGCGTTGGGAGGCAAGATGGACATGAAAATGCGGGGGAGATCCTGTTTTGGAGAAAGGAGGGGCTGGAAGGGTGTCGAAGCTTGGGAGCTATGGAGAAAGACTTTTCTGGGTTCACAAATTCGATTTTGATATTTATTTATATCAACTGGACCGAATTTCGGGTTTCTACCTCAAGGCGAGTGGCATATTCTCTCTTCCCCCTCTCGGCGGTCGCCTCCAGTCCCACTCAATATCCTGTGTTTCTGTTTTCGCTTCTTTTATTTTCTTCTTCATTCGCATTATGGTCTTGTCGTTCAAGTGCTTGAGCCTGTGGAGAAAGTGCAAAGCACGTGACAATTGGTGATCCAGTAAATTCACATACACCAAAAACACAACGGACTGGCCCGTCCTATGTTAGCCAATACAGCCCAATCAGATATACGAAAACTGAATTGCTATGTACTGTACAGAGTTTACTGAAACTGTGGCATTGCTTCCTTTTTTCAATCTACGAAACACTTAAATGTTTATAACTTAAAAGGACTACGAAACACTTCTTATTTTATTATAGGCTTTAAAAAATTGTATACTGTTATAAATAATATAATTAGTGGACATCCAATCATCCGGTCTACATTAGAGCTTTCGTCTGTCTGACTCCCGTAACCTTTTTAAAATTTTCATTAATAGACCTTTGATCTTTTGTTTTTCTACCACTCAAAGGTTCAGTAATGTATACTATATAAAGATGTATAATGGAATGATAAGATGGATGTCAATTACGTCTATCTTGTCTACTATGCTCTCAGTGCTATATCATATACACATATTTTCTTCATTGTTTACACGCACGTTTTAATGAATAGTCTTGGCTTAAAATATTTGTCACTTAAGTTGATTGTCACCGTTTTATTGGTTAAAAGAAAAAAGAATAGAAGATGACATGTATGTAGAGGTGATGATTTGGACAAGCGGATGGATCCAGGTCGGGTTATAGACAACATTTCTGATTAGTTGGTATGTTTATAGTGTGTGGTTTGATTTTCTATTCTTTTTACCAGACCGGCTACACCGGGGTTTTATAAATTTGTCATTGCTCACCCCATAAGGCGATCTTTTTAATTTTTTGATATATAATTAATATTATTTAAATAAATTTAAGTATGTATATGTACAAAAGTTTGAATTTAATATGTATGTTATATTATAATATTTTTAAATAAAATACAACATTAAAATTGAATCGGGCCTAAACCCGAGGGCTAAAAATTGAATTGTGATTTAACCCGTATTTTTGTCCTATTTTGTCCAGGTCACCCATATAATCGAGCAGGTCTGACGAACTTTTTCTAGTCGGGCCGGTTGTCAACCGAATATGTTATGATCAACTCTACATGTATGAGAGTCAATTTAAGTTGTAGAAAAAAATTTAAATTAAATAGAAAATTGAAAGAAAATTAAAAAGTTAGAGTATGTAAATATCAATATTACTATAACTATATTTTTTCTTTAAAAGATTTCGATTAACCAAATTACTATAGTTAACCAAACTTAATTTTATGGTTCAGTTTTCGGTACAAAATGAAAAAAAACAATTTTGATTAATTAAGTTATGAACTGAATTTCGGCTAATACGGGATATAACCAAAATAACCTAGAGTTAATTAACTTTTTTAATACGATTTCAGTCAAGCGAATGGACACCCCTACGTGCAAGGAGTACAATCAACAAATTAAAATTGGAAAATTTCACGAGATACCCCCTGAGGTTTGAGTGAATTTTATGAGATACCCTTGAGGTTTCATTTTCATTATGAGATACCCTCAAGGTTTCATTTTTATTACAAAATACTACTAAGGTTTCATTTTTTACGAGATACCTCTAAGATTTCATTTTCATTACGAGATACCCCTAAAGTTTCAATTTTATTATGAGATGTTCTCCGTTCAAATTCTTATATAATATATTTTTCATACCCCAATTTTTCCCTCGCATCGTATGCCCCGCAATAACCACATGAGTTTATGGTTATTTTGTAAAGAAAATGAAACTTCAGGGATATCTCATATAGAAAATGAAACCTCAGAAGTATCTCGTAATGAAAATGAAACCTCATAAGTATTATGTAAAATTCACTTAAACCTTAGGGTATCTCGTGAAATTTCCCAAGAAAATTTCTTGATCCTTCTCTTAAGTTCTCATCTACAAATCCTTGCACAAAATTTTAGAGTAAGTTACACTCACTTCCCCTTGCTCTTTTTTGTGCTCGTTTGCTTTCCCTACATGACTCCTTCCATTCCTTCTGTCTTTATCGTGTCTCTTGCTCGTCTAGTCTCAACTTTCTCTTCATCTTTAGAGTCTCGACATTACATACCTTTTCATGAAAATGACACCTTCCTCGCCACCCACATGGCATTTTCAGGTGAACCTTATTGAGCTTACTCCACTAAACTTGGCTCCTTATAGCACTTCTTACCTTTCCTATGTAGCGAAGGAGATAACTCTAGCCAAGATCATCCCCAAATATCCTGTGTTGACTGAAGCTTTTATACATGTTGTCACTTCATTATGAAGTTTGGTCCCTCCTCCACGTTTCACCCTCTAGGAGTTGAAATCTTTATGATTGAGTTTCTTATGATTGTAACGATATCATGTCGGGCGTCCTTATCACTTCTACATTCACCCCATAATTATCTAACCCTTTAATCTGAACCATTCTTTCATTAGTTTTGTGACCCTCAAGCCGTGATTGCCATTGTAAGTCACCTTTCACACTTATGCTTGTTGGGGTGATTCGTTTCATGCATGCACAACCGGGGGACATGTGAGGCACCTACTACTCCTCTTGTTAGTCGTTTTCCAGCCCTCACTTGTTATCAATTTATCATGCACCATTCAGGCTACATATGAAATGGTTCTATCATATTTCTATTACTATGGTTGTGTTGACCAACCAGTTTTACATAAGAAAAATGAATCAAAAATATTGTAGGTGCTCTTTATTTATCCTTAG
Organism: Limonium bicolor; assembly: GCA_023374045.1. Taxonomy (NCBI): domain Eukaryota; kingdom Viridiplantae; phylum Streptophyta; class Magnoliopsida; order Caryophyllales; family Plumbaginaceae; genus Limonium; species Limonium bicolor. The sequence continues at coordinate 32,032,868 of CM041779.1, read as the reverse complement.
CAAGTTGAAGTTGCTATTAGAGAAATCATATCGAGGTCAGTACTTCTGTTAATATATGAAACATAGAATTACAAATATAAAATAATTTAACACATGATTTTTCTAAAATGCTAATTAAATTATTTTATTTTGTTGTTAATGTTTGTCATCTCACACTAAAAAAAAAGAGCATATAGTGTCAACTAACATTTGGCCACTTAAGAACAAATAGGGGAATTAAAGATTGTGAATGATTCGATGCAGAAAATCATATCAAATTCTAGCACTTCTAAAAGCCACCAAATGGCTGATACCTCATAGTTTTACAAACAATTTGAATTTTATGCAAACATGTTAGTATACCACTTTTAAATATATGCCTGGTCCTGATTGGGATCATGAATGATTTAGATATTCGTTTGAATGTGGAATGGTCAGGTTAATGAGGTTTCTTTAGTATTGTGAATGAGAGCAAAAGGCTTCAAAACTTTTTTCTTATAATTTGTTCATTCCAACTATTCTAGATATTATGCATATGACATCTTACCCACACTACATCGGGGGTACCATGTCAACCTGGTGAATTTTATTTTCACTAACAATGTTGGGCTTAGGTTAGGAATAGGATACTCTAATGGTTGTCAGGTGCGTGTGAAATCTACAATCAGTCAAATGATTCATGCTAAGAATAATTATGACCAGAGGGGACTAAGTTACAGAAGTGAACTCATTGACCTTACCGATGACTCAAATATGAACTTGATATGCTCCATGGAGTTTGCTTCTTGTTCCACATTTAAAGATAGCATGGAGTGAGAGTGTGCCTTTTATTAGAGAAAATGTTGTGTCCTCAATTCAAAACTTAGTGTAGCAGGAGTCCTAGTAAAATGCTCAAGATCTTGAAGTGTTTTGGGAGAGGTGAGGATACAAATGGGATAAGAATGAAGAAGGTGAAGAGTTAAACTAATGATAATCATTCTACGGAGGTCCCTGGTGATCAAAGGGACAACTATGAGCCTTGATCATTTTTGAGCCCAAGATGTGGTATGGTTTGCCATTTTCTTAGGTTTCATTGGTTGTTTATAGACTTGGATGTTTTAGCTTTGCAAGTCTAGTGGTTTATCTTGCTTTGTGTTGAATTGTTTGACATGGACATAATCATAAACATCAGATGTACTTTTTATATTTCCTTGAGGCTAGGTGGCTTTTCAAATTAGAATATCTCAGGTTTGCAACTTTCAAGGTCTAGAGGTCACCTTATCTTTGGCTTGAGATGAGATTAATTCCAATTATAGAACTAATGTAATTTCTCTTCTTTCAGGATGTTGGTTCACTTCTTTTAATTGTTGTCTTTCTATGTTGGACCGGACGTTGTTGCTTTCATTTGGTGGGATTTTAGTATGTGCATATGGTGTTTATGTTGGGTCGGAAACTTGTACCGATGGGATAAAAAGACAATCCGGAGAATAGGACCATCCTGTCCCTTAAAGAGTACGGAAAAGTTAAATTTTTTGAGAAAATTTGTGTCCAGTAGGCTCAAACATCAACCAATGCATCGGCTACAAACAATGAGTTTCAAAATTTCCGGAAGGAAAAATATTCTGATAAAGACGCATCATGTCAAAGACTAATTTAAAAATTGTATAATAAATAATTATACTAAAATATTATTTTTATGTACAATATTTATTAATAAATTATATATAAATATTATAGGTATAATGTACATATTTCTTCTACTTCATATACATGTAATTGCATGTGGATATAACCCAAATATATTAAATGACAAAAAGAATGAAAAAGACAAGACAATCACGACTTGTCGGTAGGAGTATTATCATAAAACCAAATATCATCGGTTCAAAACCTACACTTCCGTAATTATATATATATAAACAAGCACTATCAAAATGAGGGAGGACACCTCACCTCGGCCACTGATGTTATTTTCTGGCTGGCTGAGCGTAAAAATGGAAGTTCAGACGGTTTACTTATTGAAATCCATTCGATCAGACAAACAAGATTTGCTCCACCATCTTCTTTACTTTTTACACAGTTTTTTTAATATTTGATAAATAAAATAATTCAATTTTAACAATAGTAATAGTTACCTATTTACTCGATAAATTAGATATTATAAAATATAAAATTATAAAATTATTTTAATATTAAAATCAAACCACACGTATAAAATAAACAAAAACAATGAAATCGGAACTTGGGAGGCAACTGATAGTACATTTTTATCTTTCCACATCCAGTAGTAGATAAAAATAAATTAATATTATAAATTTCCCTTATAATAACAATTTTAAAAAATTTAATAAAACTAATATTTATCTTACATGTTATTTATCAAATTGGAAAAGCATATCAAACTGAACACGAATCAAGCATAAATTAACATGGAAAAACATATCAAACAAAACACGAATCAAAGCATACAACACAGAAAAAACATCCAGGAAACAAAGTTCAGGAATTAAATATCCACGCATAATGATACACTGTACAGATATACAAAATGCAATTCGAGAATACTCCTTTCAGACGAGGAATCTTTCAAACAAATCACATATCTCCTCCCTGCTTCTGCATGCGTGCCGCAAACAAAGAAAATGAGAGTAGAGTTGTCATATCAGCCCTCTCATAGACCATCATCTGAATTATTGATTCGCCCACTCTCAATACAGAATGCTTTGAAACAGTCCTGAAGCTTTTCAGGTAACCAATCCAATCCATCAGGTAGTACTGGCGCCCTGGCTGACCCTCATAACAAGCTCTTCTGTGGTAGTACCTATGATCTCATTAGCTCGTTTTAAACCCACACAGTAATACCTCCCGATTGAATCCTGAATACATAGATACATACTAAAACAATAAGAGGCAGAAGAATGCTGTGATGACTACTAGTCAATACTTGATATCATCGACACAATGCGTTAGCGGACTCACCCGAGAAACAATGCCAATTTTTTCCAACTTTTGAACTGCATCATCAACTTCAAAATTAATGCTCTCCCCAAATTCCTCTTGGATCAATTCCTCACATCGAAGATCAAGATCCTACAATGCATCATACAAATTCAGTTGGATTACCAAGCAAGCATAAAACCATGAAATTCATTTGATACAGATCTGTAGAAAGCACATATTTTCTTACTTCTACGGTAGATTTTCCTTGTTCCATCAATATAAAGAATGCTATCATCACCTCCTTCACCTGAAAAAAAACATGGCATGATGATTACCCAGCAACTACGAAAAGATCACTAATTGCTATTTATACAACTTGCCTAATGAGATGGTATCTCAGGGCAAGATGCACATGTTTGGAATTGGACGAGGGCGCAAAGTATGTATATCCCCATTCACTCTGGTGATTTCTGTGGCATCTTGAGGATTGGTCAGCTTCTATGAGATGTCAGATGAGGGTGTATTATATTTGTATTGTTGTTTAAGTCTGTTGTCATTGTTCGTGGTTCAGTTGGGCTGTGTTTGGGGTTGCCCTTGGTCTGGCACTGTGGAGGCCGTTCTGGGAGGTATTTGTAGTGTGCCTTTTTTGGGTTATTGGTGCCCCTATTTTTTTTTGTTTTGAGCAACGATCATCCGACTGACGTTTTGGGTCTGCTTGATGAAGGTTGCACATTCTGTGGGGGGTGCTGTTTTGCTTTCTCTGCGCTATATAGCTGCAGGATCGGATGGTGGGTGTTTTTGTGCTTTTATTTCTCTAGGGCTGGACCTCGTAGTTTGGGGTTCTCGTTTCTAGTAAGTTTTGTGGCAGGTTTCACTGTTTTATGATTATCCTATGCTATTTTGCCAATATCTATCAACACAACAAAATTCTTTTATAACATTTACCTCTTGCTGAATCACATCATCACACAAGTGAAGGAGAGTGCCCTTCCCACTATCTAGCTGTTTGTCGTACATAGACTGAGTGATTAAATTCCGATATGCAGCCAAATTTGCCTGGAATCTAATTGTACATGATGATGGACAGCCAAAGCAAAAAAGGGATTTTAGTAAATCAGAATATGAAAAACTTCAAAACAATTACTTTAGTTTGAGATTCATAACAAGAGATAAAAGCATACGTGAAGTATGTTTTGGCACAGTAACCGACAAGAGTGGATAGAAGAGCAATGATAACCCAAAAGTCTTTTGAGGGTCCCTGAAGTGAACTGGACACAGCCCCCTGATAAAGGAAAAGGTTAGTGTAACAGCAAGATCAATAAAAACATCAGTAACTAACCCACTTTCCCGTGAGAAATTATAGCTTTACTGACCAGCCCAACTACAGCTGAAATGATAAACTTGACCCAATCCATTGGAGTAAGTCCAGGATTCTTCTTTTCTGGCTGCAAATTGAGAGAATAAAAATCTGGATAAGTAAAGCAATAAAGATATCCAAACTAGAGATATACTAACAAAGAAGTACTTACAAGTACAATTTCCATGTCTGCCATTGGAATGTTCTTGAAATGTTTCACAAAGATTCCCCTGTCAGGCTTCTGTTTCGAACTAGCTCTCCTGAACCACAGCAAAATTTAAATTGATCTATATTTTAGGAAAGTGTTGGAATTCATTTCATCTAGAATTAACTAGAAACTTGCTTGTACAAGACACTATCCATTATGAGTTACATTGGCTAACTATGAAAAACAAATATTGATGGATTCCAGCAACGGCAAGCTAGAAATAATTGACACACAGTTGTAACTCGAGGTAAGGCCAACATGTCTACAGGATAGAAGAGTTTACGAGAGATCATACCTGTAAACAACAATGATGCGATCAAAGGTGGGTTCTTGAATTGTGAGTTTGCTCCCCAGGTTACGCAAACTGGATCAGAAACGGAGCAATAATATTGGATACTGAAAAACAGTATATACTGGAATCCAATTTGGGAAGATGCAGCAACAGTTCATTTATGTTTTTTGAATGAATGAAAACATCCTTTATCGAGCCATTCAGTTTACCAAAATCCTCCCAGTGGCCTATAGATAGTACGTTCATTCCTCATGGATGACATTGTTCACTCATAGAGTGTGTGTGTATGAGAGAGAGAGAGAGCAACGGCTGGTTTGAAAGCTATGCCAAAAGTTTAACCAAGCAGACTTATAAAAAACAAGAATGCTCAAATTTTGCAGAACAATACCTCATTTCCATATTCTCAATTCGAATGCGTTCAACTACATCACTGTTGTCGGGTTCAGTACTAAAATCATCATCCTTCTTTGGATCTTTCGTGGGCTGACTACGAGACTTTGAAAATTTAGAAAGAAGAAGTGCTACACTGCAAGGATACCAGGTAGAATTAAGTCAAAATGAAAACAGCAAACACGATGAAGAGGTCAAACTCGAGCCTAAATAATCGTTATGTAGTATTGACATAAAAGACACATCTAATTCGAGCAAATTACATATGCAGCAGCAATCACAATTTTTTAGCAACAAGAAAGTCACTGAATCATCAAAACATTAGCAGAATACTAAATTCACATTAGCAGTAAAACAAAGATTCAATTAGAAAGAAAAAAAAAAGATGTTGATCACTGTCCAGATGCTAAGCAGCCAGCTTTAGTGATTCAAATTAGGCTAATCCATTACACATATGTAGCCAGAGCTTCTCAGGCAATCATGAGGCACTGCAGTGATTAAATAAAGACTATCATACAATGCTAGAGCATTAAAGCCTTATTCCCAAAACAATTGGGGCTGGCACCACATTCAACACCGCACCAATTAAGAACAAAAATTAGCAATAACATTGCAGCATCATTATCCTTTGCAAGTCTACGAAATTATACACATAATCAAGATAACCATAATACAAACTATTTATAGTGACAGCTCTTGAGGTCAATGTCAATTGTCTTTGACATCAAGCTGGAAGCAACATCTTCTAGAATATCACTTACCCAGTAACTTTCAAAATCTTCCCCCAGATACGAGAAATGATCATATCCACTTTCTCCATGAAGAAGTAATCAGTAGTGTGATCTATACCAATGCCGCGTCGGAAGATTACATACTGGAAATGTAGTAAGATTAGATATCAGGTTTAGTCATAGCCCTCGGAAGGATTGAATTCGACTATAGAGACAGGACACTGAAAGAGAGCATCATCAACTGACTTACATAAAACAGCGAGACAAATACAAACGAATTTCCCACACATTTGAGAGATACATTGTATTCTTACTCCTCAACCATATTACAAAACAAGACAAGACTGAGAATCTGCACTTATGATTAGAGGCCAATAATCAATAAGAATGCAGTAATTTGATCACAAGAGAAAATTTGATTACTCGTTCACAATTTCCAAACCAGAAGGATTCTCATTCCAAGACAATTAGAAAGAGGGAAAAAGAAATTCCAAATAAAGGGAGATATTATTCTGGTCAGATCATTTGGTAAGCCTGTCACCTAGCTGAATCCATTACATTGGAGACACTTCTCAGATTCTCAATAAACCAAACATATTTTGAGGATCAAACAAGTAAGCCACTATTTGAGTGGTTTAAAAACGGTTCACCACCAAGATTTTAGATAATTTGCTAGTTTTCATGGTGAGAGCAGAGTGCAAATGGCTATTTCAGCCAGATCAAGACTACAAATAATGGAGCAATTTCTAATAAACATCATAATCTAGAGTACATTGTAAAAGGTATAAAGACCACACATGCATCTAGTTCAGGCCTTCAGGGGGGTGATGACCACAAACACAGCATATGGGATTCTAGCATTTATTTGGTCATAATGAGGAAAAGGGATTAGCTTCAGAAATTCAACCATAGCCAAATAGATAATAACGAAGAGGAAACCAAGCAATGAACAGGTCCAACAGTCGCTTCAGAACCCCACCAAATTTCGAGGAATGGATGCTAGTTGGTAGAATCGGAACAAAACAAGATACTTGCGACTAATTGCAAGAGATGAAATGCTCTTTAGATGCTCATAGATATACCTTATCACAAAAGTCTGGAAGACCATCACGTGGATGCTCCGAGAAGTATCTTTTCAGCAGTGTCTTGTCAAGCTAGAAAAATAATTCAAGGGTTTAAGTATTAAATGTGAAGAAACATTTGCTCTCTTTAGAATGAATTTAGAGGGATGTGATACTAGACCTTGGACTCATCCACTGTAATTGGAAGATTCAGTAGATATTGCCCAGATCGAGCCAATTCAATCTCCTCCTCACTTGCAATTTTAAAATTACTTTTATCCATCACCTGATAGAATATTAAAGGATGAAGAATCATATGGAACTCATCCCACTAGATGTCTCTATAGCAGCAGCAGCAGCAGATGTGATTAAGATAACAGAAACAAACATAGATGTGTCAAACTTATTCTATGTAGGAGACTGTATCAGTAGCAACAAGAATGACGATTCTTTTGAATAGAAAATTCAGAGATTGAAACAAAATGGTAGGTTAAACACTTTGTGTGGCTGTAAAAAGAACATCAATTGATTCAAACAAAATCTTCTGGCATCCTTCAAGTTGAAACGATAAGCTTTATAACAGGTCAAACCTGGAACAAGTAGCTCAAGAAATTCTGCTCTAAGATATCAATTTCTGCAGGAGATAACTTCTGCTGCTCCAACTTTTGGGCTCCGGAACCAGGGTCAAAGAGGGAGTACAGTTGCTGCAGCAACAAACCAAATTTTAAGGGATGAATTTGACTCAGGAAGCTGATATATCAGTATGAATAAGTAAAGCAAACTACCATCAGATCCTCAAATTGCAGTAGATACCAAGCTCGAATAGTGTACTCAATCCTCTTGCAGAGCTTCAAAAATTCAACACGATCGGAGCCATGCTCTGTAAATAGAATGCCATGACAAAAATAGTTATGTCTATGTAAAGTAGGGAACTGAGAGCAATGATGATGACATCAATAGGGAAGGCTACTGTTTGATGAAGTAAAATAAGTCCACACATCATTGTTTAAGCACCAGCATGAAAAGTAAATGGCCTTAAATCTGCAAGTCATTGTGGATAGCAAGTATTTGTCCAGAACTAACAGGTCCATCAACTTGTCATCACGCCCATTTAGAACGTCAAATAAAAAACTAATTCGCAAACTTTGGAACTTTACAAATTGATCCAAGTGGCAAACTTAATCAGCAGCTCATAAAGTACCCCCAATAAATACTACAGAGTCATGGTTACATTGCATTTCACTACCCAGACTAGTAGATTTAAGCCCTTAGTTTTCATTTATATCCTACCAATTGCCTCTATATCTTCAATGTAAAGCAGCAATTGGATCAGCTTGTACTGCACTCATCCTGCCATTGTAGATTGGTGAAAGGGTCGCTTTCTTGTAGTTTTACCATAATCGATGTCAATCATAAGATAGAGCAGAGTTAACAGAGTTCCGCAACCGCAAACTTAACAGTTTCAGCAAACTCAACGACATGAAAAAGAATCGAAATGCAGATAGTGGTCGGGCAAATACACTTTGTTCAGACAGAAAACATTGAATTGCAAATAAGCCTCAGAATCGTAATTTATCTGAGAATTGCTCCGACACAAATACGCACAATCGAACGAGGGAAACATGATTCTCCCGTACAATCAATTGATAGACATCTGTACCCAACCTGAAATGCCTTTGGTAAACATAATAAACAAGAAATTCATCTCTCTAACATAACAGTTCGAAGCCTTCACCTATGAGGTTGGCCAAAGTCATTATGAGCTTAGGCTTGAGAACTGGAATAACAGATTCTCGCTCCAATCGGATCACTTCTTTCTCCTTTTCCTTCACCATTTCCTTCCCTCTCACCGTTCCACAACTTCCACTATCTGCCCTCTGGTAGCAACCAATGGATTCAACTTCCGACCACAGACGACAAATAGAAGAAAAGACACCAGGAGCTGATATCTCGCCGCAAACAAAGTACTCTTGACATCAACTAGTAACGTTTGCCTATTTAATCGCATTTAGAGAAAAGAAACGTTTCGTATGACGAAAGACACATAAATATGACAGGTACCCGATGCGATTCGTGAGGACGCGGAAATGGGCTGAGAAAAAGGATAGTGTTTTTGGTTGGGAAAGGAGAAGAGAATCAAAATGGGTATGGAATGGAGCAGAAGTACAAATGAGTCCAAGGGTCAAGGTATGTTCCGGGGGGAATGTCACGAGACCTGGTGGACGGGAAGTTGCTACTGTCGGCAGGTGAAACAACAAATTGTCTAAGATATTACTTTTAGCTTAGCTTTGGTCACTTTGTTAACTGAATTAATTCGGTATTTAATTTCAACGTTATTTCTGAAGTGCCAATTGTGCTTAATAAATCGAGCAATAGCGGGTACCCAAAGTAAAAGAGAATGACTATACCATAAGATAAGATTTCTTCAGCTGGACAAAGATAGGTATATATGATTAGACACTCCTTTTTTCTATTTTGAGGCTGGGTCAAAATCAAAATCGCTATCCAGAGAAAACACATGATATGATCCTAATTAGTATATCATTCTTACTTGTCTTCCCTCCCTATCAAAACACGTATGCACCAATGTCTTAATCCTCAAACAACTGAATCTCCTAAAGACCTTTATCACTCTTCATCTCACCATTTTCACTTTCGTAAACTAATACTCCCTCCGTCCTGAATTGATCGTCCTGTTTGCTTTATGACACGTTTTTCCACTTCAATATTAAGTATATAAGATAAAATAATTTTATAAAACTAAAATTTATAATATATAGTTTAACATGTAAGGAATCATATGCAAAACTTAAATTTTAAAATTTATTTTATCTTATATGTTAAAAATTGAAGTCAAACGACATGTCCAAATAGTAAACAGGACGGTCAATTCAGGACGGAGGGAGTAGTTGTTATCAGTTGTTAGCTGAAGTTAATAAAAATAGATAGAAAAAATAGGTAAGAGAAAATGTAAAAAATTGGTATGACCATTGATATATGTGATATACAGTAGAAAAAAGTAAAATGATCAAATAAACTCATTTGATAATTTTGTAACTGAATGGGGTCATTTAGTCAATCATTTTTAAGGCATTCTTGCACCCTTCATGGAGACATTATCACCAAATTTTAAAGAAAGAAAGAGGAGGGGAAAAGATATTTAGATGGATACATTTATAGTAGAGTATTACACACTCAACCTTCATTTCTAAAGAGCTTCCACTTTGTTTGTGCCACCTCACTCAGCAAATTTACCAGAGCAAGTATTCTTCCTTTTTATGATATTAGTAGGTTTGGTGGTGAACTTTTTGAAAAGTTTTTTTTTTGTGACATTTTAACCTTTTTTGTTACCATAGTAGCCGGTGTCTACCGGTTATCGGAGCAATTGTAATCAAATAGACATATTGAGCCTTTTATTGTAAAATCAAATTCTTCATAATAAGGGTCCGTTTGAACAGAGCTCTTCATTTTCAAACGCATCTAAACTTGCATTTACATAAAAAATTCTTCATAATGAGACTCACAATGGAGCCCAGCAAAAAAAAAAAACCAATAACTATCCAATTATATTTTTGTCCCTGGACATGGCGCTCAATTTGAGACGCAATGAATGAACCGAGCCTAAAATAGCTCAAATTTGTTTTGCTTTGTGTAATTTCATGAGATACCCCTGATGTTTGAGCGAATTTCACGAGATATCCCCGAGGTTTCATTTTCATTATAAGATACCCCCGAGGTTTCATTTTTTTACCATATACCCCTTTATATCATTTTCATTACGATATACCCCTGAGGTTTCAATTTTTTTACGAGATGCCCCTCTGTTCAGATTCTGATATATTATATTTTTCATATCTTAATTTTATCATCGCACCTCACGGGTTTATGATCAATTTTGTTAAAAATTTAAAATATGAACAAAATGCACATAAATTAAAGATCAAGAAAATTTTAATTCAATTTAAAAAACATAAATAAAAGTATAAAAAAATTAGAATCATAAAAAATTTAAAATAAATAGAAATGACTAAACAACAAAAAAATAATCTATTTAGAAAACTTATATTGTTAAGTTATTTTAAAAATATTATAGCGGTGACTTAAAATCGTACATTTTTTATTACAATTATATTAAATACAAGAAATTATTAAATAATAATTTTATTAATTATAGTATGAGTTTATTAACAAATAATTATTTGATATCAATAATCACAAGAGAAATGATCATATTTTATGGTTTTTATACTTTGTTTTCTAATTTAAAATGATGATTTTTTTCTATGTATTATATGAAACTGTTACTTTAAATATTCTTCATATTAATGTTATACATTTTTTAGATTTTTAACAAATATCTAGGTAACTCCCTAACAAGTTATGCTTATTTTTCAAAATAATATAATTTTAAATTTTTAGTCACTTCCTTTTATTAATTTTTTTGTTTTTTGTTTATTTAATTATATTCATTTTTTGATATTGATGTCAAATTTTATACGAACTTTAATTTTTTTGAGCATTTTATTTAAATTCAAACAAAACTTTGACTATATATCCTGAGGTTATTAGGGGGCATATGGTGCAAGGGTAAAATGAGGAATCTGACTTAGGGGTATCTCGTAATAAAATTGAAACTTCAGGGGTATATCATAATGAAAATGAAACCTCAGGGGTATATCGTATAAAAAATGAAACCTCGGGGTATCTTGTAATAAAAAGGAAAGCTCAAGGGTATCTTGTAAAATTCGCTCAAACCTCGGAGGTATATCGTGAAATTTCCCTTTGTTCTTTTAAGTTATGTTTACTTTTTTAAAATATAAAGTGTATTCTTATTTAATCGTGCGTGCATTGAACTATCACAATAATTACCAAAAGTCTATACAACTCTTTCTTTAATAGCTATGAACCTAATTTACAATTCAGTTCCAGATTTTGGAAGCTCTAACACCACAAGAAAAATCCTGTACTTTATCTCAAACTTTAGACGTGTATTTACATCTAAAAAAACAAGTGATTCACAATTTCACGTTCTATTCCTCGATGTTAATTTCTCGGCTAATGAGACGGCCCTTTCTAGCTAGTTTGCCCTTAATTACTAAGCGCATCCATAATAGGGTTCTTGACGGTTAGGGGTGAGCATTCAGTTTGGATAATTTGGATTTATCTGAAATCCAAATTAACCGAACTTTTTAGATTTTTAACTGAATTTTAAAACTAAATTTAAAATTTCTGTTATTCAGATATTCAAATTATAATTCATTTCGGATTTTGGTTTTGACTTTGGAAAATTCAGTTAACCAAATTATCCAAAAAAATTTAAAAGAAAATTAACACTTTATATTTTTAGTTTAGACTTTAGTTACTGAAAAACTTAAACAAACAAAACCCTAAATCTATCCCACTCCCTCGGTCGCACGACACAACTCACACTGCGTTCATGTTCTCCTTCCTCGACCTCGGCACAAAACCTCCAGACGGTGAGAACTGAGATGGACGAGCAGACACCGACTGGCGGCTACGTGTTTCTCTTCCGGCTGCAGTGTGGTCTGCCTGTCCCTCACACGCTCTATCGTTCCTTCCTTCCGCAGCAATGGCGCAGCCAGTCCGCCAAAACTACTTCAAAAAGCTCCAAATGGTAGACTCTGAGACTAAGACTCAAGGACGACTTCTCCTTCCTTCAACCCAAAAGCTCCTAAGGGTACTCAAGTAAGTGCTAATAGTAAAGGAGAATCTCTCACTGCTTACTGCTGCGTAACTGCGTTCGATTTCGATATAGCAGTGGTGCTTATTTTCTCTCAATTTTGAATCTGTGGCTATCGCTCTTCGATAAAGATCTTCTACACACTGCATGAACCTTTATTTATTATGGAAAATGACCTCATAACAAATTGTGGTTGTAGAAACATGTATATCCTTGGCATTTGGCAATGATGTTTAATCAAAGCTAGTAAAAGCGTAACTAATTTAGTAAAATACTTCATGGGGTTTCTATTTATCAACTAAATACATGACACTTTTTTAAGTGATTTTTTTTGTTCTAATGCGTAACCATTTCATTGTCAAAAAATACCCTGTTTCTAGTTACTTTGGATCATTTTAGTCGCTTCAATTGTTGCGCTCATTATTTAGTCTCTCTCAGCAAATCTTGGGGTTGTCATAGGTTCATTTTTCATATGATATGGTTCTCTTGTGGTTTGTGAGTGTTGGGTGTTTTACACTGTAGACCCAGATCTTAACTATTGGTCCTTTTCAGGAAAGCATTTGGCGGAGCATTGCCGGGCAGAGTACCCAAAGGTGCCAAACTTTATCTTGTGGCTATTGGCTGAAGTCGGTGTTGTTGCTTGTGACATCCCTGAAGGTTAGAACCAACTTAGACATTGAGATATAAAAGCCACACACCTAGTCATTCGCCTCGTTCTACTTATAAAATGTCTTTCTTAATAAAGCCAATGCTAATGAGTACCTGTTTTGATTGAAAACTTTATTCACCTGATTTGTAGCAGGGTTTCTGCTTCATATACTTTATTACTTGCTTGACAGTTGATGCGCATGGATACCAAGTTTTGTTGCGAATGATAGTGTTATCCAAGTAATTGTGGTTGTTTTTGAGTTTGTATGTTAACTGGGTATTTATGAAGCATTGTCGATAGAATCTGACTAACTGTTACTAAATTCTGAGTTTGAGTACAAATCATTCTTTTTTTCAGATTTAGACGAGATTGAGTGAAGTAGTTATAGATTATTATATAGCGCATATACAAATATTTTTATTGGTTACATATATATTTTCTTATTTTGTATAATGTATTTAAATGAACATTAATTTATTGATTTCGTATTATTATATAGTACATGTATCCTCCGTATCATTATATCCGTCTTGTTCATATCGATACTCCCGTATCCCGTATTTTGGGGGGTTTGTATTAAAACCCCGTACCAATGTAACAATTCTACCCTATTTATTTTATTGACTTTGTCAATGAAACTTTTTATTGATTTTGTCATCTAAATTATGCAGCATTTAGCTGAACCGATGTAACAGTTCAGTCGTGTTTACCTATTATGTAAAATGATTTATTTGACGCGTATGTTTATCCTGTTGACCTCACCTCAGGTAGAGATGGCTTCTAATAATACAACAACTAGGACACCCGGAGATGTACATGAATTAGTCGCATCTGGAAGAGAACCCAACACTATTCTTCCAACTCAACCTGAATCTGCAGCATTAGTTGCTGCAGTGACAGCAAAGGCAAGTCAAGCAACACCAGAGGCAAGTTAAACAGCAACATTACCACAGCTGACTGGAAAGAAAAGAAAAGATATGGCACATGGATCTCATGTTCGGGGGCATTTTGAGAAGATATTTAAGAACGGCTATGTAAAGGCTGAGTACAAGCATTGCAAATCGATCTTTGCATACAACAGTGGTACAAGTTCTTTGAGTTCTCATTTAAAAATTTGTAAAGTACTTTACAAACTTGATTCTACACAAACTAAGGTGGTCTTAAATAGTGGTGAAGTTGGTGGAATTACGATATGGAAATTTGACCAAGCACCAGGAAGAAAAGCACTTGCTAGAATGATTCTTGTGGATGAGCTTCTCTTCAAGTTTGTTCAGAAAGAAGTTTTTGTTGACTACTCTTCAACTATTTCTCCAAATTTCAGAATTTCTTCAAGGTTTACAATAGCTAGATATATCTTTCAGCTGTATGAACAAGAAAGGTCATGGTTGAAAGATACTCTCTTAGGTAATGGGCAAAGGATTTGTGTCACCACAGATACATGGACATCAAATCAAAACATGAGCTATATGCCCCTGACTACCCATTACATAGATGACAAATGGAGATTGAACAAGAAGGTGTTGAGTTTTTGTCCAATCACTAGCCACACCTGGGAGGGTATTGGGAAAGGTCGTGGAAGATTGTTTTATACAATGGGGGATCAAAAGGGTGTTTACAGTGACAATGGACAATACAAGTGTCAATGATGTGGCTCTTGACCATCTGAAAAGAAAAATCAAGAATTAGGGGTACTAGTGTGCTGGAGTGTAAGTGGTTGCATATGAGGTGCATGACCCACATCATAAATCTGGTTGTTGTTGATGGTTTAAAACAACAAGAAGCTCAAAATGCGTTGAAAAAGATAAGGCATGTGGTAAAACATGTGAAGAAATCCCCCCAAAGGGTAGCTAGGTTCAAGAAATGTACCGAAAGAGCTAAAATTCAAAGTAAGGCTCTTTTGTGTCTTGATGTTAGTACTAGGCGAAACTCGACCTACTTGATGCTACAAGAAGATGAGAAGTATGAAACTGCATTTGAGACTTATGTGGATGATGATCGAGATTTGCAAAATGAATTGTTAGATTTGGGGTGCAGATTTCTTGATGCTCAAGATTGGGCTACTGTTAGGAGAGTACTTGTTTTTCTTAAAAATTCTACATCATGACTGTGAAGATCTCTGGCTCTACATATGTCACCTTAAATATGTTTTTTGATGAAATTATTCAGTTACATGATTGGCTTGCAGAGTGGGGAAGAAGCAATGATACACTCTTCAGATCTATGGCTGCGCGAATGAATCAAAAATATGAGAAGTATTGGGGAGATCTCGAAAAAATGAATGTTCTCGTATATATTGGTTGTATTCTCGATCCTCAGTGGAAATGGAAATATGTTGAGATGGTCATTGGTGATTTATACCAATCAAATGTTGAAGTGAGGAATCGAATATACAACCATATTAGTGAATCCATGAACGAGATGTACAAGTGGTATGCAACCATATTAGTGAAGATCTTCACATGTAACTCAAATCAAATGTTGAGATCAAGTTTTCATCAGTAGATCTCATACCACTTGCACATCTCATTCATGGCTTCACTAATATGGTTGTATATTCGATTCCTCACTTCAACATTTGATTGGTATAAATCACCAATGACCATCTCAACATAATTCAATTTCCACTGAGGATCGAGAATACAACCAATATATACGAGAACATTCATTTTTCGAGATCTCTCCAATACTTCTCATATTTTTGATTCATTCGCGCAGCCATAGATCTGAAGAGTGTATCATTGCTTCTTCCCCACTCTACAAGCCAACCATGTAACTGAATGATTTCATCAAAGAACATATTTAAGGTGACATATGTAGAGCCAGAGATCTTCACAGTCATGATGTAGAATTTTTCAAGAAAAACAAGTACCCTCCTAACAGTAGTCCAATTTTGAGCATCAAGAAATCTGCACCCCAAATCTAACAATTCATTTTGCAAATCTCGATCATCATCCACATAAGTCTCAAATGCAGTTTCATACTTCTCAGCTTCTTGTAGCATCAAGTAGTTCGACTTTCGCCTAGTACTAACATCAAGACACAAAAGAGCCTTACTTTGAATTTTAGCCCTTTCGGTACATTTCTTGAACCTAGCTACCCTTTGGGGGGATTTCTTCACATGTTTTACCACATGTCTTATCTTTTTCAACGCATCTTGAGCTTATTGTTGTTTTAAACCATCAACCAACCAGATTTATGATGTGGGTCATGCATCTCATATGCAACCACTTACACTCCAGCACACTAGTACCCCAGTTCTTGATTTTTCTTTTCAGATGGTCAAGAGCCACATCATTGACACTTGTATTGACCATTGTCACTGTAAACACCTTTTTGATCCCTCATTGTATAAAACAATCTTCCACGGCCTTCCCAATACCCTCCCTAGTGTGGCTAGTGATTGGACAAAACTCAACACCTTCTTGTTCAATCTCCATTTGTCATCTATGTAGTGGGTAGTCAGGGGCATATAGCTCATGTTTTGATTTGATGTCCATGTATCTGTGGTGACACAAATCCTTTGCCCATTACCTAAGAGAGTATCTTTCAACCATGACCTTTCTTGTTCATACAGCTGAAAGATATCTCTAGCTATTGTAAACCTTGAAGAAATTCTGAAATTTGGAGAAATAGTTGAAGAGTAGTCAACAAAAACTTCTTTCTGAGCAACCTTGAAGGGAAGCTCATCCACAAGAATCATCTTAGCAAGTGCTTTTCTTCCTGTTGTCTGGTCAAGTTTCCATATCGTAATTCCACCAACTTCATCACTATTTAAGAACTCGTTTGTGTAACACCCCACTCTTAAACACGTAATAATCACTCACGTAGCATTAATTTAAAACGTCTCACAGCGGAAGTCACACAGTAATAATCTCACTCGGATGTCACATGTCATTACTCGCCTATACGAGTAAAGAAGCGGAAATAAATTAAATAAGAAACGACATTGGAATTACATACACGTCCGAAGTGATAACGAGATTCTAACCTATACATCACTCTAACCAACTGCAACTTTGACGACAAGTGAGCGTCTAGGTATTCCCAAATGTATACAACGTCAATAACTCATTAACTAGTATTCATCTTAATACAACACTAAGCCTCGTGCGGTAATTAAAATCCTAACTATCCGGGTCCCGCTCTTCGACTTCAACGGTAGTCATCACCTACACATATGCCATAAAGGCTCAGTGATAAACGCTGAGTATGCCAGGCCTGGACCCTATTGGTCACTTAAAGTCATGGTCGCCATTATAAGGTTCGTTACATGCTTTACCGGAGTACAGGTATATAAAACAGTAAACACATGATTGGCGGTAAAATAAACAGCTAAGACAATCACTACAATTGTAACACCCCTACTGTAAACTTAACGGTAAAACAATACTACAGCGGAAATATATAACATAAACAATAACTAAACGGTTTGGTGTTACACGCCGTTAGCCACCCACGTGGCTAACAAGGCAGAATACATACCACTGTATCGGTCTGATGAACAGACTCCCGAGCATAAGACTAATAACCATAAATACATCGACATTTACCGAGTATAAATACTTACAAACTGTCACTGTAAACTGTCACTATAACATAAATGATATCCAAAATACAACGCCACGGGAGCACAGGCGCATCCTGGGCCCAACATCCAAAATACACCAAAAGTATTTCATAACTCCTAAGAATCTAGAGCCACTCCGCCTCCTCGATCCTCATCCTGCAAATAAATATGAAGCCCCCCAAAGGGGGTCAGCAACCCTTGGCTGGTATGGTTAACGCGCAGCCCATCGACTACCGGGATACACGCAACCAATTGTCATGATAACATGACATTGATTTTAACATATAAATTACATAACATAGCAACAAGAATTGCATCACAACATTAGCACATAACATAACAAGTACGGTTCTCTTTAGGAACCGAACCAAAACATAGTCAGTTCACTCGGAGAGCCTAGAGCTTGCTTCCAAACTCATGCTAAGCTCGTTACATAACTCGTTACCGTCCTGTTAGATGAACGGTTAACTTAACCCACATGTGTGTCGGATATAGTAATCCAAGCACACCGAACATAGTATGCCCCTATGGCCCGAAGTGAGTCAGTAAAATAGCCTTGGTTAAGCTAAAAGGGAGGCTGGAAACCAAAAAGGAAAACAACCATAACATACAGAGAGAATCGAACCGGTTATGACATCGACCCCCATACCCACACGCGTGGCCGGAACACCGGACTCCTCACTCCCCGATTAGTACTTGTTAGAAGCCCCATTTTTGAAACTTAGTAGATTAGTTCACAAGTAAGTGTTTAGGTCTAGTTAGCCACACACAAGGGAGATGAGACATTTCTTACCAACACAATAATATTAACAACTGTAAACTCATTTCATGGCTTTAGTCTTACAAGGTCATAAACATACAGAAAAACAAACAACACACAAGCCGGTGTAAACCAGTAGGCAACATATTGCAAGAAAACCATACCTTGGTCCCTGCTTCGACTGGTTTCCACCGTAGGCAACTCCTATACACATTTAGTAATGTCGGTTAATTACCGTACTTGACTTCGGTTAACTTACAACTTCACTTTTCTTACTTATTTTATTCACACACTTGGTTATAACTTTTCATCCTTTTAATTGTCATTATAACACACCTAACATGTCTTAAACAACCTTACAACATCATTACTAACTAATCACCATCATTAGGCATCATTAACTAACCTTAAACTAAGTTTTTTAAGTGGTCCGGGACTTGGTCCTTATCTAAGGTCCCGGACCTATACTTGACTTAACTCTCGGGTGGTTTTATGTAGTGGTCCGGGACTTCATACTGGTCTTAAGTCCCGGACCAGTATAAGCTAGCAATCCTCGGGGGTAAATCAGGGGGTGGTTCGGGTCTTAGTACAAGACCTAAGTCCCGGACCAAGGTAACATATGAACTCTCGGCCTTTATTTTTGCATGGTCCGGGACATTACCCTGGACCTAGGTCCCGGACCACTGCAACAGATCTCCAAGTTTGACATTTTCAAGTCTTGTTTCACCTATTCTCTACATCCATTGTTTACCCAAGCTTCCCATATGATCTTAGGTATATTCTAATGCTAAAATAACACCTCAAACTTGTCTAATTCCTTATCCAACTTGTTACTCAATTTCTTACAAAATTTACCAACACTTGTGATATTTTTCCTTGAGTTCCTAAATGGTAGTTTTATGCCTACACACCAACTAACCAAAATGTTACCTTATTTACCCTACCTCTACTCCTTAAGCATTATCCTTACCTAGCATCCTCCATTACACAAGCTCTTTCTATTTTTCCTCTAACACACACTTATACTCTCACAAACACAATTCTTTTCTTGTTCAACAATTGTCTCTAGACTTAACTTCTTTCCACCATGACTTTGATGTATCATCATCACCTAATGAACACTAGATTCTCCAAGACAATGCCTATGCATTTTTAACACCTAGAACACCTTAATTCCTTTTCTTCACAAGTTTAAGCCTTGATCATTCCTAGTACCACCTAGGTCACTAAAGTTCATTAAACATCTAAACTCCCTATTTTCTACTAAATTTTGACATAGCTTTGTTAGTATTTCCTTACACCCAAAACACAAGGTTTTTCACCTTTAAACACTCCAGAACACTTATCCACACAAGAATGTTTTTTACACACAACTAAACCTTAAACTACACTACTTCACAATATAGTGCATAATTTAAATTACTTTGGCACTTAGGCCCTTAAATTGCATGGCTCTTAGGCCCTTAAATTGCATAAACCTTAAACACTGAATTTCCCACATAATATTTGCCTTTGACCTGCAAATACACACATTAGGTTAGGTTATTTACCTCTTTTCCTTCCAAACTTCTTTCTTGTTTCCTTGGATTGAAGATTAGCAAGGAACTTGATCACTTGTCAACCTTCTATCCATACACAAGCAAGGATAATGAGCATTAAGCTTCATGCTTATACTCATTAATAAACCTTAGGTTATATAATGTCTTAAAACACATAAATGAAAGTTTTACCTTGGAATTGAATGGGAATTGGATTAAGTAGCAAGAGAGAACTCCACCTAGTCCTTTGAAGATTGGAATGAAGCTATGAATGAGCAAAAGAAAACACCATGAAGAGGTGATTTTCGGTCACATATAAAAACAAGAGGAAATGAAGTTTTTCTTTGGTTTTCCTTACCTTGAAGCAAAGGAGAACAATAAGATGTAAAAAGATGAGTTCAAGCTCCTTCCATGGTGATTCCTCTTGGCACCGAAATGAAGGTTTTGGAGATTTGAAAAGACAAGATTGTAGAGCTTGACTAAACTAAGAGAATGGTGGTCTTGGAATTATTTTTGGAGCATGGAGCTAGGAGATATGGACAATCAAAGATGGAGTATTTGTGTGGACTGTAGCAAAACCGAGAATGAGAAGGGAGGAGAGGATGAAGACGGTGGGAAAACAAGAGGGAAGTGAAAAGTGAGGTGTGAGGTTACTTTGTTAAGATATTATAAGTAAAAGGTGAATAGTGAATTTACTTACTTTTTCCCTTCTTCCTTATTTAGCTAGTTAAGTGTGGTGAGTCATCCTTGAAAACCGGCCCCCTTAGTCAAATGGGGTATTTTATGGTCTTTGTTGACCAATCAATTGACTTACATTGACCAATGTCTTAAACTAGCACTATTTGGTCACTATTCATAAATTAGTGCACATAATTGTGAAATTTTTGATTTCCCATTGATTTAGACTTCCTAATGTGATACTAAGTAGTACACATGTTGATTAAAGAGTAATGATGGACATTTAGCCATTCAAAACCCATTTCTAAGATAATTTTTCAAAAATGTGCTTTAAGACTCCTTAAAGCACATTTTGTGTTTTAACTTGTTTTCAAGCTTGGTTTTCTTTGGTAATTGATTTAACATGTTCATTAACATGTAAATAAGGTCTTGGTAGGCTCTTAGAGTCTCAACCAAGGTTATCCCAAGCTTAGAGCACATTTTTGCTCTAATTGCCCTTATGGTATTTTATAGTGTTTTCTATAGTTTAAATTGTTCACTAATGTTTCTAAGGCACTTTTTAGCCTTAGTATACCATAATTTGATATTTAAACAACATATAAAGGTTTGGGGTATTTCAACAATTCACACACAACAGCACACAACACAATATATCACAACAACAAGAAATGTGTAGCCGTTAGTAACGATCTGGTTATACACTTAATCACACGACCCCCCCGGGTCCTCATCACATCACATCACAATGTCAGTGGGTGTCAAGTTAGGACAACCCGTATTTGTATTTTATTATGGGTAGTCGTCCTGGTGGCACCATCGCTAGTGCACTGCGGCCAAAGATATAAGATCTTGGGTCTTCCTCTTTGCCTAAAAGGGGTCATTTAGTTTGGGGTCAATGGCCGAGTACCAATAATAATACGAACTGACCAACGATCTATATAGGCTCGTGGCATCATTAGAGTCTAATCCCGATCTGGGAAAAATACTCTAGAGATCTCTCTGCGCATGCTAGTTAGTCTGTGACTAACCTGGGCTTATTCTCCTCCACCAATGTTCAATTATGTATTTAATTAGTTAGTCAAATACCGAAGGTATAATTTTCGTTATCACGAGTTCACTTATCACTTAGCCGCCCTAAGGGTCTTACGCATGCCTAGAAGTCATCTAGGTCATATACATGTTAGAGCTGTGCTCTAGAGACCGACAATGTCGTGTCCCGTTCCTAAGTAATTTACTTAGGTTAATACATACTTATTTATAACATCAAGTGTGTTATGATAAGTAATCACAATCACATCACATTAAACGTATATGTGTTTTATATAAGTCGATCTATAGTCGACGTAGTATTAGTCCCGAAGGACGTTCGCGCACAATTAATGATGCGGGAATTTAAACAGATACACATCACATATCATAAACACAAATACATACACACACATACATGCATCACACTCGTTATACAACACACATATCTGAGCCCGAGGAATTCCTCAGGACATCTCAGATCAGACCCCTTTACATACCGTTCACCAAAGACCTAGGTTGCGCAGTAGACCACTAGCTCGTCAAGCGTCTTCGTCGGTGATACGGTCTAGATATCAAACATAACATAAGTCAATCCACATGACTTATTTGAGCTCGGTAAATCCGAACAACACAAATAATCCCGACCTTTCATCCCCGGATTTCAACAGTTATTGGTTAAGGTACCGTTATACGAACTCGGCAGTCGTAATACGTATTAATTACCAACGCCCGGGTTTATTTAAATGAGTCGGTTATAATATGTCTTAGTTGTAGCGTTTTTAAACGTTAGAATTTACTCCTTATTTTTACGAGTATGTGAATATATATATATATTCACGTTCATACTTAGGTATTAATTTAACCGTCTCGGTTAGGCATACGAATATACGATTATAATATATAGTTGCATGTATTCATGCAACGTTAATTTGCATCGCAGTTTATGCTTATGCACTAATGTTTTATGGCATTATTCTTTAACCATTTAATATTGTACCATATATTATACATCTCATTATTCATCTTAATAAACTTATACTTTGATTTATAATTATATGACTTATAGAATATATTTATACTAATGTCATAACACTTGTCATTTATTATTACATGACATAAAAACCATATTGTATACACTTATACATATATTCCCTCGGTTTTACACTTATATACACATATGTTGTTTTTATTTGATTTAGTCATATAATATATAGTTGCACGTATGCATGCACTATATTATATAGTTTCAAACTATACCATATACTCAATATGTATATATTTTTAACATATGCTTGCGCTTTCATATATATGCACACCTATACGCTAGTATTTCATGAGTTAAACTCTTATATTATATGTCACATTATTATCATCTTATGTAAAATGATTGTTTTCATTTAATCACATTAATACTGTAGAATATCTATAGTATTTATATCATTGTAAACCATAGCTTAAGATTCATTTCCAACTTCTATTATTTGCGCTACAGCCCTTATATTTTTTGTTAATCATGTTTTGATCACTTAATTTATACAATGTTACATTAATGTCATTATATCATATAATATGATATCTTGTATTGCATTACACATTATAATATATAGTTTTTTGCAACCATATTTAATTGCCGAAACACACCAAATATAACATATTTATTATTCTTCCATTCCCCATAATTTTTACTTATTACAATATAATCACACATTTCATACCATGTTATAAATATCACATTTTTATAACATTAGAACTTAAGAACAAGATATAACCTATGGTTTTAATAAGAACCATATTATTTTGCCGTAAGGCATATATACCATTTTTCTGATTTTCTTCAACTTCCAATATTTTTCCAATATTACAATATGGTCACATATTTAATTATAATGTTACACATGTCAAATGTTATAACATTAACTTTATAATAAACATAACTTATAGTTTTATTATAAGCTATATGTATATACATATATTTCCGAAATGGGCATATATTTTAATACTTCCTTTTTCTTCATGTTATATACTTTTCATTTATTACAATTTCACCACATATTTTATAACATGTTATTTTTACCATACATTATATCATTTAAACATTATGACAATTAGACCATATGGCTTACAATTTTCGGAAACTACATACAGACCTTAGGTCTGTTTTAATTTCATTCCAACACCCTTATTTTCTTATAATCACAATCTTGCCACATATATTATTTGGTGTTACATTTACTACATATATTACAACACTTTATTAAATTAACCAATATAACATATAGTTTGTATATATTATAAATACCGAACATGCCCTCTTGTTTGTTTTGGGTTTATTTTCCAGCACCATATACTTTCTTTATTTGCACATTTACCCCACATATTATATGATGTTACATATAGGTTATATTATATTGTTTTAACATTTATAATTTGTATAACCTATAGTTTTATGCCACACTAATTACCGAACAGACCCCTAGGGCTGTTCTAATTTAATTCCGCCCCACTAAACTTTGCATATTTGCAAGTTCACCCAGTTTTATAACCTATAATTTTTAATATCATTAAAACCTTATATTATACCCTTATCTTAATGTATAGCCTTTTACTTACTTCCAAAAATTCCCAAACTTTATACTTATGATATAAAGTGTTATATTAACCACATAGACCCACAATTTTCGGTAATTGTCATTGATGCCCCATAAATTTTATAAATTTCAATATTGAACTTATATGTTATTATAACTTCACAAATTAATTACTTATGTAATTTATTTTGGTCAAAGCATCTAGCTTGGCCTATATTGACCCATTGACCACTAGTTTGACCATAGTTTCAATAAATTACAGTTTTAACCCATATTTTTCAGAATTTACGATTTGACCCCCAAATTTCATAAAACTTTATAAAATTCATTTTAATATCTTTAAACATATGTTTTTCGGCTATAATTAATACTTAGCCTCCAAATTTTATTTTAATTACAATCTAACCCCCAATGTTTTCGGTAATTATTTAATTAATTCTAAACTTTGGTTTAAACTTATTAAAACATAAAATTAAATAGTCTAAAATACATGACTTTGTTACAAACCTTAATATATAATATAAATTACATATAAATGTCATAAAAGACATAATGGCTCACGGTTTTGGTTTATTTATTTGTATAATATTTTATAATTTGTGTTTTAACTCTTAATTAATTCCTATGACATTATATGTCACATAAACATTAGGTAAACTTACTAAAAATGTTTTACAACATTTTAATTCATAGTTTGGTCATAAAAACTCTTATAACCCACGGTTTGCTTCCTTCACACCCAACCACTTTTATAAACTATACTTTACCACTTATATATTTTTCTATGACATTATAAGCTAAGTAAGCTAGCCAAATGTTAAACAATATTGTAGCACATATTTAAATCATTTCATACCCCTTTGCCCACGGTAGCATTTTAATATGTATCACATGACTTAGAAACTTTATAATATACATAATTATCATACTTACTTGTTTTATAAGCTTTTAAAATCAGCCAAACAGCACTTCCATGTCCACGGCTGTGCACATATACATCATTAAATTAGTTTTTGACATTAACCTCACTCACACACTTAATTAGCATATAATTAATATAGTAATTAACTTGCTTGTCAAGCTTTCTCACACCCTTCCTTTTCATCATTTTGGCCAGAATATTCCCATGGTTTAAATAACCATGCGCCACCATTTTGCAAGGAAAAGATGTGTATTAGTCATCTTATCAATAATGGTTAATTTAGGGCTTAATCAAGCACACTTTGGCATGAATTTACCTTGTAATTAGAGGGCTTAATAAGGCTGCTTCACGCCTATTTTTTTGTACGTAAAAATTGTGTTAACACACCATTGAAACCAGCAATACAAAACCGGTAATACAAGGTGAATAAGGACTAGTATTTTACCTCTTCAAAATTAGCGTTTAATTACCTTCTTAACATCATATGAACCAGCACTTGGGGGGCTTTATTTCTCCATTGAATTTACATGTAGAAATGAAGAAAATGAGCTTAGGAATACCATGTAAGCTACCGGAAATGGAAAGGATTAAGGAGAGGAGGGTTTAATGCATGTTTTATACGTTAAAAATGAATTAGGCTTTGGTTCTTCCTTCTCTTGGTTTTCCAGCCGTGTAAACTCCTTACTTTCAGCAACAAACAAGCTGGGTTGAAGGGTGGAAATCGATATTAATTTACAGCAATAGGAAGTAGAGGAAGAAGAGAAGAAAATGGTGGTTTTGGTGTTGTAAAACCTTACCCATGTCAAGAGATCCTCTCCTTTGGATATGGCTGATAGTTACGGTTGTAGAGAAGGAGGAGGAAGAGAGCTTGTTGGCTGAGCTCTCGGCTGGAAGAAATAGATGGAAGAAAGAGAGTGTAAGGCTTATATGATAAGATAGATCTTACTTTAAGGTATAGTGCTTGATGAGTCATGGTTAGATATTTTAAGAGGTTTCTTCAGCTTGAGGGAACACTAGTACAAAAAGGGCCTATTTCGGCGGTTGTAAAAGGCCTATTTCGGCGGTTCTAGAACCGCCGAAATGGAGACCGCCGAAATAGGGATGAGACCCTATCTCGGCGGTTGTACAACCGCCGAATAGGCGCGTTTTAAAATTAAAAAAAAGGACCTATTTCGGCGGTTGTTAGCTAGGAACAACGAGAATGAAGGCGCAGAGCATGTAAGTTCGCCACGAGAGAAGAAAATGAACACGTACAGGCGCAGAGCATGTAAGTTCGAGTATATTACCGGTTCCCGGAGAGAATAAGATAAGTTCGAGTATATTACCACAAGGAAGAAGAACACAAGCGCAGAGCATGTAAGTTCGCCTGCAAAATTACTGTGAGATTAGAGGATGAAGAAAGGTGTGCAGAGCATGTTTATTTGCCAGTTAGGGTTGCGAATTTACCGTGAGAGAACGGGATGAAGTGAGAGCAAGTGAAGAAGAGAGGCGCAGACCATGTTCGCCATGAGAGCAAGTTTGCCAGTGAAGAAGAGAGGCGCAGACCATGTTCGCCAGTTAGGGATACGAAATTAGAGAGAAGAAGATGAAGAGATAGAGGCGCAGAGCAAGTTCGCTAGTTAGGGATACGAAATTAGAGGCGCAGAGAAAGTTCGCCAGTCGGTGAGCAAATATATAATAAAAGAAAGTCTATTTCGGCGGTTGTTACTCACAACCGCCGAAATAGACTAAAATTTAAGCGGCCTTTTGAAAATTTCGGAAAAAAATCCCGGGAAATGAACCTATTTCGGCGGTTGTGGATAAAACCGCCGAAATAGGGCTCCGAGATTTTTGTAGTCTGGAAAAAGACACCCGCCGAAATAGGTGTCCTCGGAGCCCTATTTCGGCGGTTTTATCTACAACCGCCGAAATAGGGCGCCGAAATAGGCGTTTTTTGTACTAATGGAAAGGTTACAAACTGGCGGCAATTGCAAGATTAACGTGGGAATTGATGACTTTGGTTGTAACATATGTCAAGTGTAAACATGTTATAAAAGCTCATATTTTATGTATAGTGGACGGTGGCTCTTGGCAGGTGTTCAGAAGTTGGAAGTGGATATGTACGACACACCAAGCAGGCGGAAGTACATGGCCAAGGTGGAAAGGTGAGGTCATTTAATTAATTGTTGTAAGGTAGTAAGAATGTTACTTAAATAAAAGTAACTTTTGAGTCATTATATACATGTGTGTGTGGCCGGTAATTTGATGAGAAAAGGGCTCTTAATTGACGGCATAGAATAGCCAAGGTCAAGGAATTAACATTGACCATGAATTTAATTAAGTACTTAAATGTTATAAAAGTACTATTCACAATCAAGGCACATATTTTTGAATTTTTTGAAAAACTTTGAATTAGACATTCTAATGTGGTATGTTAGATCACATTAGTATATTTAAGGGTATTCAAAACCTAAAATCAAACAAAACTCATTTTGGAGACAAACTCACAAAAATGTGCTTTAAGAAAACTTAGTGCACATTTTGTGTTAAATCTTGTTTTTGAGCTTGGTTTTCTTTGGTAATTGATTAATTACATCCATTACATTATTACTAAACTTAGGAATTTGATTTGGAATCAAACGAATGTCACATGACCTTTAAAGCTTGTTTAGAGCACATTTTGCTTTAAATGACTTTTAAGCATGTTAATGCTGGTTCTTGATGTTGGAATGTTGTCCAATAATTTTAGTACGTTCATTTATGAGTTATAATGCTTAGGACAAAATTTTAGGTCCTAAGGAGTTCGTTTGGGTATATATTTACCCTAAATGGTCAAAGGGTGCAACAATTGCTTTATATTGACCATTGTTGTTTTTAATTTGATTTTAAGGCATGTTTAGGCCTTAATTTAATTGATTAAATGTTTAATCAATGTTTAATTTAATTAGGGGTATTTCAGTTTGTGTATAATCAAGTTTATGAAGTGCTTTACAAAATTTTTAGATGAGAACTTAAAGAACTTGTACCACTAATGTATGCAAAGATCGATTTGCAATGCTTGTACTCAGCCTTTAGAACTTTGTTCTTAAATATCTTCTCAAAATGCCCCCAAACATGAGATCTAGGTGTCATCTCTTTTCTTTTCTTTTCTTTTTTCCAGTCAGCCATGGTAATGTTGCTGTTTGACTTGCCTCTGGTGTTGCTTGACTTGCCTCTGCTGTCACTGCAACAACTAATGTTGGAGATTCAGGTTGAGTTGGAAGGATAGTGTTGGGTTCACTTCCAGATGTGATTGATTCATGTACATCTCCAGGTATCCTAGTTGTTGTATTTTAGAAGCCATCTCTACCTGAGGTGAGGTCAACAGGATAAACATACGTGTTAAATAAATCATTATACATAATAGGTAAACACGGCTGAACTGTTACATCAGTACGGGGTTGTAATACGAACCCCAAAATGGGATACGGGAGTATCAATACGAACAAGACGGATATAAGGAAACGGAGGATACATGTACTATATAATAATATGAAATTAATAAATTAATTTTCATTTAAATACGCCATACAAAATAAGAAAAAATATATATGTAACCAATAAAAGTATTTTTATATGCACTATATAATAATCTATAACTATTTCACTCAATCTCGTCTAAGTCTGAAAAAAAGAATGATTTATTCAAACTTAGAATTTAGTAATAGTTAGTTAGATTCTCTTCATGCAAAACCTTGCAATTATAATATTATAATGCACATTAACTAATTATAGAATAAAATAATGCATAAAGTAGAAAAGTAAACTTCATCCACTAACTTGATCAATCAGTAAGATATATATAGTATTATGCATACAATATAACACTTTAGGAGCATCGTTTTGTGAAGAAAAATAAAGTTGACTTATGTTCTCATTGTCATGGAAGTAATACCGTAACAGTACCTCAATGGATTGTTTTGCGGAAGAAATTCCAGCAACCTCATCAATCGATAAGAGCCAATATATGTACTATTGTAGAAATATGAATATACAATCACTGCACAGTTGTCATCGTCATAGAAGAAATAGAAAATTTCTATGAAAACACTAGTACTTTGTTTTACTTTTAAAAAATCAGCAGCGCATATGCACATTCATATGTCTGTGAATACTGAATTGTGGAACCATTAATAGAAGTAAGGGTAACTTGCGACAACAACAATTGTATAAATCTGGTTCTATATAGCTATGACCTAGAGAGAAGAGGGGATTACCTGTTTGCTTCTTAGCAGATTTAGAAGAACCAACTAATGCTGGATCAAAATTGTACAAAACTACGAACAAAAATACTTTCATAGCTTTCTAATGGCATTTAGGATCATATTCTACCAACAATGCTTCAGAAATACCCAGTTAACATACAAACTCAAAAACAGTAACAATTACTTGGGTAACGCTATCATTCGCAACAAAACTTGGTATCCATGCGCATCAACTGTCAAGCAAGTAATAAAGTATATGAAGCAGAAACCCTGCTACAAATCAGGTGAACAAAGTTTTCAATCAAAACAGGTACTCATTAGCATTGGCTTTATTAAGACAGACATTTTATAAGCAGGACGAGGTGAATGAGTAGGTGTGTGGCATTTCTATATCCATGTCAAGTTGTACTAACCTTCAGGGATGTCACAAGCAACAACAGCGACTTCAGCCAATAGCCTCAAGTTGGGTACTCTGCCCGGCAATGCTCCGCTAAATGCTTTCCTGAAAAGGACCAATAGTTAAGATATGGGTCTACAGTGTAAAACACCCAACACTCACAAACAACAAGAGAACCATATCATATGAAAAATGAACCAGTGACAACACTAAGATTTGCTGAGAGAGACTGAATAGTGAGCGCATCAATTGAAGCGACTAAAATGATCCAAAGTAACTGGAAACAGGGTATATTATTGACAAGGAAATGGTTACGCATTAGAACAAAAAAATCACTTAAAAAGTGTCATGTATTTAGTTGATAAATAGAACCCCCCACGAAGTATCTTACTAAATTAGTTACGCTTTTACTAGCTTTAATTAAACATCATTGCCATATGCCAAGGATATACATGTTTCTACAACCACAATTTTTTATGAGGTCATTTTCCATAATGAGCTCGTTTGGGGAATAGCTTCCAGCAGCAGACAGCTTCTCAATTTCTAAAATCAGCAGGATTCCATCAAACACCTAAAACCAGTAGCTTACAGCTTCTGCAAAATCATCAGCTGACAGCTTCTCAATTTTCAGCAGCAGGATCTAACAATTGTCTCTACTTTTTAAAATCATCAGCAGACGTTCCACCAAACACCAAAATTAGCAACTGACAGCTTCTATAAAACCATCAGCAGACAACTTCTCAACTTTCATTAGCAGGACTCAACAGCAGCCCCAGCAGCTGTCCCCAAACGAATAAATAAAGGTTCATGTAGTGTGCAGAAGCTCTTTGTCGAAGAGCGATAGCCACAGATTCAAAATTGAGAGAAAATAAGCACCAATGTTGTATCATTATCGAACGCAGTTACACAACATTTAGTAGGAGATTCTCCTTTACTCTTAGCACTTACTTGAGTACCGTCTAGAGCTTTTGTGTTGAAGGAAGGAGAAGTCGTCCTTGAGTCTCAGTCTCAGAGTGCCGTTTGGAGCTTTTGGAAGCAGTACTGGCGGACCGGCTGCGCCACTGCCACAAGAGGAAGGAACGATAGAGCGTGTGAGGGACTCGCAGACCACGCCCTGCCGAAAGAGAAACACGCAGCTGCCAGTCAGTGGGTTAGTTTGGGGACAGTTACTGGAGGCTGTTGTTGGGTCTGCTGCTGGAAATTGAGAAGTTGTTATGGTTTTGTAGAAGCTGTCAGCTGCTAGCAGTGGCGGAGGCAATAGGAGACTTTTGTGGGTATAAAACACCCCCAAACTTTC
The DNA here is from genome assembly GCA_023374045.1 of Limonium bicolor. Classification (NCBI taxonomy): domain Eukaryota; kingdom Viridiplantae; phylum Streptophyta; class Magnoliopsida; order Caryophyllales; family Plumbaginaceae; genus Limonium; species Limonium bicolor. The sequence goes on along the minus strand of CM041779.1, from coordinate 32,001,582 downwards.
CTAAATTCCACAAGATTATAGTGTAAACAAATTTTTTTTTTTGTAAATTTTAACAAAACACCCCCAACTTATGTATAATTTTATTCATGCCCCCTCAATTTTAATTTCTAGCTCCGCCCCTGGCTGCTAGTTTTGGTGTTTGGTGGAACGTCTGCTGATGGTTTTAAAAAGCAGAGACAATTGTTAGGTGCTGCTGCTGAAAATTGAGAAACTGTCAGCTACTGGTTTTGAGTGTTTGGTGGAACCCTGCTGATTTTAGAAATTGAGAAGCTGTCTGCTGCTGGAAGCTGTTCCCCCAAACGAGCTCAGTGTCTGCCGCCGTCGTTTGTCTCAGTTCTCACCGTTTAGAGGTTTTGTGTCGAAGTCAAGGAAAGAGAACTGGAGAAGATGAACGCAGTGCGAGTCGTGTCGTGCGGCCGAGGGAGTGGGATAGATTCAAAGTTTTGTTTGTTTAAGTTTTTCAGTAACTAGTCTAAAACTAAAAATCTAAAAGTGTTATTTTCTTTTAAAAAAATTTTGGATAGTTCAGTTAACTGAATTTTTTAAAGACCAAAATGAAATCCGAACTGAATTATAATTCGGATATCTGAATAACCGAAATTTTAAATTAAGTTTTAAAATTCGGTTACAATTTAAAAAATCAGTTAATTTGGATTTTAGATAAATCTGAATTATCCAAATTGAATAGTCATCCCTAGTTATATAGATGAAGAAATTAAAAAATATTCTACAATGGTGTGGATTCCACCCATTTTATCTGTTAGAGCAACTACACCAATGGGAGTGGAATCCACCCAAAAATTAATACTTTTTTATTGCTCCCCTCACAAACTTGTCTCTCTCCTAAGTTCTTAACTAAGGAATCCACACCTAACTCTCTCTCCTCCACATATACATTTATCTTTTATTTTTAATCTTTTAGAGTGGATTCGACTCTACTGTGGAAGCTCTTACAGTTTTTAACTATGAATTTCATCTTTTATGACACAATAGACTCCACCATGTGTATCTTTCTTTTTCTCTCAAATCTAAATAGTAATAGTTTATTGGTTGTTCATTAGGAGAAGATTAAGAAACTTTGTTATTATAATAAAATTTCTTAAATAGTTAAATATAATCTTTAGATAACATAACACTTGTGTTAAAAAACTCAAAACCATTGTGGATAGCGTGCGTACCCACATTTTCCCCTTTCTTATGCATCTTGTCATAGAACCGCCTTACAAAAAAGTTTCCTCCATGGCTTATGCATCTTCCATGTCCTACCGTCAAACGGGTGGGGTTCCACTCTCTCCTCTCACTCTCGTCGTCAGTTAGACTCCACGGGGATTTCTTCCTCTCCAGAGCCTAAACCTCATCGACTTCACCTCCTTGCTGGTCGACGAGCTCCTTGTCTCTCTTCTTCGATCATTGCAGCCGTTTCTATGCAGGGCCGTCTTGATGATTTTTGGGGTCCCGTGCTAAAATCTAAAATGCGTCCCTTATAGAATTAAATTATATGGAGATAAAAACATTACAAAATTAAAATATATAAAATGAGACCCTTAATAACATTTTATATAAAATAAATTTAGACATTTTATAATATTCTCATGACAAACTCTAAAAAGATTATTGGGTCCTGTTCGATTGGGCTGCTTGCACAGCCATGAGCCGGGCATGTTTCTATGGCTTCGCTCTCCACATGCTGCCCTTACTTGTCTTCCTCCTAGTACGAGGCTCTCCACCGATCCCGAGGACAATATCTTCTACGCTTCCTTCTGGTTCAAATCATGGTGATTAAAAGCTTCAGTTTTTTTAAGCAACATATGTAATTTCTGTCGAACAACGGACTACCATTTACTGTGCTTGTAAAATCGGGCGGCTTTGTTCCCTTCTGATGCAGCAGATCCTGCACCATCTGTCTATTTTGGTAAAAATAAAATAAAATATATGTATTAAGTACTTCAACAAATGTATCTTATTCTATTACAGTATTGATCTTTTTGGCTAAACTGGAAACATTTTATTAGACTGATGAAGAAGCATTCAACAGACTTCTTGTATGTACAAACGCATACCAGGATCTATTGTTTAACATAGGAACATACTCCACTAGTGAGGGAGAACTTTACAATTGCATATAAAAGTAGAAAATCAGTCTAATTCAATAGATTATGAAAAACGATTTATTACCGATAGTGAATTTGAAATTGAATCCATTAACGAATTGTGTGTTTGTCTTGTGATTTGTAAAGTTGTCCCCAATACTGATCATAGGGTGTCAAAATCGGGTTTCGGGTCGGGTTGAACTCAACCCGAACCCGACCCGAAAATAGTTTAGGTCAACCCAAACTCGGAGCGGGTTATATTTCTTCAACCCGAACCCGGAGCGGGTTGACCCGAACCCAACCCGTTTTTAAAAAAATATATTTTATTTTTAAATTTTGGATTATTAAATAATTAAATATAATACTTTAATATTAATTAATTATTATGTACTCTATTTAATCATAAGTTACAACTTAAATGTTTATTTTAGTCATAAATTAAACATTAAACACTAATTTAAATCATTAAATATAACATATTTTTTTATTTTAAATTAATTTTTTTTCGGGTTACGGGTTGGCGGGTTCAACCCGAACCCGAAGCGGATTTCAACTACCCAACCCAAACCCGACCCGAAAATTTTTCGGGTCAAAAATCTCAACCCGAACCCGGCTTTTTACGAGTCGGTTTCAGATTGGATTTCGGGTCAAGATTGACATCCCTTCTGATCAGAATACCTAAATCGTGAGTGCTCAATATATCAGGTCGAATCCCAATCGTAAATTCTGAATGTACCCAATCCTGATATCGTTAATCGCACATTTAATCTCTTGTTCTTGTCTTCGTCTCTCTAGCTCAGGGGCTTATAAATAAAAACATTTAGCAGAATGCTTGAATGAATACACATCAGTGATGACTATAGCAAGCAAGAGGCAGTTAGCAGCATCATCAACGTACAGTTCATATGGGGGAAGAGGGAAGGGGAGAGAAGAGGAATGTGGAAAATATGGTGAACCAAAATCACTGTAAGTGGTGGGAAGGGAGGGAAGAAAAGAACAAGCCTGGAAGTGATGAAAAGGTGGCCAAAAGAGAAGAGATAAGACACCTCGTAACGATCGGGAAGGCAAAGCGGGGAAGGAGAGGGACAACAACACACAGGAAGCAGTACTGCCCGGATGCAACCACATGGGAATGAGGCAACAAAAGACTAACACTTGACACTTAGCTAAGACTTCCCCTAAACGAAACACTAATCCTCCCCCCTAGAGCCCAAACATACATAAAAACAAACGAAACAAGTGTTATAATCATACATTACACTAACTGGGTTAATCTATATCCAAATTGGCTTTAGATCGATACTGACGGGTTGCCTTGTTCGTTCTTCTGTTCATTATGGCTTTCATTTCCTGAGGAGTGTCTTCATCCATGACACAGTAACCATCCTCCACTTGAGCAGCATTCTCAGCCACAATCCCTGATGGAAGCAAACTTCGCTTGTTGCAGAACCTCTCACCAGTCATGTCAGCTCTATCATCACTAGTCTTGGCTACAGAGCCATCTCCACTCTTCCTCTTAGGATTAAATATCACAGGCAGTGATAGATCAGCTGGAGGTTCATCTGGCTCTGTCTGCTTCGACTTCCTCAAAACATTGAGAAAATCCATACAAGCTTGCCGATTAGACTGATCATTTATATCATTTGAATCATCATCAATTGTATAATGTGTATACCCTTTAGGATTGCGAACATAATCCGGTACAGTCAACAAACCATTTCCCTTTTCATCACTCTCCTTACAGCCGGAGGCAAATCGAACTCTCTTCTCCGTACTGGAATCCTTTTCGCTTTCCTTCCTCTTCAAATTTGTCTGGAGATTGTGGCTTCCATCTTCATCAGATTGAGTGCTTTTGTCCCCTACTGCTGTATTGAAGGCTGTTGTTTCAGAAGAAGAAACTTGTAAAGAGCTGAGGTTTTTGGCCGCCGCTTCTTCATCTTCTTTAAGCCTTAGCTGAGCTGCCAAGTGATTGGCACGAGGGTCTTTATTAGCATCACCGAAGTTGTCAGGTAGCTCACTGATAGTAACATCTCGGACACCATAGTCACCAAAATCCCCCAAGTAAATGCGATCAGTAGATTTTACCCGACCTACAGCTACCTTGTCAAACTCATCCTCTTCTTCCTGCACATAAATTAAGCTCAATCTAAGTACCAAGAGAGCAGAAGAAGCCCTAGCGATTAACAAGAAAGCTCAACGCAGGCTTACAGACACCACGTTGAAAGTAAAATTTGTTGCCGTAAGACAAAAAAAAATCTAAATTATAGACAAGAGAATCTCCTGAAACTGCATTGTATATCCCAAGAAAATCCATACGAGGAAAGCAAATTCTAAACTCACATTCAACACTCTGACCTCCAAATTCCAGTCAGATCAGAACAATTACTAGTACCATACATACATACACCTTTTGCACCCCTCACAAATTATGAATCTATCACAAACAAAGAGTAATTATAGCACCATCAGAAGTATCCGTGCATCAGTAGGTAATAACCTCGATCATAACTCGACATTGTTGGGCAGGCAGACGGAAAAATCATTGCAAAAACAGCATTAGGTGATAGAAGCAAAACAGGAGAGATACGAACTAAATCCATGTACCTCGTAATCAAGAGTGCAATCCATTCCGATAGAATTCTTAACTTCCAACTCATCCTCATCCCCTTCAAAATCCTTTGAAATTTGGGAACCACTAGATGATCCGCCATTCCCAATCGCCTTATGCTCTTCATCAATATCATTCTCATCATCATCCTCCTCCTCGTCCAGGCTTTCGAGATCATCCTCGAGTTGCAGCTGCCGCTTATCCTCAACTTTCATGGAGCCGCCAGCATTTTCAACGGCCACCGCTTCCGAAGCTCCCTTCTCCAAAAAGAATCCATCGATATTTGAAGGAAAAGGAGGCGGAGGGCCAACGGCTTCTTCTTCGGCGGCGTCCAACGGGTCGCGGTTCCACTCTCTCCTCTCAATCTCTTCGTCAGTTAGACTCCACAGGGAAGAGCTCAGAGGCTGGGAGGATGAAGCAAGAGAACCGAAGGTTCGATCGATGCGGACCTTGAAGCTGTCTTCCATGGTGGTAAGGTGGAAATTGTAGGGTTCCAGTGGCGCGAGGGTTATATTACTGTCCGCTTCAAGGCGGTGCGGGCGGGGGCGAACGCTGGTGATTATTACTCTCTAGAGGATGGACCAGATGACAAATTAACAGTCCACACTCCTCCCTTTTTTTTTTTTAAGTAAACCTCAGATTTTTCATTCATATGCTAGCAAAAGTCAAATAAAAGGAAAGAAAACATTTCTGATAGATAATAAGTTTGAAGAAAACGGGAACAACCTCCCAGTTCCAACTTGACCAGAAAATCAAATTCTAACAACTGAAAGAACCAACAAGTCTTAAACAGATAATAAACAAACTTAGTTACATTAAAGTAGTAAACATAACTACACTTAAAACTACAACTAGGAGTAGTACCCACTATCATTCACCATAGTTCTTCCTTTGTGCATATCACAACTGAGCAGAGTCTTCCCATCTGACTCAAGAGCTAGTTCAATACAAGTGCTATGGCTACCCACCAAAAAGGCAGGCTCCAAGGCATTTGGACTTGTAGTGATACTAGCCAAAAACACTTTGATTGTGTAGGAGATGAGACTGTTGTAAATCAGCCAAGGGGATTCTTGCACATACAAGGATTCACCACCGGAATAACACTTCTTCCAAAAAGCCTAGATCATCCATGGATCATGCCTTAGACATCCTGTGAAATCAAGATCAACTAGCCCACCTTCAAAGTTCCTAACCATACTACCTAATTGCTGATACTTGACCATCCTTGAGAACACTCCTAGAAAAGCATAGAAGGCACTCATGGGAGAGTGCTTCCAGAAGAACATGGGATTAATGATAAGAAGGAAAGACCACCTTTCCTTTCCAATCTTCAAAACAAGATTTTCCATTATCCCAAACACCATCTGATAAACACCATCCTGAATGTTGACAAAGTAGATGCAATGGTTACCCCCACTAAGTGGAAATTCCACTGCATTACAAGCTACGTTGAAAACTATATAGATCATTTGACAGATACAATCCATCTTGAAGAACAAGGCTTGAAATATAATTCCATCTGGAAATCTCCACAAACCATTAATCTGAAACTGATAATTCTTCCAACTCCTAAAGCGATCCAAACTAGAATGGTCTTGTAGAACCCTGATATTACCATTTGAAGTAAACTTCCCTTTCTGAATTGTGAACAAGACTAACTTGCTATTGAAGGATCCAACCGGAAGAAGGGAATGAGAGACCATTATCTGGGAAGACTTAGTCTTTCTCATCAAAAGAAGCTGATGAAAATACTAAATTTGAGACAAACTGCTTGGAGAAAAAGTCTCGCCATCCTGACAAAACATGGAAATAGAGAGATTTCCAAACTCCGCCACAGTACGGATGATACACGTTGGTCCAACAAACTCCACTTGATTATACAGCCTACTTCGGCCACGAAGAGAGCAAGAAAGCTTCAAAGAAAAGAGATTCCACTGCCAAATAGGTCATCGAAAAGAAGCCATGAACAACAAATTTGAATGCCCAGCAGATTCCAAAGAACCCCAAATCACTAGATGTGTCCAACCTGGTTTATCCTTCATTCCTTTATACCACCAGCTCATGACCCAGTACCTCTCGGCAATACACTTCAGAAAGGAACTAGCAGAAATGAATTCATAAAGACCCATAAGAGAATCAATATTACTGATGACGAAGACTTGACTACCAACTATCCTTCCTCCCTCTCAAAAATCTCTAATCTCCTGCACCCCAAACAAATCACTTCCCTATAGTACGACCTGCCCAACACCCTCAGCAAGGTTGAAGCAAGTCCAATTAAAGGAAAACTCAGAGACAAGCACTAGCCAATCCAAGCCTAACCAGAGGAAGCACCAAACCCAACAAATAACAGAGAGAAACGCTCACCAGAGATCAATAAGAGCCAGTCTAAATCAACCTGACGGCTGTCAGTATACCAACACAGAGATTAGAGAATATGAAAACGAACAAATCTCCCATAAGCCTAATTCTTCAAACGTCGAGCGAGAAGAAGAGTAGAGGGGACCACCCCTTGCCCAGCTGAAATGAGAGTTAGTGACAAGTGCAAAATACATCTATTTTTAGGGCTTTAATTCTTCATATTTTCATACCAATTCATGTCGTATTTCTCACTTATCATATGTTTTTCCTTAGATTTATGATTTGGATGAACATATGCATTATATGTGTCTAATGCAGTTAAAAGTCTAGGAAATGCATAGAATTTTTCATGAGGATTTCAACGCAACAAACGGGGAGTGAAACGGAGCTAAAACGAAGTTTCTAGGCCCCGTCGAAGTTATGTCCGGACTTCTGTCCGAACTTGCAAGGTCGGACAAGTGCCGAGAGATTTTCAAGACATGTCCGGAGAAATCCAGCGCGGGCAAAACATAGAGGCGTCCGGACTTGACGTGTGGCTCGGACACGATACAGAGTCACGTCCGGACTTCAGAGCTGGATGCATGTCCAGATGTGACCAAACGCGCAACCGCATGAGCATTTTACAGAGCTGTCCGGACTTGCTCATCCGGACGTGACAAACAGAGAAATTCCTTGCGCGACTTTTCGATAAAAAAATAAGATAAAAGAAAACTTTTATCTTTAATCTCGTCGTTGCGCTATATAATCAGACGGAGGGGAGACCAGTACGGACGCTTCACCAGCGAGAGGGGCTTTATGCCTCTCAAATTCATTCTCTTCTTTGGCATACCATCACCGTACCACATCACCACCATAACACCATCATCCACCATCACCACTTCCACCAGTTCATCCAATTACCACTTTCACCACGCTCACCATCCACCATCACCGCACCACCATCATCATACCACCACCACTTCCACATATTATTGTTGTTACATATTAACGTCTTTCTCTTTTATTTTAGTTACTTTTATAATTATGTTTGAGTAGTTAGACTAGCTCCCCGGATTGGGTAGCGAATCGGATCTTTACATTTATTTTGTAATCTTTTCACTAATTATAATTGCAGTAGTTTAATTCCTGTTCTTCATGCGCTTTAATTCTCTGATCAATTATTAAAGCAATATTTGTAGTTTTCTAATCAAAATACGGCGCTGAGATTAGTTAACAAGACATATTAAACCGGATTAACAACTAGAAGCATGGTTTGTCTATAGGTTAATCTGTCTTCAACATGAATTGGTTATAAAGCGATTGGTTAGAATTGACTTGGGCATGGTTTGCGGCTTGTTATTTCTACCAGTTAGGATTCGTTATACAGGGACCGGTCAACGGGTCAATTAAGATTCCTGAGTTTATTGCAGAATTAGTGAAGAGTTCATTAATAGATTAATAAAGTGAAGGCTTGTCGTTCAATCCGGGGTGCTTCTTTAGATTTAAGAGTTTCAATTTTTATTTCTTTATTTAGTTTATTTTTATTGTTTTATTAATTTATGTTAGTTTGTTGAGTCATTTCTTCTTTTTATTAAATTAAGTAAATCTGAAAAAATGACGTTTCCTGTTTTCTTAGTTTAGTTCAGTTTCTCAATTAGTTAATAAATTGTCAATTAATTGAACGAGGTCCCTGAAATCGACAACCCCACTTAATTCACCATTCCACAAAACGATAGGTACACTGCCTAAGTAGAGATAGTTACATATTTCAGCTACACTTAGCCCCAACCTTCTCCACTTCTTACCAGCGATCCACCGGAGAAGCATCACTCAAAGGATCAGATCTAGAGAAGGGAAATTGAGGCAGAAAATCGAAGTCCAGCATGGGAAGACAACTCCAGGAGGCCGACACAGACTGATAGAGCAACTCCTACACTGATTCGATGAAGAAGAGGAGAAAAAGAGAAACGATGAGCCGTTTCTAAAATCGCCTCACAGGGGAGAACGATAGGGCTACAGTAGTTTTTTTGTCCGCGGTCACACTCCTCCCTGTTTGTTACAAGTATTAGGTGTGTTTAGACTGGGTGCTAGAATTATCTAAGAAACAATATGGGATGTTTCTTTATAAACGAACCCATTAAAAACAAAAAATAACAACTTCATCTCGGTCACTTTCTAACTTTTAAGATAGGCAAGGAAAAACTTTTCAAAAAAAAAAGATAGGTAGGGAAAACATTATCTAATCGGAGTCTTGTCTTGTTATATCGCCTTCCTCCTCCTGCTCTTTCCTTTAGTTTAGTCCTTTATAATTACCGTCTTTCACAGTTTGTCCATCATGACTATCTTCTTGGATGGTTTTTCTTGTCCCTTTTTCTCTTTAAGTTTTGGTCAATCTGGCCTTCCTCGAATGTTGAAAGGAACTGGTCTTTTGAAACTCCACCACAATGATACTCTTGGAAAGAGGTTCACCGAAGAGATGCATTAGTGGCTTTCATGAGGGTGGTGCGATTTGCAAGATTTTTTGTTATTCCGGTTTACACACCCTCTTCAATTGCTTTTTCACACGCTGCATGCACTCCCCGATGCAATTTCAGAAAAATCGACGGCCATGGCTACCGATAATTTGGTCACTACCGGTAGGGAGAGATCGATTTGCCAAATTCCTTCCTCCTAGACTGCTTGCCTACCTTTTCCAACTCCTACACAAGCTACATCCTATGGTGTTATGCAATTAGTAGTCGTCTTTTTAGCTTTAGCCTTGGATTGGGTCTTATAAGAAGAACTATCATATCATCACTTGTATCTATTAGGTAATCAATGATACGATTGCCAAACCCATGTGACTTGATCGGTAGCGAAATGATATCCTTAACTAAAGGTCCTTGGGTTCATAACTTACCCACCACCTAAAGATTGATTTAAGACATAAAAAGTCCCGACAGATACAGATACCAACAAAAGCAAACTCGATCAACCCAATAGTAACACAAACAAACTCATCATACCAGACGGCAATACTAAAACATCAACGCACGCAAGCGACAACAAAGGAACTTAATTTACTGTCAGGGGTTGTTCGCTCCACGCCATGAATAGCAGCTAAAGCTACATTTTAATAAATCTAATTGTGGTTAACGTGTAAGGAGCAGACATATAGTATTTGGATAGAGTTTTAACCAATAATACATTGACACATGCTATCAAATATAAAGTAAAGTAGATTAATCTGGTAAATGTGACTAGCGAACGCCCCTTAGTGTTCTAAATTACAAACCTCAATTTAATGTTTGACAACCTAAAAGAATTATTCATATCATGATCGGTCTATTGTGCATTATTAGGCATGTTATAATTGAATGTTTTTCTTTGACTGATTTCCGTAAAAGTTTAGGTTTATTAAATTCTTCATTTCTAGTGTCGTGAATAGTAAACCAGATTTATTGGAGATTTCACTCTTGGAGAATGAGACTTTCATTACATCCATTTCCAACTCACGTGGGACATTCTATAGCTGTGTTTTTTAATCCTCACTATGTAACAATAAGGGTGCGTTCACTTCGCGCGACGGAAACAAAATGGAATCAGGAAAGGGAACGGAGGGGAAAGGAAAGAGATTACCCTTGATTAAAAAGTTTGTTAGGTTTTAACTTGGAAACGGAATCGAATTTTCTTCATTCCGTGTGTTGTTGTTTGGTTTTGAAAATAAGAGAATCACCCTTTTCCTTAAAAAAATTATACCTGGTTTATTCAATATTAACATAATGTAATAATTCTTGTTTCCAAATCTCAAAATAATCATCCATGTTCATTCATTTGATAAACATAGTAATAGTTAAACAATACATAATTAAACATAATCTTAATTATATACTCCCTCCGTTCAAAAATATTTGTCATTTTAGAAACTTGCACACTTATTAAGGAAAGTAGAATAATGACGCATGTACCCCTGCTTTTTACATTTCCATCTAGATAATAATTACTTTTGTGTTGAATAGTAGGATTAAAAGTGGAAAAAAGTGTGGCAAAAAGCTAAAATGACACATATTTTTGAACAAGAATCACATCCTAAAACAACAGATATTAATTAACGGAGGTAGTATTATGTAAAAATATAAACTCTTTAATCAAAATAAAAACTATCAATTAATTATATCAGAATTATGTTATAATTCAAAAATATTTGCAATATATTATAAATATTTATCTAATACCCACATTACATAATGTTTATATTTAAAGAATAAGTTTACATGTTAATAACTTGTTTTATATTTCTCAATATTTTTGGTATTAACTAGAATATTTTAGTTCACATTTATCTAAATAATATTTAGTTTGATTATTATTATTTTCAATAATACAAAGTAATAACGTTTTTTTATTAAAGTGAACTGTTTATGATAATGAAATAATTAATAATAATTATACTTAGGTTTTAGTACTTATAATATAGTCATTTATTTCATATGAGTAAGTTTTGAAAAGTTTTATGGTATATTATTTAATTCTAAAATTTAAAATATTTTATATTAAATATTATTATATGTAGTATTTAATATCTATATATTAATATTAAATTGAAATATTTAGTATATAACAGAAAGAAATCATTGCAAATATTTAATTTAATATATACAACATCTATCATATTTGCTCATAAATAAATTGTTCACTTTTAATTTTTATTTAAGTATATGTTACTGGTAATTAATTTATAGAATATATATTTATTTTTAATTAATTATATTTGAAACTTGAATAAAGATCATATTTCATATTTATATTTTTTTTAATTTTTAAAATATTATGTATATTAAACATTATTTCATATAACGACGTTGGATTACGTGGTGGAAGAAAATGATTGAAGAGGAAAGTAAGGGAATTCAATTCCCCATGATTTTATGGTGAATGGGTAAGGAGGGTTTTAGGGGTTTTCAAAACTGAAAAGTGGGGAAAGGTAATCAATAAAAACTATAAACAAATAACTACAAAGGGAATGATTCCTTTCCCTTTCTTAAATTGCCCAAGTGAACACACCCTATCTAATGAACTATGGGTTGCTATCTGAACTGTGATAAGTATAGTGTAACAAGAATACATTGATACATAATACTAATAACATTCTTACATGTTGATTAATATCCCACCCAATCAATCATAAACTATCTTCGATCCTGATCGCTTAAATCAAGATCAGTACCAGTTTCGAAGTAATTTTCATTTTCTCTTGTGTATATGCTTTTATTTTATTTTTTTAACAAATATGTTATATATTAAGATGCACATAGTTTCATTACATACTCCGAGATATCACCCGGTCCCCATGAACATTGCTGTTGAGCACAACGAGCATGGTTAGCTAAGTAATGCGCCGGTAAATTTGACATTCTAGGAATGTAAAAATATTGGATTTCGTCAAACTCTTTTAAAGATATGAGCGTGCGAATTAGAATGTTGATAGTGGGGCGGTGAAGGGCTGAGGCAGTCCCCGTGGATAGATAATCCGCAATGGATTTGCAGTCTGTGAGAATGCGGATTGATTTTTGAGCAGTTTGCGCCGTAACGTGAACACCTGCCTCCACCGCAAGTGCTTCCATTTCAGTACATGTGAACGTCCCTTTAAAACCATTGAAGCCAGCCATAACCAACCTGTTATCACATGTGGCAGTGTAGCCATACCCCATTCTCAGATCTTGATCCACGCTTGCATCCACCGCAATCTTCAACCACTGTGGGTGATTCTCCCGATGTCTATGAAGGTTGGTATAGGAGGATTCAGCGAAAGAGGTGGAGCGATAAAGGAAGGCATCGGCTTGACACCATGCATGCGCAAATTAAGGTGCTTGATCAAAGGTGAACTGACAACGAGAAAACCATAATCTCCACATGAGCTGCATGTGAAGGTGTAAAGTCTGCGGGCGCGTTCGCCTTGCACTAAATGTGCATTTTTTGACAGCATAAATATACAGCATATGCTGTTTTGGACTCCTTTATTTGTTTTTGCTGTTCGCCTAAAACAGCATAAATGTCAGCATAAATGACAGCATAAATGACAGCATAAATGTCAGCATAAATGCCCGCAGCAAATGTTACTTTTTCGTTTTCGTGCTTTCATTTCCGTTTCTTTACTCACTTCATAATGCAATTACTGTGACTATTGATTTAAAAAAAAGAAATTTTTTACAAGTTACTTTATTTATAATAAATTACATAATGCTTTAAATAATTTATAAAAAATAGTACTACATCTTTAGCCAAATTTACAAAAAATCACATTTATAATACAAATCTATAATATATTATTTGTAATACCACATAGATTAATAAAATTAAAAAAACGAATAAATATACACACTTGTTGATATATAAATTAAAATATTAAAATAGTATATAGAAATATGAATGCATATAAATTTATTAACATACAAAGTTACAAAAATATTATCTAAATAAATTCACATAACATTATCAAAAAATTTGAAACGCTTTTTCTCTTTTTTTACGTTTTTATATTTGTAAGAATTATAAAATTTAGATAATAAAAATATATTGTTTAGGAGTTACAAGTTTTGCTTAATAATAGAAATAAAATTTTTATTGTTTGTGAATTTTTTTATTTATTTTATTAACAAAATAAAGTTACGTAGTGTAATATAATAAATTATAATTGTAATACGAAAACGGTAAACGCACTACATATAACTAACTTAACCAAACATGCTGCATATATGCTGCACTGCCAAACAACAGTTTTCAAAACAGATGCATTTATGCCAGCACATTCCTGCCAGCAAATATGCTGCATTTATGCCAGCGCATTCCTGCTGCCAAATATGCTGCATTTATGCTGCCAAAACAGCCATGCCGAACAGAGCCTGCATGTTGCGATGTAGACAAAGATGGAAGAACCAGTCCCGAAAAGCAGTATCTGTTTGAGCAAAGTCCGGCGTAGAAACATGGAGCATGTGCTTGTATGGTTGGACCCGTGGACAAGTGAGAAGAGCATGAACCATTGTCTCTGGTTGACCACAGCATTTGCATGATACATCCAATTGAGTCTTGAGACGTTGAGCAATAAGTGTCTTGGTTGGCAGTAAACCATGCAGTATTTTCCAGCCCAATAGCTTCACTCGAGGGGGCAAATCAGTGGACCAAAGACGTTTCCATGCCTTGCCAAGCAAAGAGGACACAAAGGAGCCATTGTCCCTAGAGTAACGTGCGTGAAAATCCCAATGGTAAGTTGTCTTAACAGTAAACTTTCCAGTTGAGGAGAGGCCCCAATACCACTTATCTTGTGGAGGTTCTGGTGGTGGATGATCCTGTGAACTAATATAAGTGGGCAAAGTGGGCGTTGGTGTGTTTAAAATAAGAGCCGCATTGTCTGGATCAAATCACATATTGACAAGATCAACATTCCAAGAGTGGTCAGCTGTGAAGAGAGTGGCAACAGAGGCATATTTGGTAACTGCAGGTGGTAAACGCCAAGTGTAAGGTTGGCCGCCTGGTTTGCCTTTGATCCACCTGTCTGTAATCCTCGTTGTGGTGCCAGTTACTATCTCTTTTCTTCCCCCTTGCTCAATTATGTCCCGGGTAGCTAAAAGAGCTTTCCAGATTGGGCTTGCTGATGCTTGCGGAGTGGCTTGCATAAGGGTATTGCTACTGAGATATTTGTCATGATAAAATCTTGAAAGTAAGGTAGTCTTGTCTGTGAGTATTCTCCACAGTTGCTTTGCCAACAATGCACGATTAAAACTTCTCAAATCACGAAAACCCATACCTCCCGCTTCTGTGGGTTTGCACAAGTCCTGCCACTTCTTCCAGTGGACTATTTGCTTTGTAATCGTCCCTCCCCACCAGAACCTAGTTATCAGTTATTGAATTTGTTTTAGCAGAAAACATGGGAGAAGGAAGACCGACATAATATAAGATGGAATGGCTTGTCATACTGATTTGATGAGAACAGTGTGTGCAGCTTGGGAAACTCTGTGAGTCCAGCTTTGGATATGCTTAATAACTCTATCCCTAATGTAGCTGAAGATGGAGGCTCTATTCTTTCCTATAGTGCTGGGGAAACCTAGATAAAGTCTAAAGTCATTTACCAGTTTAGCACCCAAAATGCGCGCCAACTCTGTCTTAAGCGCAACTTGCAAGTGGCGGGAGAAGATGACTCCTGATTTGTCCAGATTAATGCATTGACTAGATGCTTCCCTAAAATCATCAAGAGTTTGGCAAAGGGCAGTAGCATTTTGAGTTGTGGCAGCCCCAAACAGAATGCAATCATCAGCAAAGAGTAAGTTGTTAACCGCAGTTGTTGAGTTGCGCATTTGAAAACCTTTGTAGATGCCCACCTCATTTAGCAGCTTGAGACTTAAGGAAAGAACTTACATGCAACAGATGAATAGGAAAGGAGATAGCGGGTCACCCTGCCTGACACCTCTTTTTAGAGTGAAAACTGATCCTGGATGGCCATAGATGATAGCGGAAGATGTAACAGTGGTGATACATTTTCGAACTAAAGTGGCCTAAGAAGGATGAAAACCCATTGCAGCTAGGACTTACAAAATGAATGACCACTCCAACCTATCAAAAGCTTTTAACATATCTATTTTAAACGCAAAATGCCCTTGCTGCTGAGCCTTGGAGTGCCGCATTGTGTGGAGGATTTAATGAGTTATCATTATTTGGTCAGAAATAAGTCTGTTCTGCACAAATGCTGCTTGGTTATCAGATATAACATGAGGCATAACATCAGTAATGCAATTGACAATGGACTTGGAGATGACTCTGTAGATTGTGTTGCACAACGAGATAGGTCTATAGTCAGTCAAATGGGCTGAATGTTTCTTTGGGATTAAGGCAATGTGAGTATGATTGATACCTTCTGGCAAGGCTGGAGTATTTAAGAAGATGAGAGTAGTATCCACGAATTCAGTGCCCACATCTTGCCAGAAAGTGCGAAGAAAAACACCATTAACCCCATCAGGCCCCGGAGCTTTTGTAGGATTGAGGTGTTTGTAGGCAATCAAGACTTCCTCACGTGTATATGGCAGTCCCATAAGATGATGCATATGTGACGGCACTCTTTGTTCTACTGATGCAAGAAGATGTGGATTCATCCGAGGATTCGAAGTGGTGAATAAACTGGTAAAGAAGTTGTGCGCTACTGCTTCAATGCCTGCCCAAGTTGTTTGTGGTCCAGAAGAATCAGAGGATAAAGAAAGGATGGCATTTTGCCTTGATCTCATCTTATGCCTTGCAAAGAAATAAACTGAATTTTATCTCCTCTTTGGAGCCAAGATTGGCATGCCCGCTGATGCAGTCGCTGCTCTTCTTTTAGCAATAAAGTGTCAAGAGATCGAGTCAACTCCTGCCGTCGTTGGGTGTGGTTGTGACTATGATCTACATTGGTGATTAAATCCAGCTCCTTTTTAGTTTTGTTGATGAGCTTTCTCTCTATCCAAACTTGTTTACTCCCCCATTTGCGTAGCCTATGGCCACATAACTTAACATTAGCCATGTACCCTTGATTGTGAGATCTTCAAATCTGCTGCACTGTCTGTTTGCAAAAGGGCTGGTCAGCCCAACAATTTTCAAATTTAAAGGGTTTTGGTTGGCGACGAAAGGCATGATAAAACACCAGCTTGATGGGCTTATGGTCAGATCATCCCCAAGGAAAATGAATGTTTTGGGCAGAAGGAAATTGTTGTAGCCATGTGTCATTTGACAAATATCTATCTAGCCTACTCTTGGCATTAAAATGAGAGTGAGCCTTGTTGGTGTAAGTAAATTGGCTTCCTCTATATCCCAAATCCTGGACTTGGCAATCAGCAATGCACTGATGGAAATCTAGCATCGCCTGGTGATGCCTTAGAGCCCTACCTCTATGTTCGGAAGCGTATAAAACTTCATTGAAATCACCTCCCAGCAATCAGGGACCCAACCATTGAAGAACCAAGTAACGCAAAAGTTCCCAAGTTTTCCATTTAAACGAATGATCTGACCAACCATACACACCTGAAAACCACCATTCTAACATGCCAGGAGACTTAATAAGACAATCCACATGCACACTCGAAAAACTAAGTAAAGTAACATCAAAAGATTTGTCCCAAAAAAAAAGCAACCCCTGCCCTGCGTCCCTGGCTATCCCTAGCTGCCCAATTAAACTGACGAAATTTACAAGCTACAACTTTCATTTCTACACCCGACAACTTTGTTTCAGTCAAAAACAAAAAGGTTGGACTCTCAGTCTGAACCAGCTCCCTAAGATGACGAACTGCCGCAGCAGTACCAAGCCCACAACAGTTCACCACGATGATCGACATTATTCTGGGCGGCCTTGGGGATCCCCTAGAGCCGTCTGTGATGGTTCCTGTTGGATTGCGCTTTTTCCCTTCTTAGAGACCTCATCCTGCTCCTGCTCTTCAGCTTGATCAACCTCAGTAGATGAGTGCTGGACCGCTGGTAACTTTTTTTACGGCTGTTGGATGAGAGTGATGAAGCAGGGAGTTTGCCAATGTCATGAGCTGGGATGTAGATACCGGTATCCTTAGCCGTATCATCTGCAGGGGGATGGTGAGCATGGACAGTCGGTGAAGGAGGAATTTCTCCATCCTCAAGATCAGCTTCAGCAGTTTGGCCATCATTTCCTTGTTCACCCTCCATATTCATTTCAGAAAGATTGTTACCATGTGGCTGATCCATGGCATTCATAGGCGGAGCAGATGGAACACCTGATGCTGAGGCTGCCTCCAGAGCGTGATGTTTTGGCTGACTGGTAGAAGAGAAGCCCGCTTTGAGCCACAACTCATAGTTAACTTCATCCGCAGTTGCTTCTGTTCGATAGGGGCAGTCCCGCATGACACGGGAGAAGCGGCCGCAGAGGAAACACAGGTTGCGGAGTCGTTCATAGGTGAGACGCAAAATGGTAGGGCGACCTCCAAGAGATATTTTAACAAATCGCAGAATAGGTTTTGTGACATCAATATTAACCTGTATACGCATGAAGGAGCCCGCCTGTCTTCGATCCACTTCAACATACTGGAGGAAATGGCCGATCCGGTCCCCAATCCTCTTTGCGAAAACAGGAGTCATGAACCACAGAGGGACATCATGGAGACGAATCCAGAATGGAGCCCAAATAAACTCATGTTCGCGTGGAGCTTTGGAGTGATCAACTCTGGTGAGAACCAGCAAATTACCATCGTAAGTCCATGGGACACGGGACAGCGCGTCATTCAAACGTTCCTCATCAAGCAAATCGAAGAGAAAAAGACTAGCCCCCAAATGGCGAACACCCAGTTCATATTCGCACTTCCAAGCTTTGAAGAGAGTGCGTTGAAGAGAAGCAGAGTCAACAGAACGTGGGATGAGCATCTTGCCAAGGAGAGAGCAGTGAAAGTTCGACGTTGAAGAAGAGAATGCCAAGTCGTCGACCTCTAGGGTTGAATCTTCAGCGGAGGTAAGAACAAGGCCAGCGTATTTATTGGACAAAGCATCCATCTTTGAGGAAGAAGCAGCCATGTGGGGAGAAGAGAGTGGGGAAAGGTTTCCAAAGTTGAGAAACATCTTAGTTAGAGGAAGGAGGAAGAAGCTGGAGAAGCAAGTGAAGCGGCGCAACTGAAGATTTGAAAGGCTGGAACTTTTTACAAACCAGACTTGCCGCGGGAGGGGAAACGCCATGCAAAAAAGTGATTATAGAGTGTAATGATTTGCATGTTGTAGACTGAAAGGTGGTGAGTTGTGGAGCTGGAAACATGTTGAAATGGGTAAGAGAATGGATTAGTATGGCACTGGGCTGTAGATTTGGGCCAGATCTGGTGAAGAACCACTGCGTGTTGAGGAAGAAGAGAAGGCAGGTTATGACGGCAGGAAAAGAGAAGAAACCTCTTGGGCAAGGAAAACCTCTTGGGCACGACTTGTGTATCAGTGACATGTTTTTTAATTTACATTCCACTATTCGAATGTATTTTTATTTAAACGAGCTAGGTTTAGAGTTGTTAAAAGATAGATTACGTGCACATTATTTTTATTAATAAAAATTCATAATATACCACTAAAGAATTTCACAATTCATAATACACACCTTTTCAAAACATATTCATAAGTACTCCTAAAAAATTTAAAATTCATAAAATATCCCTAATGGATGACCTTAAATAGTGACTATTTTATGTCATGTTTCATATTACGATAAGAACCCTTTTTGTATTCAAGGATATTTTTAGGGTTTTTAAATAATTTTAGTTTTTAAAAAAAGTAATAAAAAAATAACTAAAACATATATAAACGTAAAATAAAACTAATAATTCTTAACTATTAAATATTAAATATACACTAATCTTCAAACAAATTATAAAATTAAAATACTTACTTTATAATAGATGTTAGTTCAATTAAAAAGATTATAATTCATAATATATAGATTATAATACCATATAAATTACTTAATTGAAAAATATGTAAATAAGTTGATATATGAATATTTCTTTTTTGAAAAAAAGAATATAAAATATGAATATATATATATTCTAATTTTAATAACATACAAAATTATAAAAAAATAATATATTATTAAAAGTTACAAATTTCATTAAATAAAATATAAAATATTATCATAAAATTTGAAACTTTTGTCCTCTTTTCATTCTCTAAACTAAACAACTATCATAATTTTGTATGTTTTTATATTTATAGAAATTAATTTTTTTAATAAAATATATAAATTGAAATATTTATTGAATATTTAGAATTTTATTTTCTTCGTTTTCTCAATTAGGGTTTTTACTATTAATTAACTACTCATAGTATGATAAGTTTAGAAAAAATATAAAAAATGAAAATTTTAAATTTTTTGATAATATTTTTATAAACTTACATATATATATATATGCTTATTATACTTAATCATTAATTAGCTTGATTTTTTGTGTATATTTAATATTAATGAATTATTAATTATATTTCAATTTATATATGTTTTCGTTATTTTATAAAAAAAATTATTACTCTTTTTGAATATTTTTATAATTATTTATATTTTGTAGTATTTTAAATTATTTTTATAGAATTTCATAAAATACCCGTAAATGAAAAAAAATGACATATTGTGAATTTGAAACATGACCTACAATATCAGAGTAATATAATCATTATTCAAAATCACTTTTGTAAATTTCGAAACTTTTCAACGGTATAAAAAGGAGGTATATTGTCAATTTTCCCATATAATTTTGAATATACTATTACAACAATTCAAGTCATTCGTCATCTCCATAGAAAGAAAGTGAATATGACAATGCTCTAATTTTTGGTAGTCACTTTTTATTTTTGTTGGCATTCGTCTCCTTATCTATATAAACTTTCCTCAACGTTATGTTTTATCTTAGTCATGGTCATAATATTAATACTTGTTTCATATGTAACATTGTATTATAAAAAAACACAAAATCTGACAAACTCACCTTTAAAAGACAATGAAAATACTAACGGACACAAAGACCTTTCCCTTTTAAATAGCATACCTTTTTTATAGTAATAATTAAAAAAAAAAAAGAATTAAACGGTTCAATCTAGTCTTGGCAAATTAATAGTTGTTTTATTTTAGCTATTTTATGCTTGGTTTGTATGTAATAGTATATCATTAAAGAAGACCATAAAACCCACTTGCAATCCAGCTATGGGTTACCTCAAAATGCTATATACAAAATGCTATATACATTATATAAGATGAATATGCCAAGAGGACAAGAACTTAATTTTAGAGATCAATTTAAAGAAGACTAGACAAGGATGGAACGACAAGGAATACCCACCCACTTGCTCATATCAATCCAAGAGTTTTAACCACCCATAGCAAAACGAGATTCTCCTACCATAGAGAGAAGCAGCTGAGTTGATCATTGATCAGACTCCTATGGTACTCCCGAGTCAGCGGTATGTAGATTTTTTTTTTTTTTGACCAACAGTATGTACTTTTGTTTTTCGAACTTTCAACATTATGTACTTAATGCTCAGTGTGACCGCTCCACCGTCGCATATTTCACTTTATACTTCAAATATGAAAAGCAGCAATGGAAATTCAGATTCACAAATTAGCAACTACCAACGATAGCATTACCCACGGTGAAAGAAAATCAGTGAATAGCATCAGCTCTGCAACAAACTTGCCATCATTTGAATGTATGACCATCAACTGGTAGCATACATACACACAAACATCACATTCAAATTAGTATGTTCAGGTAGACAGAATGCAGCAGATAGTCAACCAGATAACTGGTAAGATATATACACATTAACATAATAATCTCAACAGCTTCTTACTAACTTGAGCTTTCTCGTCAAGACAAAATATGCCAACAAAAGTATAAGCAGCAAAATCTAAGTGACAGCTAAGGGATATAATCGTAACACTGATCATTGACCCCGCTTCATTGTCACTAGGAAGATTGATCTCTAAAACGGAAGATGAACTTCATACATTCAGTTTTTTTTGCATCTTTTGGTAGATTTTGGGTAGAGGAGGATATAATCACTTACCAAACAGGATCCTCATTATGCTCCTAACAGCAGGACCTCGTTTACTTCTCAATATCTCTCTGACACTCTTCTCATCGGGCACAAATCCTTTCCCTTTGAGAATTTCTAAAAGCTCCATTCCTTCCTCCTCATTCCCCTGTTTCACCAACGCCTCAAAAACCGCCACACATGTCTCCGAGTTCGGCCTCATCCCTTTATCCATCATCTCCACCACATACTTCTTTGCATCAGCCAAAGATTTTCCATCCCCCGCCCCAGCCAACCCCTTGATCAGAACCGAGTAAGTGTAGGCGTTAGGGGCCACCCCACCAGCCAACATTCTTAAGAATACTTTATGGCCCTCTTTGCTCTGGCCAGCACCCATATAGGCCTCGATCACGGCGGTATGGGCTACCACGTCAGGCATGTTACCCTTTTCCTTGATTACCTTGAAGAGTTCCAAGGCCTCGTGGGTCAAACCGTCCTTTGACAACGCGTCGAACATCTTGACTGCATTGTTGAGCAACCCTTCTGTCCTCATCTTGTGAAACACTTCTTGCAGGTTCTTTGGGTCAACTGGGTCAGTGACTGTTGGCTTCCTGTTGAATGGATCGTATGGTGGGGGTAGATTAGGTTTATTTTCCCCTACCTCTGTTTTTGGGTTGAGGGATTCCTCGGAATCGGATTCGGAGTCAGAACTTGGGAGGGAAAAGTTTACTAATTTTGAGTTAGTCCTTTTGGGAATTTCATCCGGGGAGGATCCGAATGGTCGGGAGATGGGGGTTAGAGAAGACGTCCAAAGAACCAGAAAAGTTGGTCTAGTGAAGGGAGATACTGGGAGAAGCGACTCGGTTTTGCGAGAGCAATGGGTAAGCTGAGGAGAATATTCAATGCAGCTTAAGCGAGAGAACAAAGCGGGCAAAGAAGAGGATGAAAAGAAACGGCGGCTTGAAGTGAGAAGGGATCGGAAAATCGCCATTTGAGGGCTACTAGCTGTGCTACTGGAAGCAAGCGCTGAGCGTGTCGGTTCTTCCTCCGCTCCGGAGCAAGTCAGCAACGCAGGAGGCGGGAAGCGCTCTGTGCTTATTCTTCTACCAGAAAAGCACCAGGGATATTTTTTCTTTTTAAAACTGAAAAGAAATTCTAGTTCAGGTTTCGTTCGACTGCCGCGTTCAATCGCAGAAAAACCTGCGTTTTGTTTAATCTGCCCGTGGTTAACAAATTACACAAGGACAGGTCAAAATGATATCCACCGAAGGATTGACATGTGTCTTTCATTCTTTTCAAGAGTAGATTAATTCTCTGGACGCTCTCATCGAACGGACTCTTAGAGTCCGTTCGATTATAGCGGGTGAACGCAGCAAATGCTGCGTTTGCTTAAATGTCACTATGGTTAGCAAATTATACTCTGCCATGTATACATCTGGTCAATCTAACTCCAACCACACACTAACATGTGTCAGCTTTATTTTCTAAAAACCGGAATCGTCGTGGTCGAACGGAACCTTAGTTTTTAGGAAAATATAGCTTAAGCTTAACCCATATATCAGGAAAATTACATCTCAAGTTTTGGGAAAAATACAATTCGAACCCATGTATTACTGGAAATCACATGTAGTGGCTATCGAATTCGGTTCTACTCGGAACCGGCGGTTCTACCCGGAACCGATTGGAACCGGAACCGGGTCGGAACCGATTCGAAACCGGAACCGCCCCCCTTGCGAATCGAATCCGAATACAAGTTTTGAGATTCGGACTGAGTCGGGCCCGGAACCGGAACCACCCGGAACCGCCTGGATTCGCCGTTGGATTCGGAACTGTGGAACCAGAACCGGAACCGCCTAGGAACCGGTCAATTAGCCATTGGTCAATGGGCAAAACGACGTCATTTTGGTCCAAACCGGCCAGATTCGGCCGGAACCGCTCCAGAATCGGCTGGAACCGCTCCGGAAGCGGCCGGAACCGCTCCGGAACCTGTTGGAACCGGAACCGGTTGGAACCGGAACCGCTCCGGAACCGGTCGGAACCGGTTTTTTGAGCGAATCCAAAGCGAATAGAACCTTCGGAACCGGAACCGTCCCGGAACCGTCCCTGACCGGTTCCGAACCCGAATACACATATCTCGGAACCGGAGTAAAATTTTAAGGGAACATTATATTATTCACCTATGAGATAATAAGAAATTATACAGATTACCCTTGCATTTCAAAAAATTACACGAGTCACCCATGTATTTTGCAAAATTACACATATCACTCGTGTTATTAGAATAAGGTGAAATCAAATATCTAAGTAAATAATGACAATGCAAAACAATAAAAAGAATCGCAACTCTATATCCTATAGTTAGGAAATGAAGATAAATTGCACATATTTTATGAAGAATTGCACAGAAGTAAACACTTTATTATTGGTTTTGTCTCTTTATTTTAATATATTTCCCCGATAGTAAAAAGGAGCTAAATGTAACATTATCTTTGTTCATTCTATGTTGCCAAAGACTGTGTAAGGTTTGGGGATTGAAATGACCGCGGGACACAAGGAGATGAGAACCACATAATATCACCAAACTTTGTAGTACTATCTTTGTAAATTTGTTTTAATCAAAATTATCAAAATTTTAATTTAAATATAATACCAGTTGAAGAGTAATGTTCGTAGATGGGCAAAACACATGAAAAACAACTTTCCACAACTCACGCATGAAATTAGGGCACATTCTATGCTGCGGGACGCTCGCACCCGACAACGTATAATCTTGTCCATTTGGCAGTTCATTCAGCAGCTGATTGGATTGTTTTGCTGACTGTGTTGTCTTTTTACTATATTAACTTTAAATAGTTGCAATTTTTAATATATAAGTCCAAAATGAAAAAAAAATATATCATTGTTCACCTAAATTCAAGCTTTTCAAAACAAGACCAGTCATAGATATGTTTTGATAACTTAAAAAATATTATTTTTACATGTATACGATGATATACTAAAATGATACTAATAAGATTCATTAAAATTGATATTATGATTAATTAAGTAATAAGTGGTGAATTAGATTACAAACTTCGGAACCGATAAAAAATCATTACTGTTTTGTAGTCTATTATTATTGTTGTATGGTAATTTTTAAACCTTATATGATGAATCATGTATTTTTTATACATACCAAATATTATTTTGTGTTGTATTTTGTTTGAAATTTTTATTTTTATATGTTTACGATGATACACTAAATTGAAGATATGATTCACTAATTTTGATATTATGATTCATTAAAATTGATATTATGATTCATTAACTAATAAGTGGTGAATTAGATCATAAACTTCAGGACCGATAAAAAATCAATATTGTTTTGTAATGTATTATTGTTGTTGTATAATCTATTTAAAGCTTATATGGTGAATCGCGTATTTTTCATACATACCAAATATTATTTTGTGTTGTATTATTGTGTAAAAATTGTTATTCTTATATGTTTACGATGATACACTAAAATGAAGATATGATTAATTAATTTTGATATTATGATTCATTAAAAATGATATTATGATACACTAAAATGATGTTATGAATCTTAAGTCTCATTGATATATATGGATATATACATGTAATTAATATAAAATTTTAAAGTTCTCAAAAAATATCCATGTCTGGTCTTGTTTTGAAGAGCTTGAATTTTAATGGTGGCCACGGTTCCGGTTCCGGAAAATGTGTATTCAGATTCGGAACCGGTCCTGGGCGGTTCTGGCGCGATTCCGGTTCCAGAACTCTGTATTCACGTCGGATTCGCTCAAATCAACGGTTTCAACCGGTTCCGATCGGTTCCGACCGGTTCCGGGGCGGTTCCGACCGATTCCAGAAAGATTCGATCGACTCCAGTTTCTTCGTTTTAACTCCGATTTTAGATTCGTTTGCGCGCACACATTGCTCTTTTCGTCCACTTTAATCCTAGCTAGGTTATTCCTCAAGTTTATAATCTTAAATGTGTAATAACCAAAGACTTAAATTTTTGTATTGAATTTGCAAAAATTAAAGAGCAAAGCAGAGATTTTATTATATGATTCACTGCCTCGTTAAAACCTTATCAGGTAAAAACCCATTGGGAAAACCCTAATAAGGAAAAAGAGTACAACTACTAATAGATTACATGATTTCAATTTGGAAGTCTTAAAAGATTACATGGAAAGAAAGTAATACTAATACATTCTTAAAGATTACAATACAAAATAGAAGTCCTAAGTGGTGTTGTCCCCATTCATCTCGTACCAATCATCATGTTGCCCCTCGTATTGCAATGTGTGTGCTTGGCATCTCAGCTCGGCTAAGTCCCGATCATACTTCTCAACACAAACCTTGATAGAGTCCGGTGCAAGGCTTGATCTCTTTTCATCCAACACTTGTTTGCCCGCACTAAACGCCGACTCTGAAGCAACGGTTGATGCTGGAATTGCTAGTATATCTCATGCTATCTTTGCAAGGATGGGGAACTTGCCTTCATGTGCTTGCCACAACTTAAGAACATCTATATCACCATCATCATCATCAAAACTAAAAGTGAAGTTAATGTAATCATTATAAGTACAAAATCCCGAACCCGATTGAACTGATCTTGGTCTTTTCAAAATACTAGAAATCAAAATACTTCTTTTGCTACCGGGGCATGGTGGTTCAGAAGAGGAACCACTACCACTAGCAGAAGAAAGCTCATCCTGACGGTACTTTGAAGTGTACTCATCATGTAGCCTTTTCAAGGTTGTATTAACTTTTTCTACATATTGTTGAATATAACCATCATTGGGTGGACCTCCTGGAACAATACTATAATAATAATCAAGCAATTTTGTTAGACCATCCAATTTTATTTGAGGATCAAGAACAGTTGCCATACAATAAATCAAAGGAAATTCATTAAAATAGTTAAACCATTTAGACATCATATCATAAATAACACCACTAGCCTCAGCAACATTCTTGTTCTCATGCAAGACATGGAAAATACTAATGCATTCATTTATGACAAGATGCACATTAGGTTCATAAACTAATGAAAACACCTTAGTTGCACTATCAAAACATTTTAAAACATTATGTATGGCATTAGCCTTTACCCAAAAGTCCGCAC
Source organism: Limonium bicolor (assembly GCA_023374045.1). Classification (NCBI taxonomy): domain Eukaryota; kingdom Viridiplantae; phylum Streptophyta; class Magnoliopsida; order Caryophyllales; family Plumbaginaceae; genus Limonium; species Limonium bicolor. The sequence continues at coordinate 31,974,896 of CM041779.1, read as the reverse complement.
CCATTAATTCTTGATTTTGTTGAACAACCATAGTGTTATACAAACTAGTCAAAATGGATTGGTGTTTCTTAGTCTTAACTAACAATTCATATGTGGAGTTCCATCTAGTGGGGGTGTCGGGAGAAAAATGACGAGGACGTAAACCGGATTCCTCACACTTTTTTTTGTACTCATTTTTAACAACATGCGATTTTCTAATTTTTCTCATGACATGCCTAAGTGGTTCTAGTGTGGAAGTCAAGTTAGATAAACCATCTTGTACACATCGAACATGCAAGTAATCACCATCATGCAAGAGTGTGAGACTCTTATTAGTTTTTAGATAATCTACACACTTAACATTGTTCGAAGCATTATCTAAAGAAATTGAGAATACCTTGTCTAACAAATTCCACTCAGATAATACTTCAATAATTTTCTCAGAAATATTAAAACCGGTATGTGCATCATCAAATATATCAAAAGCAATAATACGCTTCTGAAGCGTCCAAGAACTATCAATCCAATCAAGTGTAACACAAATAAATGCCTCATTAATAGTAGATGTCCACATATCACTAGTTAATGAAACACTACCATCAAATGCTTTCATCATTTCCATAAGTTGGTTTCTAGTTTTACTATGTTGTGCAAAAGCTCTGCGTTTAAGCGTATTCCTAGGCACTATACTATATTGTGGTTGTAATGTGGTGCAAACAAAGTTTTCAAAGTAAGGACTTTCACAAAAATTAAAAGGTAATTGTTCAGCAATCATAAACATAGTCATGCCATCTATCATTCTTTCTCTATCATAATGAAAAAAACCTAGACCGGGTTGTCGTTGGTTAAACCCGGTGAGCATAGTTTGACCACTCGTACCGCCCGCCATTGTCGCCGTATCCTTGTAGATCTTGTGCGTCTTCATATGTTTTGCAAAGGTTCCAGTTCCGGTGCCCAATGCCCATGCAAGTCCTTTGTGGCAAATATTGCAATATTGCTTGTATGTCTCGGGCTTCTGCAGATCTTCTTTCTTTGTGAAGTATGCCCACACCCAAGAAGTTTGTTTCGATTTTGTTGGAGCGGCAGTGTTGTCGGCATCATCATCTTCTTGATCATCATCTTGATCAAGATTGTGGGCATCGGATGGGGTGGAGGATGTACCTTTAATTGTAAAAAAAAGATTTAGACTATAATTAAGATAAGAAGTAATTAAAATTAAAGTTTGTATAAAATAATTGTAACTAATATTAAAACTTACCAAATGGTGGTGATATTCCCGGTTGTGTTGCCCCCATGTTTGTAGATCCGTGCTGAGAAATTGTATAGCTTCCACCTTGTGGGAGTGATGAAGGTGAATAATGTGGATGTTGTTGATGATACCCGAATTCCATCTCGTCGATTTGGTCTTGCTCATCAACTTGAAAATTTGGATCGATTGGGAGGTTGGAAGAAGGCATCACTTCCTTTCCGGATCTCCTCGGCATTTTGCTAGAATGTGGGAAATGGAAAATTTAGAGCTAATGTGGGAAATGAGCCTTTTAGTAGCTAGAATGCTTAATAACACTTAATTGCACAAGAAATACTAGTAATAAGAGAGGAAGAGTATGATGAGTTTGTGGTGAGAATGATGATAAAATGGTGTATTTATAGGGGTTTTGGGGCAATATAACCGTTTTTCTTTGTTTGAAACCGTTACACACATAAAAAAAAGAGTTGTTGGGAATCTGGGCGGTTCCGGTTCCCAACGGCTACTTTGACCAGGAGAGCGCGCGCCCGAGACCCAAAATGACGTTGTTTTGGACTGATTCCAACGGCTACTTTGGCCAGTTCTGGGGCGGTTCCGGTTCCACCGATTCCGGTTCCACGATTCCGAATCCGACGGTGAATCCAGGCGATTCCAGGCGGTTCTGGTTCCGGGCCCGGTTCGGTCCCGAATCTCAAAACTTGTATTCGGATTCGATTCGCAAGGGGGCGGTTTCGGTTCTGGCCCGGTTCCGGGTAGAACCGCCGGTTCTGGGTAGAACTGGATTCGATGGCCACCATTAATTTAGATGAATAATGGTATAATTTTTTTACATTTTGGACTTATATTTTAAAAGATACAATAATTTAAAGTTAATATAATAAAAAGCAACCCAGTCTACAGCTAACTAGACTGCTAACTAGCTGCCAACTCACACAACCGCACATAAATTGTACACGGGCGGCCTGCACCATATCCCGTCTGTGAAATAGATACATAGCCACCTCAAATACGTGTTGTGCCTCTTTTTAACATAGAACCGCAATTTTTTTTATATATATAAAACTGGAATCCCATTCATTCATATAATAACACAAAAGTCAAAATGGGTTAAGGTTTCACCCAAATTCTGAGAGCTATTAGAGTTAGGAGCTCTGCACCCCATCTCACGCTGGTGCATATTACAGACCATATTCACAACTCTTAAACTACTACTATTAGTAGTAAAAGAGACAAAAATATAGCTCATACTCAGCCCCCTGTTACTTTTATATCCAAGGACTAGATCTGGATCTAGTTTATAAACTACATTACACCAAAAACAGAAGTCTTCCATGTTCTTCGAATTGCACCACTCTGACCAGCTTTTGTAGTTCACCTGCAGAGAAATTGACCTCCCGAGGAAACTACTGTAATATGGCGAAAAGAAAAACCTCCAGATTTGATGGTAAGAGCTATCCCTTGGCTTGATATCCTAACCTGACATCCTCTTGATTGATCTTTTTGTTAGCTTAAACAAAAGCTAAGGTTACCATCCTTAAGATAAGCTATAGAGCAATTGAATATGTTATAAGACTAACCATTCGCACATTGAAAGTGCTATAAATCTCTCTTGTAGGATTCTGATTTTGATACTTAAACCTATACTATTATACCTTCATCTGATATCTGTCATTTTCCTCTTACTTTGCACCACACCACTTATGTCTGATCTTCTGCTTACCCATGTAGATCAAGAGTCCAAAAATCCAGCTAAATATCTTCTTCCTTAGCAACAGAGAAGCAACTCCAGCACTATGGCTACTAGCCTTGCTTACCCACCAAAGTTTACTCTTCTTGTTAGTACCTACTTCATTACAGAACCTATTGACTTGCTTCACGGTCTCAGAGGAAGGAAGGTTAACCAACTTGATTTTCTGATTAAGCATAACTTCCTGCAAAGCTGCTAGGAGGAGACCCATCCCCCAGCAGTAGAATTGAAGAGAATTCATTTTTCCTGGCTGCCTTGCTTCTCATCAAGGGCAGCCTTCAATGGGGAAACCTTAGGACTCATAGAAACTTGACTAACCTTCTTTATATGAGAGACTTTAAACCTCTGAAACTTCTTGATTGGGGAATTCCTCTTCTTTCGGGACAACTTTTTTCTTTCACAATCTACTTTGCCTGAACTGGAGATCTGTTTACCTTCTCTTTGAATACCCACTTCTGTCTGGTTGAAGATCTTATTAGGAAATCCAGGGGGAGAGGATAATCTATCAGCTTCTTCCATAATTTGAGCTATGGACTGATTCAGATCACCTTCCTCATCCAGGATAACCTTAGATTTCTTAGGTTTAGCTTCTTTAAAGTTCTTGAGGGCCTCCTTCCAATCTTCCATCCGATACACAATTCTCTTTTTGAAGGGGATGACACTTGCATTATTGACTGCTACCAGTTCCAAGGGGTCAAAAAAGTTAGAGTCGATTGTATTCTTTTCCTTTTCCTGACTCTTGTTGAAAGTGAAAATAAGCTTGGCGGGGAATTTTTTTGAACTATCTATCCCTCCCTTATCCGAATCTATCACCTTCTTATCCTTTCAGAAATCGGACTGGGAGCTTTCTGCTAGCAATTTTTCTTTTCCCATTTCAGTTCCTAGAGTCAGGTTTGAACCAGCCTTCTGCTCTCCTCCCTTGGGATCTGAGATCCTGCTATCAATTTCCATTGAAACATTAGCTTCCTCTTCTTCAGCTCTTCAAGCTTGCTAATCCCTTAACTTCTGGTCTACATTAATGCGTTCAAATTTTTCTTCCACTTCCTATTCTATCAGTATTTTGTTTCCTAGTCTCCTCAGAGTGCCACTTGAGTGATTAGTTAAAATATTGTCTTCGATAACAACTAATGAACCAGCAAATTCAGACCGCACCCATGGGCCATATTTTTCTTGCTTTTTTGTTGAGTCTCCTTTGAAGGGACACTCGGAGATAACATGGTTAATTCTACCACATCTGAAGCAAAGAAACGGGAGATTATCGTATGAAACTCGACAACATCTATCTTTCCCAGCTAATGACAACACTATCAACCTACACAGAGGTTCAGATATCTTGACTTCAACACTTATTTTTAACACCTTGGACGCTAGTGGGTTCAGTCGATCAGAGCATGTAACGAACTTTCCTATCTTGTTTCCAAGTCCCACGGCAGAAGCCTTATTATAGAACGAAATAGGTAGATTATGAATGGAAGACCAAAGCTTTATCTTGGTAGGATCATGCTCCTCTATAGTTATATTAAGATCTATTGCTGAAACAACCAAGAGCCGGTTTTGAAAATGCCATGGGCCATTGCCCAGAACAAACTTTACATCTGTTTCATTAGTAAAATGAAAGGTAAAACGGTTGTTTCCAATTTCGTTTACCTCGAACTGAGACTTGGGTTTCCAAATGTGGCCTAAAAGCTTATGCATTGCCTTACAGTTAGTGTGGTTTGGATGCCATAATCTTCCAAAGAGTGCCTTATTCAGCTCCTTGGGGGTGTTGTCTTCCAGAAGAGAATCACCATCGATCTTTTCTGATTCAGCAGGATGCAACCGAAGGAGTTCGCAGCTTGATGTAAGGAGATCCTGTGGAAGATTCTTATATCTAGACACATAAATTTGACGGAGGCGAGGAAGAGAATACCACGACCAAGCAACTTGAAACTGGAAAAAAAAGGTTTGCATACCTTACCACCAGGGACAATATGGGGAAGAAAGGCTCGTTTGCAGTTGGGGGTATTAAATTTTTTTTTTATAGTTACGGTAGTGGGTAGGTTTCGAACCCATGACCTTTGGTTCCTATATACCACTCCTCTACCGACCAAGCCAAGCCACAGGGGCTTAGTAGTTGGGGGGTATTAAGTGATAGATGAGACTGCTGATAATTAGGTTGTTGGCCAACCCAAAAACAGATAAGTGAGACAATGGTTACCGGACTTAAATTTGATGTGATTGGGTATGGTGCTACGATTGTACTTTGCTAGAGCTACTATCACCCTTGAGCCCTCATTGCCCCTTAGAGAGCAAAATAAATATTCACTCCTACTCCAGGAAATGAAACACTTATCAGAATCGCCTAGGATAACGTCTTGGAATACTCAATACTCTCTGGAAGAAAACCTCATCACTCTGTTTCCCGTCCCACATAGAACCGCACTTAGTAAATGCAGTTAGAAGTGCATAAATAAAGATGTTGAATGTCTGTTCTATCTTAGCGTTCTATATAGCCAACGAGGTCGACCTGTTCCAAGTTTTACGTGGTCGTCTATCCTAAGGGCAATCAAGTTGCTTGAAGATCCTTTGGGAGAAGCGACCAGTTGGAGAAATCCTCTACTAATCAATGCCATATATGCAACAACCAGCTCCAACGTCAGTCAGAACATAGCTAAGGGGAGGCAGCAATCCTGGGATAAGCTTTGAACCACTTTCACCGCGAAGCTATGGGAAAGAACGGGGACCAAAAAATGGAAAGTGTTCAATATCCAACTCAAGTTTCTGCACACTAACTGTTAATATCCTCTCTTTTTCAAGGATCACATGCTCTTTTTTTCATTTGGAAGGGAGGTATTTATTTCTCATCTCACCACAACCAGCAACTGCTGGCACTAAAACCTTGCTGACAACAGACAACGACAACATCACAAGAAGCCAACAAAGTGGAGGGCGCAAAAGAAGAATTCTACCGCACAGAATGTATGGTTGTTCAAATTTCCTCTTACGTGATCATCTGTCTGGAGGTCGTTCTCACTAGCAGCAAGCTGCTCGAAGGCCTCCTCTGAAGAAGCGGCCGAGTAGTAAAACCCTCCACCGATCAACACCCATTTTTACTTACCAACACCCATCAACGCCAGCATCAGCAAGAACAGGGCTAGGGGAGAGAATAACCCTAGGATGAGTTTTGAGTCGCTTTTACTGATGGTTTGCCACAATGATTTTTTTCATCCTCTCAATATATTGTATTAACGCAGCATTTGCCACCATCATTTCAATTATAGTCGGACCAAGAGACTGTAAAAACAAATAGGCAAATGACATGTGTCATTAATGTAGAAAAAAAGTGAAACGCAATCAAAGGTCGTCTTTTAGGAAGGAAAAAAAAAGTAAGATAACCAAAAGAAAAGGCAGTTCACCCAACACAATTCGGCTTTACTATTCAAAACAATCCCTTTTCCACATATTCCAAGATACAAAATAAAACAGCCCCAGAACCCAAATTTAAAGCAGAGCTAGTGAAATTAAGTGCTATTCTGTTCTTCTGCTAGCTTTTATAGCTTAAAGTTACATGCCATATAAATTATAATAACTAGCTACACTATTTTTCTCAGACATCCTAAAATTACTTTTTAAATAAGTTAACTCTCAGCTATGCAGAGTTATATAGAAAACCGGTAATCTCTTTGTGGCGCCTAGAAAAGAGTAGACGTCAACAAGCACAATACTTTAGCACCAAGTGGCACACCATAAATCAAGGAAAATCAACACCATTTTCTTCAACACTTCCAGTTGAGCAAGCGGGCATAAATTGGAAAAACAAATAGGCACATCTTTTATGTAAATAGAACATAAATGTGACAGTATATCTAGCTCGGCTCGTGTCCCCGGAGGACGTCTCTAACCAAGCACCTTTAGCCTGATCCACGTTTTGCTGGGAAAGAAAGATAACATGAACACTAAAGGAATCTCGATTGCCAAGTAAGATATGCCATTTTTGGGACAATCTTCACTGGAGGCAGCAAATATCTACCACCTGCTTCTATAAACGAGATACCATATATGTTTAGACATTAACATAATCATTTGTCACCTCCAGCTACCCACTCCCGTCAAGCTGCCCATGTGAGAGAAGATGCGCCATATATTGCTGGCAACCATACGACATCCAAAGGTTAGTACAACTCTATGCCAAATGTTTCCCTAGTTTTCATCATTTCTGTCAAGTGCACTCAACTACATGCTCAAGAAAAAAACAAAAGTAATAGAATATAAAACAGTAATTTCATATATGCAAACTTGGACCAGTTAGGGGTTCCACAGAATAATTCAGTCATCAAGATATTGAACATCCCACATGTGTCCATAAACTTTTAGCTAGAAAGTAATGGCATGAAAATGTCACTGAGATCTGTAATAAATCAGATTTCCCTACAAAACAAATCTAGAAATTCAGCTTAGAATAAGACCCGGGGTTGGCATAGCGTAAAAAAGTACTAGCATCAGAAATTACAGGAGTTCATCGAGCAAATGAAGAAACTATACGGTTTGTTTGTCTTCTTTACTAGTTGTGTAGCAAAATTCAACCATCCACGAATCAGAAGACTACTCTCTTTTGAATGGTAACACATGGTCTTGCAGAGAAGTTCACTCCAGGACTTTGCTTCTGAATGTTATCCACATTTCAGATTGACATGTGATTAATTTTTCCTGATTTTATCACTCTAGTTTATTTCCCCTATAGCTTGAGTCCTGTTCAATCTCCATATGAATTTAATAACTCTATCAGTGTAGTTGTGGGCAACAAATGCTTTCCATTCGAATACTACTCTTTAAACACCTAGAACCAGACAAGCAATCTTCAAATAACAAAACGTCTATAAACAAAAATTAGAATCTGAAGGATGAATATTTAATCCGATCAGAAGATAACTTACAGCATGATAGGCATATGGAGATTTTCCCTGGCGTTCAAAATGTTTAGCCATGATGCAATACTCAATTGGTCCCCATTCCTCCACGTCAAAGCAGTTACCAAGCGCAGCTTTGTACAACTATCAAAATGAAAAAGAAAAAAAAACTCAATTATCATCATAGCACCAAGTGTCCAAGACCAACGAGATATGTCTAGCCACAACCAGCAGCTATATCGTTATATAAATCTTGTCTTACCTTAGCAGTATCAGTCAAAAGCTCTGTTCCTGCAGGGTAAGCTGCATAGAATTGATCAGCTCTAGAGAAGCCAGCTCTTGTCCTAGCAAAACAAACGTAGAATTTCCTATCATGAAAAATATCAAAGTCAACGGTGTCTTAATGAAAGAGTACATATTAACAGAACATTACACTTACGTATTGTTGTTATATGCGTAACTGATTAGTGTGACAAAACAATAAAACCCGGTGTAAGATACTATTCGACGAAATTTCTGAATCTTCAATATCTCAGTCCAACCATCATAGAGCCTCATGGAAAACGGCAATGTTGTTACACTACAAAACAAGATTTCCAAGTATACAGTCATATTCACAAGATTATCAACATTCAGGCAAGTCTCACACAGAGACGTGTTGTCCTGCGGCACCCATGACGCTGTAACGCTGCGGAAGTGCCGCAAACGCCATAAATGTCACTGCTTCTAGCTAAAATGATACAATCACTCAATAAAGCAAAATGTCAATTGTTCCACTACACTTGGCAACTCTAGCTCATCAAGAGAATGTTTGGCTTGCTCTTAAAAGCCACTACTATCTCTAAAGATACTAAACGCAATACAAAATAACAATTTTGGGAGAGCTGTTACCCAGTATCCACCGTTCGTTCAGAAAATAAATTTTATGAATTGACTGGTAGTGTCGGTTGAAGTAGCAATTGCCAACAAATTCTGTTTGATCGAAGAAAGTTTTAAAATTCAAATTTGAGATAATCCTTTTTCACTCTATTTGACAGGAAAGTAAAAGAAGACTCACCAAATCACAACCGTAATGAAAGAAGGAGATGGAGAATAACCTGGTGACTTCATTGATGATTGAAATCAGAATAACCTGGTGACTTCATATCTCTCGTTCTCATAATTCAAGGAATCTCTCGTTCTTATATTTTGATTCTTTGAACGTATTTTATGTATCTAACAGCAATCGAAATTACATCTAAGTGCACAGAACAGACCGACTTCAAATTTATACACAGTTGAAACACATTTATACCGTCAAGCCAGTAAACGCAAACAGAAGAACAAAAACCCTAATCTAGAAGTTGGGGGAAAGTAGAGAATTGTTACCTGTTACAATCGAAGCCTATTCTTTCCCAGATTCAAGCCTTTAAATTTCTTCAGTCGCTCGCGAAGTGGCGCTAAATTGGATTTTAGGGTGCCGCCAATTGTTTTGTTCTTTTATTAATAGGTATTAGTGACTGATCAAATTTATAAGTCAGTAGATGATTAATTAAAAAATGTAAATAACTATCTAATGTTAGTACAGCTTAGATGTGTAGTTTTACAGACACATATCATATGTCAGTAAAAGTATATTTATAGAGACACTATATTATGTGTTACTAAAACTGTGTGTTAGTAAATGACAATTCTTTTGTAGTGGAAATGAAATACCGGCATCAAGAGCAACACCAGCTACAACTTTGTTGGTAAATCCTATTTAACTTTCCAAGCAAAATCCATGTCTGAATATATTTCCTGTCGCAATCTCAAAACATCTGCTGCGAGAAATGTTAGTGACTACATTATAGATTCAGATGCCTCTGAACATATGCGCATTGATCTATCTAAGTTTGCTAATTATGAACATTTAGACCATATACACACAGTAAGTATGTCTGATGGACATCCTCAAAGGGTCAACATTGTAGGAACTGTCAGAACCAACGAACTAATCACCTTAACCAATGTTCTATATGTTCCCTCCTTCAACTTCAATCTGATCTCTATAGCCAGACTGGCTGAAGTAATGTGTGGAAGGTTTTGTTTTGATAATTCATATTGTGTCTTTCAGGATTCTAGAAGTTTGCTTGAACATCAAATAGGAAGACAAAGTTATGGAATTTACCTTCTTGACTGTTGTAACAAAGATGAAGAAGAAAAGAAAGTTGTTAGTAGTTGTATGGTAAAAAGACTTGCATCTGCTTTTGATTGTACATATCTACTAAGCCTCTGGCATCATAGGCTAGGTCATTTGCCTATCAACAAGATAGAGCATTTGCGTTTAGTTGATAAGCATCTTTGTAGAAGGTAGTTTATTTGTGAATCATGTTGTAGAGGAAAAAGTCATCGAATGTCTTTTCCTAATAGAAGGGAAACAAAATCAGAAATCTTTGATCTTGTTCACATTGATGTGTGGGGTCCTTACAAGGTTAAGACCCATGATGGATACACCTATTGAAATATTCCTAAGGTTTATAAACCTAACTAAAAGACAAATCATAGTATTAAGAAGGCTAATGAGCCTTAATGAATTTGTGAACCATGAAAACTCCTAGCTCACTTATATAAATAAACATACATTGTCCATGAAGGTTATTAAACCTTATATTAACACATGAATATAAGTGGAGCATTATAAGGAGGAAATCAACTTACAAGTTGATTTATCATGTTATACATTATCACATGAACAAAGAACACAAACACCTAAGGTAAAAATATACCTTACGAAGTCTTAATGACTTGTAGGTGAAATAATCACTTGAAACACAAGTGTATGCACCTAAGGAAAACTAACTACATGTGTTACACATATAACATGTCAAACAAGTCCAAAATGTACAACATGTACAAAAAAGAACACCAATATCAAGAGTGAATCAAAGAATATACTCTTACTAGTCACAATGAATAGTAAAGTATACCAATCACTCAAGAACACAAATTAACACACTTTAGGACAAAGAAATCATGGTCACAAACTAACACATGATATAAGTCCAAGTGTACAACATACAAGTCATAATGTTACAAAAGAAGCAAAAAGACAATACTACCCCTAGGAGGAGAATGTGGCCGGCAAACTCGTACCCTCCCCATGCCACCTTGCAAAATATGACATAAAATATCTACTTAACAAGCCTAGTCGCGTAATGTACTCGCACCCCATTGAGAAACAAGGAGCACACAACTCCCACTTCTTCCCATCTCTTCACTCTGCGTATTTTTGCAACTCAAACCGATGAGCAAGGAACGAAATGCCCTGTGCCTCCATTTTCTTCATCTGAAGAACAAGGAAACGTATATGCTCTGCATTTTCTTCAGCTGAATGAGGGACATACAAGTTCTATATCGTCTGCTTCATTCTCTTCACCAGCGAACAAGGGACATACGAGCTCTACAACTGTCTTTCTTTTCACTCACAAGAAATTTGCAACCGAACCGATGAACGAGAAACTACACGCTCGGTGCCTTCATTCTTCTCTACACTCACGGCTCTGTGTCATCTTCATTCTCTTCTCACGCCAGCGAGGATTGTGCAGGCTCAACGCCATCTTCATTCTCTTCTCGTGCGAACAAGGAACGTCTCTGCTCCACTATTATCCTCCACACTAGCGATTGCAAACCCAGCTGGTAAACAAGGAACGTGCGTGCTCCTCTCTTCTGGGACGCATAGGCTCGTAGGCTGGCGAAACAAGAATCACAGATCCGCTTCTTTCTCTTCACGACGCTGCTGAACAAGAAACGTACATGCTTCCGCTACTTTGCTTTCACGGGGCAGAGACTCACCTTCATTCCCGTGATCTCAATGGCAAAGCGATACGGCTCTCTCCCTCCTCTCTCCTCACAACCTACCCCACCCCATCCTTCCCCTCCCCCTCTGATAACCACCACCACCGTTTCATCGTCTCTCCTCACAACCCAGCACACCCCCTCCTTCCCCTCCCCCTCTGATAACCGGCCACCACCACCGTTTCATCGCTCTCCTCACAACCTACCCCACCCCATCCTTCCCCTCCCTTCGATAACCACCACAACCGTTCAACCCAATAGTCCAAGTTCCCTCACTCTCCACAACAAAGAACCTGTTTAACCCATAACACCACAAACTCCAGACCCTCACGTTAGCACCACTTACGACACATCCAGTATCCAGTATGAGGAGGGAAAGAAAACCAAATCGTAGGGGCCGCAAGTATTCCAGATTCAAACCTACTGTGAAGATGAACAGTCCGAGAGAGATAAGTCGATGGTACAGGAACGACACCTTACCGGTAAGAAAGGAATACTGAAGGATGCGAAGAAGAGATTCGGACTGGATGGTCTCAAGGGGAGATGATAGGAGACAGGGCATAGGTCCAAGTTGGAAGGAGAGACGTCTTTCATACAGCTCTAGCTCAACAAGGGATGATAGAAAAGGTAAAGGGAAACCGACACATTACCGAGACAGTTCAAAGGTAATGACTCCCACTACGATCTTCATAGACAACGTCAACAGAGATGTGACTAAATATTAACTGGGGGAAATAGTGAGTAAGTTTGCCAGATGGACTAGAATATACATATGCAGAAATGTGAGAAACTGGTCCCATAAAGCCTTCACTTTTGTCGATGTTAGGCATGTAAGAGATGCAAAAAGAGTGATAGATGGCATTAAAGGGTGGTCTATAAACGGGAGTAAGCTCTGGGCTAGACTGGACTTCCAAGGTCATAGAGATAGAGGAGAAAGGAACACCTCAAGGTCTGAAGCAAACGTAGAGAAGTCGGGTAAAGTTAACGATTCCAGAAGAGCAAAAAGCTCGGCACTATCCAGACTATCATTAAACATCAAAGCGGATAAAGAGATGAAATCGTGCCTAGAGAGATGTGTCATTGTTGCAACCAGCCAAGAGGAGTTGAATGCTCAAGATGCGCTGAATCGAATGCATGCTCAGTGGCCTAACATCGGTGGTTTGTTAGCCCTTTCAAGAAGAAAATTCCTCATAATCTTCAATTCAGCCAATGAAGTAGACACTATATTAAGCAAGGCACAAGAACAGGGCAAAGAGTTTGGGGACGTCGACAATCGTAGATGGACGTTATATGATCAGGTTGAAAAACATAAAGTCTAGGTTATCATCCGAGGTATCCCTCTGCATGCCTGGAATAGGCATAATGTGAAAAAGATCGCACAGACAATTGGTGAGGTAATTATGATAGAAGATGATGATAACCAATGTATGGAGAATGCAGAGGTGTGAATCCAAGTTGAGACGACCACACTCCAAATGATCAACTCGAAGATCACGGTCCAAGTTGAGAGTCAACGTTATCCGGTGAGCATAGTTGAAGTTGGAGAACAATGTCCTCATCACATAGACACAGACCCGTCCAAGAGTATCATCCAACTGACGAGAGAAGGGGAAAATAATCCACATAGTCATCAAAGTTCAAAAAATAGTGTCCAGACGTAACTTGATAAGTGTATGGAGCAGAATAATCACACATCGAGCGCGTCTAGATCAAACGGTAGTAGACAACACAGCCCTGGGTCTAGCGACAAGGAAATTGAGACAGTGCCTCTCGTGAATCAGGGTGATACTAGGATTAATGCGAGTAATGATGATGTAGGGGGAAAGGAATCGAGCAACAATGAGTTATTCTAAGATATTGCATCTTGGGAAAATAAACAAATGGAATCCATAGCAGGAGCGCATCCCAGTGCCGAAAATTCGTTACTAGGAAGAGTAAGTGAAAAGGGGCCAGCAGATCTGTCTCCTAAACTTTGTCAGGAAAAAGTTGTCTTGGGCATTGGGACTGGAGTGCACCGTTTGGGGAATGAGGAGAGGCTCGCTTTTGAGGAGCTGAAGCCGGCCCACGTGGATGTTGGGAAAGGGAGTGAGGCTGACGCCCCCTTGCAACCAGAAGGCACATTCAGTCAAATGGAGGGTGAGGCCCACGTTGCCCAGGTGAAGGAAGTGGGAAATATAATAATTTTTTTGACGTGGATAATTCCCTCTCCCAGCGGCAACATATACATGCAGATAATGAGGATAATTGTATTAGTATCCCAGACTCGTTTTTCCAAGAGAATACGGACTTCCCAGCAAGAAATGAATGGGGAAAAATCATCAACCCAGTAAAAGAAGCGGAAGAATGCGTTGAATTGTTAATACAGTTAGGGTGTCAAGTTCCCAATCCTAGTCTAACCAAGGCTAACATTCTCAGCCAGATTCAATCTCAGATGGAGATGCACGAGGCCTAAAGAAAGTAATTATCCCGTAGTTTCTTTTGGAATGGGGTAGGTCATCCATGCAGGGCATGGAGCTTTCTGCTGGTGTTTTGTGGGTTGACCGGAGGAGTGGAAGCGTAGGATATCTGGTAGATCTTCTCATTTACTCTAGCTTGGTGATAGTGTCTGCTGTTGAGTGGATTTTCTTTGTTGTTTTTTCGGGGGGAATGTGCGATGCATGAGCGGTCTGTGGCATGTAAGTCTTCTTGGTAGTCATGGTAAATTGATGGTAGTTAGATGGGCTCCTAAGTGTGTAACGGATGAGGTGGGTACTCTTTTTTCTCCCTAGGCTTTTTCCCACTGGTTTTTGCTTAGGGAGGTTTTAATGAGGCCCAATCGCAACCCATCCACTTGTTTTTATTTTAATAAGAAAATTCGGCTATATGCCCAAATTATCAAAAAAAAACATAGACCTTATAAAGACTCAAATTCAACGACAAATATCTCGCATCAAACATCACACGAGCAGGAGGAATGGCTACTATCTACGTCATGGCAAACACGGCACTATTGTGCTGCGGGGATTATAGCAAACACGACGAGTACCACCCCTTCTAGCTAATATGATCCGATTGCAAACGTCATGGAAGAACGTGAAGGCGATTTAGTGCACAGCAGTCAGCAGATTCACAGTAAATTCACAGCAAAGAGCGCAAGTTTTCTTGTAGAGCATCCAGGAACGCAAGTCGTATTGCTGGGAAGTGGGACATACCAGATTGACAAGAAATTCAGAGTAAAGAGAAAGTTCTTTTGTTGTAGCATCTAGGGGCAGCTCAATAATATACGGGGCCTGTGCTAAGTATTTAAACAGGGTCCTATATAAATTAAATTTTAAATAAAATATAAAAAATATTAACTGTGTCATAATATAATTTTATATTAAACTATGTGATGAGATAAAATGTCAAAAGATGACAATACATACAAAATATATGAAATGTACTCATTATCGAGCAATCACTTAAAAATAGCCGTTCGTCTAACATTCTTTGTAGCGAAATCATCAACAAGTTCTTCATATGTCAACTGCTCCAAAACATCATGCTCAATAGCTAACATTGCCAGCCCATTAAGTCTTTCTTGAGACATTGTCGAACGAAGAAATGACTTTAGCAACTTTAATTTTGAAAAACTCCTCTCTGCAGATGCAACAGTAACCGGAATAGTCAGCGAAATTCTGTAGGCAATGGTTGCATTAGGAAAATAACCTAACCGTTTCAAAAGCTTCAAAATATCAATAGGTCCCATTTTTTCATTAGGCAATAATTCTCTAAGCAACTTAAGCTCCACATTCAAATCATGCCCATCAATATCAGATTGTCCAAAAATTTTAAGAGCATTTTCAAGATGAGTACAACAAGAACTTAAGCTCATATCATCCAAAGAATGTAGCTTCTCTGGTGTAAATAAAAAACCAAAAATATTTTCATATTCTTTGTATTTCTCAAACCTTTTGTTAAGGGAAACAATTGCTTGATCAAAAATGTATAAGAAATAATTTACTCGAAATGATTCCTCAGAAGATAGTATAGGCATATCATTTGAACTCTCATCAAAGTGTTTTTTTTACGAATCTCACGCCTCATAGGAAACACAGGATCAACATTCATTTCAAGAGCAATTTCTTTAGCAATGTTCACAGCACTACAATAACCAGTATCTCTATACTTCTCAAAGAATGAAATTAAACCTTTCACTTCCTCAATAGCTACATCAATAAGCATATCCCTTGATTGCAAATGCTTACTAACCAAATTAACTACAGACAATATATCATACCAAATAACTATTGCAATTATAAACTCATAATCACCAAGCTCATTTGTAGCTAACGATTTAGCCTCACTTCTTATTTTAGAGTCATTGTCGGACTCTGCAACTTGAAGTAAAGCTTCACGTATTTCCACCATTTGAAATCTTATAGCTTTAACGCTATCAACACGACTTTCCCAACGAGTAGATGACAATGATTTTAGAGTTAATCCTTTTACATTATCTTTCAAAATCTGCCATCTCTTCGTAGAACATGCAAAAATTGTGTACATTTGTTGTATGATCCCAAAAAAATCTCTAGCTTTACCATAAGTGTTAGCCATATCACATAATAACAGGTTAAGACTATGACAACCACAAGCACTATAAAAAGCTCTAGGACTTAAATCTAAAAGTCTTTTTTGCACTCCTTAATGCTTTCCTTTCATATTTAATTTGATCCATTGTCTTAACCTTGCCCTCTAATATTGTCTATTTCGAGATCAAGAGATTTCATTTCAGCTATCAAAGCATCAAAAAGCCCATGACCACTAGTATCATTCACACTTAAAAATCCCAGAAAAGACTCCTCAATATGAATAACACTAGACGAAACATCAACATACCGGATAATCAATGACATTTGCTCCTGGTGACTAGAATCAGGAGTACAATCAAGAAGCACAGAGAAATACTTTGCTTGCTTTATTTTTTAATGATCTATGATTTTATTGCAGAAGCAAGCAAAAGTATCAACTCATTTTGGATGTTATGACCTAAATAATGAACATGAAGATCATCACTTGTAATGCGCTTAACATGCTCCTGGACAACTGGATCAAACTCTGCTAACATCTCAATTAAGCCTAAGAAATTTCCATTGCTATTTTCATACAACTTTTCTTTCTTACCACGAAAAGCAAGATTATGCTTACCAAGAAATTTCACAATTGAAATTATTCTAAACAACATTTGCTTCCAATGATCCCTTTCTTTCTCTAACTGTGTTTGAGCTGCTTTATCAATTGTTTGATGAGTCATGAGCCTTAAACGCAACTCATACCAAGATGCCATATTTTTCAGATGTTCCACACTTGTCTCATGCTCTTTGAGCCTAGTGCTAGTATGTGCCCAATCTCTAAAGCCCTCACTTGCTAGATGACCTTTTCCAAGTCCTTTTTTGAACAATTTACAGCAATAACAAAACAATTTGCCAAGCTCTTTTGAGTATACAAGCCAATCTCTATCACTTTTTTCCCCATTTTGTTAATCAAATGTTTACGATTTAGTATGTATATATGCAGAATAGTGTCATCACGGAGTCACCGCAGCAGTGTGTCGTCGTCCAATCTCATTGCAATCTCATTGCTGTAAGCATAGGAAGTATTAAGTAACATAAGCAACATACACTATTATGGTATAAAAGCTTAAAAAATTAACAAATCAACTCAACCTCTTCCGACTCCACAAATAGAGTTCCGAAATCTACCATATTCATCAAACTTCATTTTTTTTATTCTACCATATTAATTTTCAGTAATCTTCTTAAATTCTTTTTGCAGAGGATACCGTCGTCGTGGATGAAGATTAATTTAATCTTCTAGTTGGAGTATTATTATAATATTATTAGAGAAAAGATTGAGATTGATTGGGTCACGACACGTTTTGCTGGTTTGTTAATCTTCTAGTTGGAGTAATGATAATGAGTATATTAAAGAAATTTGGTTCAATAGAATAATACGTACCGGTACCATTAGTTACTGGCCACTGCACTGGGCATGTTTTGCTGGTTTATTCCGTGCTTTTCTAACAGCAACAACAACCAGCAGGTCACCACTACACCCACGCGATTGAAGACACAGTAGGTAGAAGACCAGACACCAAGCAACACAACAGTAGGTAGACTAGGCGATTAACTTTTTTTTTGTTTGCAATCAAAACTGGAGTGCAATTAGCAGGGGCGATTGAAGACAAAATAAAAATCCAGGAGCTGGTGTGGTGAAGAGTAGCAAAGGAGTAGAAGACCAGACACCAAGCAGAGAAAAAAAACGTTGTTAATAGAAAAAGAATAGATAAGTGAGAAGTTGAAGGGTTACCAATGAATACAGGAAGACAAAACAACTTCATTTATTGTTTAATTTATCTAACTTCTAAAAAAATTAATAATGTCAAAATTTAATTACAAATTTTTTTTATAGAAGGCCCCAAAATTTTGGGGGCCCTGTTCAATGGAACAGGGTAAACCCCTAAGAGCCGCCCCTGGTAGCATCCAAGAAGCAAGAACCGTCAGTTAGGGTCGGAAGATAGAGAAGAATAGTGGAGAATGAGAATTCAGAATTACGTTAATAACCCCTTGTTTTAAAAAAACGCTACTATTTGTTTCCATGTCTTATAAAATTACGTGCCCTCCTGTTCGCTTCTGGAGGTTCAAATCACCAGCATTAATTAGGTACCATTCGGCAAAATTATCTAAAAAAATATAGAGCACATCATTACATGTTTATAAGGTTAATATGATTTTTTTAAAAAATTTGTACTAGATGCAATCCTATTGTACGTGAACATTGACCTGGTACGTGTACCTCTTGCTGGCAAAAGTAATTACCAACGGTAACTTTTAATTCACTTTGTACTGGATGCAGTCCTATTATACGTGAACATTGAACGTCATTATATTATGTAGGTCCTGCATTGTCAGGTCGTGCCCTAAGCAAGCACCCAAAAAAATAATAATTAGTATCTAACTTTTATACCAGATACAGTCATAGTCTGTTCCATGTTACCATTTTAACCTTACTTTTTGCACTAGCCGTTGAACTAGCTGTTGGACATGTCAGTGACCGTTTCTCTTGTATTATAAAGGGGGTATGGGTCTTCCAACATACTCATTCCTTACATCCTGCTCTCAAAATCTTTCTATTTACATCTTGCGTGAATTCTTCATATCTTACACCACACTTTGCTCTCAAAATCAAATGGAGTTTCCTTTCAGTTTGCATGTAATTATGTAGCTACTTTCGGTCGTCATGGTGCACAATTTGATAGAAGGATGGGGCACAACCGCGTAGAAATAACTATGTCATATCCTAGTAATCTCCGTGATCTACAACGACGAATAGTTTGTGCTCTACAGTCCCTCTTATTTGAGGCTGGAGGGCAACCACGAGTGGACTTTTATGCATGTACAAACTGATACATCAGTTCGACGAATGATGGAGAATTATATGGAGTATAATGATTTCATCAATGGTATTCCATCACTTGTTATTTATGATCCTATTGAGCCCGGTGATGATGATTATAGAGGTGATTATTCGGGCGGACCGGGTTCGGGCCGGGCCAGATGAAGATTTTAGGCCCGTCGGGCCTATTTTAGAAAACCAAGCCCGGATTTTTATATGTTCGGGCCGGGCTAGGCCCGGTTTTTTCCAGGTTTTGCCGAAGCCCGGCCCGCCTGGCCAGGTTTTATATATTTTTAGGGAAAATTACATTTCCCACCCATGACGTTTGGTGAATTTACACACCTCACCCACAAAGTTTCAAAAATTACTTTGCCCACCCATGTATTTTCCTCTATTTTACATCCGACAACTTTTCAAATATTTGATCAACTTAAAAGATGCTTAAATGTTTTCCAAAGTTGATGAAACTTTACATGAATGATGCTAAGGTGTTATATTTTGGTCTAGCGTGAAATCCAAAGTTTTTTAAGCTCATATGTGATCCGTGGGACCCAATAAAACATATGACATGTCAACATGTTTTCATTGGGTCCCACAGGTCATATATGAGCTTTAAAAACTTTGGATTTGGCATTACAGAAAAATATAACACCTTAGCATCATCCATGTAAAGTTTTATCAATTTTGGACATTATTTAAGCATCTTTAGGTTGATCAAACATTAGAAAAGTTGTCGGATGTAAAATAAAGGAAACCACATGGGTGGGCAAAGTAATTTTTGAAACCTCGTGGGTGGGGTGTGTAATTTCACCAAACGTCATGGGTGGCGGATGTCAAAGTTTCTTTTTTATATAAATTAATAAAAAAAATTAATGTAGATAATTTAATGTAGATTGATATACTATATATATAATTTATTCACAATTTATATATTATATAATTTTTGCATATATTTATAAAAAATAAATTATATTAAATATGTATATATTATATTTTTTAAAATATAATACTAAATAACGTAAAATCGGGCCGGGTCGGGCTTACCCACGGGCTTACAAATGTGTCGTGGCCGGCCCGGTTTTTTATTCGGGCCTGATTTTATGTCCAGACCCGCCCGAAAGCCCAATCGGACTCGAGCTTGTCGGGCTTTTGTACGGGCCGGGCTGCGGGCCGGACACATTATGATCAGCTCTAGATGATTTCCAACAGTAAGAACCAACTTATGAGATGCGACGTAATGTAATAGCACAACAAATAGAGAGACAAAGGTCAGGAAATAATTAGGTTATTGGTTATTGCGTAATTGATCTTGTTAGTTCTCGTGGTAGTAACATTAGGTTTGTAATGAAATGATCTCATATGTTATATATCATGGGGTTTGAATTCTAGGACTTTTGTTAAGAATTTCTACATTTTGATATATTTCAGTTCTCGTGACATAAACAATAGTTATTCACTTTCGATTCTATGATTCATGGGGTTTGAATTCTAGGACTTTTGTTAGGAATTTGTACATTTTGATATATTTCAATTCTCGTGACATAAACATTAGGTTTGTTCCGCTTGGTAGATGTTTGGATTATTAGATAGTTATTCACTTTCAATTCTGTGACTCATGGGGTTTGAATTCTATGACTTTTGTTAAGAATTTCTACATTTTGATATATTTCAGTTCTCGTAACATAAACATTAGGTTTATTCCGCTTGGTAGATGTTTGGATTATTAGATAGTTATTCACTTTTAATTCTCTGATGCATGAGGTTTGAATTCTATGACTTCTGTTAGGTTTTTACATTTTGATATATTTTAGTTCACATGACATAAACATTAGGTTTGTTCCGCTTGGTAGATGTTTTGATTATTAGATAGTTATTCACTTTCGATTCTGTGATTCATGGGGTTTGAATTCTAGGACTTTTGTTAGGAATTTCTACATTTTGATATATTTCAATTCTCGTGACATAAATATTAGGTTTGTTCCGCTTGGTAGATGTCTAGATTATTAGATAGTTATAATGGATCTTAACCGTCTCTCCTTCCACTACTTTAATACCGTATTACTTAATTAAGAGAAAAAACTGAGAAGAAGTACTTACATTCGTGCTCCATTGAAGAAACCGGTGAAGATCCATTATAAATCAATCCCACATAACATAAATTAGTGAAACTTATAACATAACACATTAGGTTTCTTAGTAATTTGAACTACGATTACTAGGATAGTAATCCTAATCAAGATATAACTCACCAAAGCGGGTTCCGGCCATAATTCATAAACGTATTGTTATACTTTTCTAAATTTATAATCTTTGGTAGATGTTTGGACGTGGAATAAATGTGTTGTTATACTTTTTTGGATTTATAATATTTGGTAGATGTTTGGACGTGGAATAAACGTGTTGTTATACTTTTTTGGATTTACAATCTTTGGTAGATGTTTGGACGTGGAATAAACGTGTTGTTATACTTTTCAGTTTTTATAATCTTTGAACAAGGTGTGATTATGTTGGTATCTTGTACGCTGATGAGACGGAGCAGTTTCTGCTTACATTTTTTTGTTAAAAGTGTGGTCATTCTGGATGATTAATGAAACTTCTAGCATAAAACAATTTAAGGTTCCAACCCGTTTTTTCAAACCCTTAATATGTAGAAATAGAGAAATCCACACAAATTGTACGAAAGTCTATTACATCAAAACCCCACGATCATGTTGCTCGCTCTTTTACAAGAAACTTTATCTTTTGGCCAACTAGTAAGCATCACCTTACTGGATTTGAAACTCAAAACCCCACGATCCTAGATAATGACCAATATTTAACAATTACAAAACGTAATGTGATTTACGTGATCAAATACAAGAGAAGATAGAGAACATACTTGAGTCGAGCACCATAAGTCAAGCGCTACATGACCCCCGAAGCTAGTGATAACACTAGTGAGTAGTGGACCGCCATGAACTGGCACCTCTGTCAACTTCCAAGTGATAGGAATCACTGAACCATCGCTAGCGTTGCTTCCTCGTCAGTGTCATCCTCCTAATCAATGACAACATCATCTTCGTCATCCTTTTCCTCATCCACGTCGGGTGAGTCATCATCAGCACCACCACCACCATCGTCATCAACATATGGTGAACACTCGATCATCACATGGTCCTCATCAGCACGTGTGTGTGATGGGCGTGGTAGACGTGATGAACTACCACCGCCTGACGTCTGAGCTTCAAAGGGAGAAATATGGTGGCTTTCTTCACCCGAGATGCTGTAGCTAGCGTTGTGCAGTGGTTCTACAGACCAACCACTACTGGATGATGACAACACTGGCATGCGTCTCTGTGGTATATGATCGTACATCGCCGAGTCATCCACCGCTTCCCTTGGTAGTGCAGGTATCTGAAACGCCGGGTTGTTGAAAGATTGACCCGGATGGAACGATGAGTGACGTGGTGCTTCCATGGGGGGGGGGGGGGGGGGGGGCAGGATTACTAGGCCCTTCACCAGGAGCACGTGCACGACGGTAGGTTCTCTTCTCTTCTTCTTCTCTTCTTCTTCTTCTTCTTCTTCTTCTTCTTCTTCTTCTTCTTCTTCTTCTTTTCTTCTTCTTCTTGTTCTTCTTCTTCTTCTTCTTCTTCTTCTTCTTCGTGTATACATGTTGCACTGCTTTTTTAAGTCTATCCATCACTGCATATGAATATCACACATTTATAATTCATTCATAATATTAAAATTCAACATATTTTTTTTTAAAAAAAATATAGGGTCGAGCCCTAGTCTGGCTCGAGTCACAATTTTTTTAAAATAATAAGTTTGAGCCCATCAGGGGCTCTCCATCCTCCAGGTAGAGCCGCGCAGGGGCTCTAGTTGCTCCAAGGCAAGCCGCACACAGGCTCTGCAACATCCCAGGCGAGCCGCGCAGGAGCTCGCGTCCGTATACAACAAAAAAAATTACAGTCGACCCCAACAGGGGCTCTCCATCCTCAAAGTAGAGCCGCGAAGGGACTCTAGTTGCTCCAAGGCGAGCCGCGCACGGGCTCTGCAACATCTCAGGTGAGCCGCACAGGAGCTCGCGTCCGTATACAGAAAAAAAATTACAATTGAGCCCAGCAGGGGCTCTCCATCCGCTAGGTAGAGCCGCGCAGGGGCTCTAGTTGCTCCAAGGCGAGCTGCGCATGAGCTCTGCAACATCCCAAGCTAGCCGCGTAGGAGTTCACGTTCGTATACAGAAAACAAAAAATTACAGTCGAGCCGCAGCAATGCTCTACTTCATCATCCTCGAGCCTGGGCGGTGCTCGTCGCACTTCCAGTAAAGCCGCGACAGGGCTATCCTCTTTCCAGGTAGAGCCGCGGTAGGGCTCGCCCCCTTACTTTTTTTTCTTCAAAATTTTCAAGTTTGATCCGAATTGTCCATGCTAGATATAGCTCAAATGATGTTGAATTTCAAAAAACTAACACCAAATTCATACTCAGGACACCCAAATCTATAAGTTGGAATTTTTTTTCGAAAAACTCACCAAAAATTTTTTCCGGCAGTGGTCGGCGGCGGGGTGGCGGCTCCGGCAGGCAGAAGAGAAGTTCTTATGGAAGAGAGAGTGAGTAAGAGAGAAATGAAGATTCTAAGGGAGGTTAGGCTATATATAATGAGAGCGTTTTTTACCCAAAATTGGCGTTTTGAACTGCGATTTAGTACAACGTTCTGAAAGTGTAACAATATTTGTAATTTAGTCAAACGCAACATAAAATATCTTTAACTTACGTGGAGTCACAATTATAACGTTTAAACGTGATTACAAAGGGTTTAACATCTTTTATTACAATTAGAGCGTTTTTCACCCGAAATTGGCATTTTTAACTACGAATTCAATACGACATTTTGAATATGTACCAATGTTTGTAATTTAGTCAAACATAACAAAAATGTCATTTTAATTTCATGGAGTCACAATTATAACATATAAACACAATAAATACGGGTTTATCATCTTTTGTAATAATTAAAGTGTTTTTTGCAGTTTACGCTAAAAAAATGATTTTTTTCAAAAAAACAAAAGTTACAACACGACATCATTACATGTTTACAACGTTAATATGATTTTAAAAATTTTGTACTACGGTAATTAATAATTTTGTACTGCGAATAGCAATCCAGTTTCACTAATATATTATAAGGCTTGTTTTAAAAAAAAAAACTACCAATAAAAGAAGAAAGTTTAGAATAAAAGAGATTACTCGAAACTGTCTAATAAGTCACTGCTCAAGCAAATTTGTTTTTGAAATAACACACTCAATCAAAAATATTACTCATATTAACCTCAATCCAAAACTAATTCCTAAAATAACACTCCCGGGAGAAATCGTCTCTTCAAGAAAAGATTTCATCAATTGTAAATCTAGAAATTGTCTCTTCAAGAGACGATTTTACGTATACCCGTGCCACGTACGCAACTGAGTTGGCTGGAAGCGGGAGAAGGTGAAGTCGTCTGTTGTAAAGACGACTTAATGAAATCGTCTCTCTAAGAGACGACTTCACGTTTTATATAGGTTCCGGCGTATCACATTTGAAATTGTTTCTTGAAGAAACGATTTCATTAACTAAAGAAATCGTCTGTTGAACAGACGATTTCACGGGTTCTAAATTACCCGACGCTTTTCTCCCTCCCCACTCTGCTCACTTTCTTCTTCCTTCCTGCGAACAACAGAAACAACAGAGCGCTCTGTTGAATCGCCAGCAAGTCGCCGCCGCCCTCACATCCGCCTGCCTCCGCCGGTTGCCGCCGCCACCGACCACCAAGTTCCACCTCCGATCACCTGCAATAAACACTAGGTATTAAGGTAATTATCAAACCCTAAATTAGTTAGAAATTGTTAGAAAATTAGGGGTTGTTAGAAAATTAGGGATTGTGAAATTGGGAGCTGATTATATGTGGTTGTGTGTTAAATTGTAGTGGTAATTGATTATTTGCTAAATTGAAGTGATAATTTATTGTTGGTTTGGGAATTATAGTGAAAATGAATTGTTTGTGAAATTTGGTAATTTTGGGATGTTGTGAAATTTAGGAAATTTTGGGTATATGTGAAATTGAAAACACAATTGATTGTTTGATGTGTTTATATAATTATATGTAATTAATATAGTTGAATTGTAGAATTAGTTGTTCAATCCTAGTGTATTATAATATTATAGTGTTTGTTTATTATTTTCGGTTTTGTTTGTTCGGGTGGTTATGTTTGCAATCAGCCGAATGTTGGGGATAGTTTATTAAATTTGTGATTATTCGATGGTGGTATCAAATAGGTGGATAAGTCCTCCTTTATCCAGTTCTTCTGTCGTATTAGTGGCGAAATAGTGCATGGGGTAAATGGAGTTGATTACGAGGGTGGGAAGAAGAAGCTCCTCTTGGTTAGCCTCGACACCAATTATGAGCAGCTTATTGCTCAGATTGATAATCGTTTCGGTATCAACATGTGCACCCACGAAGTGAAGGTGTCACAACGAATGGGTCAGTTAAAGAATGACGATACTACTAAGTGGACAGTGATACCCATCGAGGACGACGGGGATGTTCAAAATGCCATATTCTACTGTCAGGGTGAAGGGCCACGAGATATATTCTATGAATTGTACGTTGAAGTACATGAAAACCGACAACCACAAACACTTCTCACATCCTCATCTTATCAACACCAAGCCCCTCCAAGCTTTACACCACCCGAAAACCTAACCCCTTTGCCTTCCTCATATTCTACACATCAAACACAAAACATCACAAACACATCTCTTCTACTTAATGCTCCTCCTGAAGATGAAACTTATTTACATACACAAGACCATTCCTCATACCCAACACCCGTTGTAGATCATCTTCTACTCAACGCTCCTCCTCAAGATCAAACCTCTTTACAAGCACAAACCCATTCCTCATACCTAGCACCACCAGTTGAAGATCATCTCCAACACGACATTGGTCATGATTTTGAATACTTTGATGATGACGGTGACTTGCGGGAAGACTTCGAGGAGGATGAGATGGAAGGGCTTAGAGGTGGTTCATCCGATGATGATGATGATGATGACGACGACAATGATGGTGTTGATGATGCCACACCGGCTGATGAAGCTACTGTTGTGGTCACTACCACCACCGGGGACGGCGATGCTTCTCTCGTCCATCCATACTCGTTCTACAATGCCGGTGGTGGTAGTGGTATTATGAGGTGGGAGGAGGAACAATAATTGGAACTAGGAGATTGGAGCTACACGATGAGTTCAAGAAGGGTATGTTGTTCAGAAGCAAAGACGCGCTGATACATGCAGTGAAGAGGCACCACATTATTCATCATCAAAAGTTTGTGGTGAAGCGGTCAACCATAAAGTTGTGGGACATCTACTGTCCATCCGAAAATGATTGTGGATGGAGATTGCGTGGTGCGGTAACGATGAAGCACCCTAGTTCCTTTATGATCACCGTTGCTGAAGGCATTCACACCTGTCTGAACTCGATCTTGAATCAAGCTCATTCACATCTTGACTTGAGATTCATGACATGTAAATTCACCGAGTATGTCAAAGAGAATCCTTATATCAGAGTTGGTGACCTTCAGACAGTGATAGCTGATCAGTTCCAGTATTCTGACAAGAGGAAGAATGTTTGGGCGGCAAAGGTGAGAGCTATTGAGATGGTGTACGGTGATTGGGATGATTCTTACATCACGCTACCACACTTGTTACGTGCAATTCAGCATACAAACAATGGCACGAAGGTGGAAATTGAGTGGCACGACACTGATCCCGGGTACGGTATATTCAAGAGGGTTTTCTAGGCGTTCGGGCCATGCATTGATGCGTTCAGACATTGCAGACCCGTGATATGTATTGACGGTACCTTCTTGTACGGGAAGTACAAGCATAAACTCCTCATTGCATGTGCAAGTGACGCAGACAAACACATAGTGCCACTTGCATTTCCGATTGTTGATGAGGAGTCATATGCATCGTGGTCCTAGTTTCTCTCTTGTCTCAGTGTCCACATTATATCGGCCCGCGGGGATAGTGCTTTGATGTGCTTGATATCCGACCGTCATGCTGGTATACTTGCTGCAGTAGAGCGATCAAACGGGGTGTGGAAACCCCCTAATGTGCACTGGAGATATTGTGTTCGCCACATCGTGAGCAACTTCAACAAGGTGGAAAGAAGTGCAGGGATGAAGAAGATGGCATCCAGAGCAGCCCTAGCATCACAACCCCGTAAGTTTGACTTATGCATGGCAGAGTTGAAGAGTGCTAGTGCCATTGCTCCTGATTTCTTTGACACTATACCAAAGGAGCAGTGGACATTTGCACATGATGGTGGACATCGGTTTGGCATGATGACTACGAATTTGAGCGAGAGTTACAATGCAGTTTTTCTTGGTGCCAGAAACTTGCCTATTGTTGCACTGGTCGAGAAGATATTTTATAATTGTGTGAAGTACTTTGACACACGAAGGGGTCAAGCATCGGCGGTTGTGGCTAGAGGAGAGGTGTATGCTGGTTGGGCGATGAAGAAACTGCAGAGATGGAGACAATTGGCCAATGCTCACCATGTTACGAGATTCGACGGGCCCAGAAAGTTGTTCGAAATCACTACCGCCACCAGATCATCACCTTATGGTTTTAAGGGTGGCAACCGACACACCGTTAAGCTGGGAGATGGTCACTGTACTTGCCAGAAGTGGCAAGCTTATAGGATTCCATGCTCACACACGTGCGCTGCAGCTGCTTTCATACACATGGACAGTACCACTCTTATGGGGTCGTGGAACACTTGGCATAAGTAGCTCGATGTGTATTCTAGACTTTTCGTCCCATTTGGTGATTAACACTCGTGGCCTCCAGCAGACTTTCCAATCATTCTTCCCGACCCATCTCGTGTGCAAGATGACGCGTGCGCTGCAGCTGCTTTCATACACATGGACAATACCACTCTTATGGGGTTGTGGAACACTTGGCAGAAGTAGCTCGATGTGTATTATAGACTTTTCGTCCCATTTAGTGATCAGCACTCGTGGCCTCCAGCAGACTTTCCAATCATTCTTCCCGACCCATCTCGTGTGCGAGGAAAGAGGATACCAAGGTCAACCCGTATCAGTAATGAGATGGATCTCAAGGAGCCGGCGAAGAAGACTAGGTGCACTAGATGTGAGCAGGATGGTCATAATAAGAGGAGGTTTCCTAATAGAAGTTGAAATACCCCTAAATTAATTTAAATTAATTCCAGAAACAGGCTCACGAATACCATCAATATCTACTGGAGGAGCAGCAATGAAGGCTATAATAAATACAGAAGTTAGGGGATTTCTTTTATTAAACCATAAATAATACTATTAAATATTAAAGTATTGTATGGATTATGAATATTAAATTATTATATGGAATTATGAAAATTAAATTAGGGATTTCTTCTATTTAACCCTAAAGAATACCATTAAACATTAAATTATTATATGTTATTATATAGTATTATGAATTTAATAATAAATCAATAAATCTTGGGAAAATTTCTAAACACTCCAAGTATATTATAAAGATTTTAGAAATAATTGGAACATAAATTTGAATCATAAAAGTCAATATAAAATCATGGAAACCATAAAGCTTCTTAAGCCTTGCCAGGGTTGACTTTTTGAGAATGGTCAAACCAGACCATGAAACCTATACCAATAAAAAGGTTATGGAAAATCAAGAATATTGATAAAAAGTACGTCAAAAACGGATCATCCTAGCCAAAGTTATGATAAAATGAAGTTTAGAGCCAAAATTTTGAAAAAAATGCTGATGTGGCATGGTTGCTGACTCACTCGCGCGCCTCGGGAAGCGTGCCACGTCAACCTCGCCGGATTCCTTAAAAATTCGGCTAACTCTTCTCAGCCTCCGCCTGATCATTGCCCTAACTTGTGACACCGATATCTCTCTCGTCTTTGAGAATTTTTTAGTGTCGTTTTCTTGATTCTCTTCTCCTACAACTCCTCTTTCCAACCATAACTCATACTAAACCTAACTCTTTCTACATCGACCTAAAATTTGATCTGAAGTTGCCTCCCTGAAAACTACAACCCAGAATTCCAGAAAAACGAGTTAATCAGATAAACTTCGTCGTATCATAACTTCTTCATCCGTCAATGAAAATTCGAGTTCTTTAGCTTGTTTTGTAGATATCTAATTCCTCTATAACTTTCATGTTTACACCCAAGGTGATTCTTAATTGTGTGGAACATATAAGTGTCTAAAGTTCCCAACTCGATCACGTCGGGTTTTGTCCAAAATTTTTCCAAAAACGACATGGTAAACTCAGATCTTTGTGGATCTGTAACTTTCTCCCTAGTTATTCGTTTTCCATGATTCTTCCACCAATGTTTAGAGTTACATGTCTACTTTAAAATGACATAGGTTTTGTGGATTGAATCCTTCTCAATTAGCACGAGTTGATCCGTGAAGTAGGCTACTCGAACTGCACATAAAATAATGACTTTTCCAGAAATCGATTTCGATTTCATCACCGGCGCATCTCCGGTGAGTTTCCGACCAAATTCCACCATCTATGATATTCTTTTTTGCATGCCTACCAATTACGCAATAAATTGAGAGAATTTGGCAAATCAAAACAGAAACTGATATGAACCCTAAACTCGATTTACCCAGAATCGAATTTACATTATACTGCATTATAGCTCATAAAATTGGTACCATTAGAATCGTTGTTGCCAATGAAACAAGAATCGTCGAAATTGGTTCTGTAGATTGAGAGACATCGTCGATTTCCCACTCGATAATCTGGTATGGTTTGCTGATGAACTCGAGTAACAGGGGCCGTCCGATCGGGGGTTATAGGGACGGACGACCAAGATTAAAACGTGGAAGGTTTTAGTAATATTAATTCCAGAATAATACCCTAACTTTTTGAATTTATTTAATGGTCTTCCCTAATGTATTTTGACACGAAATTTTAACCATAGATTCCTTATAAAATCTAGTTTATTTTGATGTAAATTATTATGGGTTTTGAGTTTTTAAACGTAAGTTATAATTTTTGTAAGTTCTGAGTATTATGGAATTATTTAGATAATTTAAAAAGATATTTTTATGAAATAAAAATTTTATAATATGTCTATAATATCATAGTTACTATATATTAAATTTGGGAAATTTTATACAAGTGTAAATGGGTCTAAAAATTGTGTTTATGAATTTTCCATAAGTTATCTTATAATATATGGTTTTCAATGTAACCAAAAATTAAAGTATAGTTGATTAATAAACTTTATAGGCTGGGAATAATATAAGAAGGCTAAACTAACATTTAATACAGAATATTAATAAATATCTTTAGGTATAAACTTTTAAGTGAAGTAAAAAAAAGAGGATATATACAAACATATATATATAAAAGAAATAAAATAGTTTAAATCTAGGAATTAAATTAATCTACATTTATATTAATTATATAATATGGGAGTAAATATACTTAATTGAAACTAAGGAAAATACTTTATTTTATAAACCCTATATTGGATGTAGATATGTGTAAAAGTTAATATAAATAATTAAATGCAATAAAACTACATAAAGAATGTCTTGAATAAATCATAGTATATATATATATATATATAAATAAGAATAAATAAAGAAAAAAATACCTTATAAAAAAGAATATGAAGGAATTAATAAGTTAAACTAAACCTAATACATAATACTAATAAAAGAATATTATAAGGGGTGGTATTAAATTATGGTTATGTCAATGACTAGGATGTAAACCGATAATTGGATTAGGTAATTAATAAGTTAAGACTTAGGAATATTTGTAATTTGATTTCATAAGTTGTGACACAGATAGATCTTATTATATAATGAAATACTTTTACATCTAAATGTGGAGTGGATTAATAAGTCTAGATTTAACCATTTCATAACATTTATAGTATTGAATAATAACTTAATGTTTTAAGATAAAATCATTAAAAGGAATATGATATAAAACTATATTAAAACTATGATTTAGGAAATTAATCTAAATAATAATCTTTAAGTTTCTTAGAATTAGATAAGCTATATAAAATACAT
Source organism: Limonium bicolor (assembly GCA_023374045.1). NCBI lineage: Eukaryota > Viridiplantae > Streptophyta > Magnoliopsida > Caryophyllales > Plumbaginaceae > Limonium > Limonium bicolor. The sequence goes on along the minus strand of CM041779.1, from coordinate 31,943,712 downwards.
TTATTACCAATATTTAGAATGTGGGTTTATAATTAAGTGATGTATTTGGTAGTTAAAACTAAAAAAAGGGTTTGTAAATAGAAATTAGATATTTAAAACTTTAAACCTTTAATCAGATGGAACTAAGTTACATAAGAGATTATATTGATCTACTTTACGACACTAAAAATATTAATATGTCATTTGAGGATAAGGTGTGAGAGTTTTTCCGAATAGATGATCTTATCAAATAATTGACAAATTCACTTACGAATGAGAATTTAATTCTTAGATAAATTTTACCTTATGTTAAGATGTAATGCTTATCCTAAAACATAATAAAGGGAATTAATTTACTAAGTTATTGCTTCGAAACCTTAGGTTTTGTAAGCAATTTAAAATGTATTTAAGACTTAAGTTTATCGAAGTTAGTAGAATGATTATACATAGTCTATAGAGGGAAAGTGTGTACAAATAGAACATTTAGGAAATTAAATGAAAGTAAGGATACATAAAAAGTTATCTTAAAGTACCTTATTATATAGGTTATAATAAAGCAAATAATATATCTTGTGAATACTAAATGTAAGAGTTCGATAAGTCTAAGTTAATTATAATATAGTTATTTCAATATGAGAAGTAATTCAACATCTTATGACAAGATTTTTAAATGGTTATAATAAAAAGTCATTCTGAACTAAGAATATGATAATTGAGTTTAGTGGCTCAATTAAGTTATAATAACATGTATATACAACACTATGATTCCAATATACAAGATGTAGATCTTAATTAAGTTAAGGGGAAAACTTAATCATAATGGATTATTTAGTAATATTGATAAAATACATAATCATTACATTGTGAAATAATGGTATAGTATTCTAAGATAAACCTATCATAGGTCATAATACGATGTTTATTCTAAATTAAGAATAAAAGTATTGAGCTTAAGAATTGTTATTGAAATTCTAAGATTTATTGAATAACATAAAATGCATTTATGACATAAGGGTCTCAAAAGTCTTGAACTGAGAATTATGGTTAAGTATGAGTAAAGTGGATAAGAGTGGAACAATTAACAAGTGTTAATAAAATACATTCCTTGGTCTTACAACCTTGAGTTATACAACATTCTAAGATAAGCCAAAGGTTACACATAACATTTAAGTGAGGGCTTAAAAGACAATTGAGACTTAGAAATAAGAGTGAGGAATTTATTTAAGTTTAACTTAGGCTAAAGTTATTGATGTTAAACTACCTTTAATATTCCTCAGAGTATTGTTGAATATTTGCACAAGTCGACTATAACTGCTACAACATTAACCAGGTATGATTTCTCGTACTTAGATACTTTGCTAACGGAATTTATGGATGTTTTGGAAAACGCTAACTATATAGCTTGAATGGATTTCAAAAGGAAACTGTTTGTGTGACTAACTCAGCTTGATGTGACTAACTGAGCCTTGAATGTACAAATCACATGATCATTGGTTCATCTTATCTGGTTGTCTCATTAGATATTAACTGCTGAGGGTTTACGCCTCTGCACTCTGTAGGACTGAGTGTTTTGGTATTGCACTTGTGCAGTTATTAATCTAGTGGGAATATGGGAAATGTCAATCTTGGTAAAATCTTCTTTTGACTCTGGATATCGTTTCATCCGTGAGCTGAGTCTTTTGTTCTGACGTGCGCGCGTCTTCTCTAGCAACAACAAAGGGCTGTATATCCCTTGTCCAAAAAGGACGTGAATAATAGCAAAGGGCTGTATATCCCTTGTCCAAAAAGGACATGTATGACAGCAGGGGGCTGTATATCCCTCGTCCATATGGACATTTATATCTGGCGGTGGGGACCATCTCTCCCAATTGGTTTTATTCCACTCTTGAGTTATTGGTTCTTGGATTTATCTTTTCATTCCTAGTCCTTTGTGACTACCTGAGTCTTTCTCTTCTTAACCAGAATTGGTTCTAACATCAACAATGGATGCTTACTAACTATATGTTGTGACTTCTTAAGTGGTTGACTTGGTTTTAAAGTTCTTTGTCTCTATCTTTGCCTTGTTCTCTTTTCTTTATAACTTGATTGTTTTGAAGTGCTTTTCCTCTGTTTTACTTTTAAGAGTTTGTCTTCATGTTACCGTTTTGTTGAAGAATTATGTTTTAATTTATTGTTTTAGAGAATTGTACCAGTTCCATTCCAAGGAACTGACTCACCCCTCCCGGGGTGGGCTGCTTGGTTTCATCTTGCAGGTACGAAATTGTTCATACAGGTGGCCACGAAGAGTATGAGTGATTGGGATGGGAATTAGGAATTGTGGAGAGTTGCTTTGTTTATTTTAAGTTATGTTTACATTGTTTTCTCGAGTTCAGACTGTAACCCTTGTAAGTAGTAATTGGTGAGGTTTTGTACCGGGTGTTTGGAACCCGATGATCTATAATCGTCATTAGAGATTTTTATTCCGCTGTATTTACTTTAAATAGGGACATTACAGAAGTGGTTCTTAGAGTTTGTTGTGTATTGTAGTTGATTACTTTTGTACTTGAATTTGTTTGTTAGACGTCAACTTTGGTTTGTATTATTCGTAGAATATTAATGCAATGTTTCTTATGTTATAAAAGTTGCATATTTTTTTTCTTAAATGCAAGCTTTTAATATGGTTGAATATTTGTTATTTAATATTCAGTTACGATGGATCCCGGTCCACCCCCTGGTTCATACTTAGACATCAACGTAGTCATAGATCTAGGTCTATCTGAGATGAGAATGAGTACCAGGTGCTACACTGTCGCCACTTTGAGGCTAGTTTACGACGCGGCGGGCATGTTCGTTACGATGAGAGGATGCTCCTATATTTAGAGAGCTCCTGATTCATTGGGATAGCTAGTCTAGAGTTCATCTCCTTGGACTGCCATCTGATCACTGCACTGGTCGAGCGATGGCGTCGAGAGACACATACTTTCCATATGCCGACAGGAGAGACCATCACATTGGAGGATGTTGTTGTGCTTACTGGGCTGCCTATAGACGGATCACCAGTCACGGGTACCACACATAGAGACTGGGGAGCATTGTGTGATGATCTACTTAGAGCTAGACCGACAGATCTTGGTCATCATAGTAGGATCAAGCTTAGTTGGCTGGGTGCTACTTTTGGTCAGTTACCCGAGCACGCGGATGAGGTGACAGTGATGAGGCACACCCGTGCTTACATACTTATGCTGTTGGATGGGACCATTTTCGTTGATCGATCGGGGAACCAGGTCCATCTTATGTTCTTGCCGCTTCTGGAGGATTTTGCTCAAGCTGGACAGTACAGCAGAGGTTCCACCTGTCTGGCATGGTTGTACAGGCAGGTGTGTCTGGCTTCTGATGCTGGGGACAGTGGTATTGATGGGGCACTGGTCATCCTTAGATATGAACATGGGAGAGATTTCCTTATATAGCTCCCATCTGTCAACGTGCCCATCTTGCTGGTCCACTTCCTTTACTTCTGCTTGCCCATCACTGGCATGTCTAGTTCGATGTGACCGGACACTCCACACATGTGCTCACTCTCTACAGAGAGTCATTTGACAGGCAGTCACCGCATCAGGTGAGTGTCGTTTTTTTTATGTTGCATTAGTTTCATTCACAAACATTCTGTCTCTAACTTTTAGTGTTCATTGTTACAGGTTGTCTGGCAGCCCTATACAGAGGAAGTGTTACGATCTCTTCCTCCGTATTACTTGGTTGGTCTCCACATTGCACGAGCTCGGGTGCCACTTATATGCTTTCATATAGTGGAGTGGCATCTCCCGGATCGTGTGATGAGGCAGTTTGGCGGGAGGCAGTTTCCACTGGCTGATCCTGGGACAGACTGGGACGATGCACGCGTTGATTTGCACAGTATTGACTTGAGAGGCAGCACTAATTGGAACTGGGCAACTCACCATTCGGAGTACATTGCCCCGTGGAACCTGCACGCTGAGAGAGTCATCGATCTACAGATGGATGATCCTGGTCCTGCGTACGAAGAGTGGTACGCCCGCAACACGAGGAGATACATTGGCCGTACGGGAGCTCTATTGGGATACATGGTGAGTAAATCCAACTTTACTTGTTTTATTTTAGTATTATGACATATCATTTTGTTATATTCATATTTTGAATTGTGGTGGGGGAGACCACAAATGAGGTCATCGACATGCTAGAGGCAATGCGTGTCGATGATGCTCTCACTAGTCTACGGGTGATGAGACGAGTACAGCAACACGTACTACGTCCTCCCACGGCTACAACATGTCCCTGTAATACCCCCATCCCACATTGGGATATGAGTAGTAATGTGAATGGTTTATAAGAATACATATGGGTTGACTACAACAACAAGACCTTCCACTTTAAAACCAAGTGAGGACAAAGGCTTAAAAGTGGCTAGTTTTCAAGCCGGAATGACTTGGGAGCTAGGTTGTTGGGCAGTTGCCCATATGGTGTGTTACAAATGGTATCAGAGCTGACTCGGGACCGTGTCGAGATGATCTACCCGACACCTACCGAGGAGGTCCATGGGACTTAGATGTTAGGCTTGCGACGAGGACGTCGCGTTCTTTGAGTGGGGGAGTAAGTAATACCCCCATCCCACATCGGGATATGAGTAGTAATGTGAATGGTTTATAAGAATACATATGGGTTGATACAGCAACAAGGCCTTCCACTTTAAGACCAAGTGAGGACAAGGCTTAAAAGTGGCTAGTTTTCAAGCCGGAATGGCTTGGGAGCTAGGTTGTTGGGCAGTTGCCCATATGGGGCGTTACAGTCCCAGCAGCTGCCCTGACAATGAAGCTGCCACATCGGGATATGAGTAGTAATGTGAATGGTTTATAAGAATACATATGGGTTGACTACAGCAACAAGGCCTTCCACTTTAAGACCAAGTGAGGACAAAGGCTTAAAAGTGGCTAGTTTTCAAGCCGAAATGGCTTGGGAGCTAGGTTGTTGGGCAGTTGCCCATATGGGGTGTTACAGCCCCAACAGCTGCCCCTGACAATGAAGATGCAAATGCCGCTGCGGATCAGGGTGGAAAGAGAAGGGCGTGGTCGTCGTCAGCGTGGTCGAGGTAAAGGAAGAGGACATGCACGTGGTCGAGCTGCTGAGCCAGCAGATCATAAGGAGGCGTTTGACATCACCGGTAGCATGACCATGTCTCAGGTTGTCGATCCTCCACAGCAGGTCGACACCACTTGGTTTGCATATTTGGCGAGTAGCTCAGGGGGTCACCATGCATCATCTTCCGGTGTTGGGACGAGGCATAGACTTCGGCACCACCACACAGTCTTCAAACCTAGCTTTAGTTTCTACATCAACTCCTGGAGCACCGTTTAGAGATAACGATTCCCGACCTCATCATGATGTAGGGGATCTTAGTGGTTGTGCCCTAGATCCTACTCTCGCATCAACGGTTGAGGATCCTAGAGCTAGTGGGACTAAGACGTATGTACGGCGTAGACGTAGATGATGTACGTTGTTACATTTTGTAAACATCTTGATTTTGAGATTGTATTATTATTGTTTATGTCGTCTATCTTGTAAACTATTATATTTGGTTCACATTTTGATTTCTTGTGTTTCTGTAATGTTACAGATGTTTTGAATTGGTTATGAGTATTGTGATTGTGTGGTGTTCATAATATGTACAGGTTGTTTGTAATGAATTTGTGGTGTTACAGCTCTTGGAAAATTTTTCAAGTGAGTGTTGTGCAATTGTGGTGTTCCAACACTTAGAAATTTGTCTAAGTGTTGTGTACAGGTGAAATCGTCTCTTCAAAAGACGATTTCATGTTACAGAAATCATCTCTTGAAGAGACGATTTCACCCTTTAAAAAAAACAGCCGCGGGGCGGTTCCAGGAGCGGTCTGGTGCTGAGAGTTTTTGTCTATGATCCGTGAAAATTTCACCGGATTAAAACAAAACAAGCGCGCCCGTTATAAGACGATAAATCGTCTCTTAGAAAGACGATTTATCGTCTACCCAAATCCGTCTGAGTCATCATCTACGTGGCGCGAGTAATAAGTAAAGTCGTCTTTTGAAGATACGATTTCTCCGGGGAATGCTATTTCAGGAATTAGTTTCGGGAGAGAGTTAATATAAGCATTTTTATTTTTTGAGCGTTATTTTAGAATTTTTTTCCTGCTCAAGCAAGGGGTTCAAAGTTCAAACCACCATGTTTCAGTGCTTATGCAAGAAGAATTTATGGGCCACCCCAGCGACTGGGCATCCCCACAGCGACTGGGCACCCCGACGTTTCAGTGCTTATGCTTCCGGCAAAAGCGATTAAAAATGATTAGCTTCCAGTGAAAGTGGGTCTGAAAACGCTTCTCCATCCATCTACCTCCTTGGGGCTTTATAGTTCGAGTTAGTTGAATATATTTTTCTTCCTCTTAACGGACTATCTTCTCCAGACCAGAGCGCTATGATCTCTTTCAGCGCTTTCAGCTGGTAGTGTTTTTTTTTCTTTCTTTCAAGAAACGTGCAGTGATCATATGATATGCTCAGCTGAGCTCGATTTAACTCCACAACAACCATGCAAGTCTTTGGCTTCTTCCTTCTTCAAGCTGCAATCCTTGCACTTCATGTAAATTCTGAATATATAGCTTACAATACCAGTGGGGGGTTAGTCCCCGGCAAAATCAATGTTCACTTGGTTCCTCACTCCCATGATGATGTGGGATGGTTGAAAACGGTTGACCAGTACTTTGTGGGTTCCAACAACTCGATCAGGGTAACCATCTAGTCTTCCTCCCTCTGAAGCTTAATTTTTTTCTAATTCTGTTTTTACTGCTTGAACTAATATTCAAATTTTTGTTGCCGACGATGGTTCCGCCGAAATCATTCTTTTGCTATCAAAGGGGGCTTGTGTTCAGAACGTTTTGGATTCGATGATTTCTGCCTTGTTGGAAGATGAGAATCGGAAGTTCATCTATGTGGAAATGGTAGTTTGTTTTTTATTTAATTTTCTTATTGTTAATTTATGTGCTCTCGTGGTTCCAAGAGGAGTTGTGTAAGAGGATGTAGTTTTTTCTCAAAAAAAGTTTAATAGGATGTTTGTTTTAGATATGAGTATTTAGGCTTTATGTCTTGCAGCGCACGAAGACACTTCTATGTTCGGTGTAATTGTTCAAATTAATGCTAAATCCGATGAGTTGCTATTGGGGAGTTAATTGGTCTCATCTTCCAATTAATCTTTTACCTACAAAGAGTTTAATGCAAGTTAAAGATGCATGAGTGGGTTCTTTCTTAAGTTGTACCCATGTTCTTTCTATAGTGTGTTTGAATCTGGTGTTACAATCAGTAACCGTCTGGATGGCTTGTTTCATGGAGGAAATACTCTTTGTATACTAATGGTGCTTTTTGTTATCTTAAATGTGCAGGCTTTCTTTCAGCGATGGTGGCGGCAGCAAAGCCCAAAATGCAAGCAAAAAGTAAAGGAGCTGGTGGACTGGGGTCAGCTTGAGTTCATGTAAGGCTCACTATTCAAACTTTATTGACAGTTGTCATTACACAACTTCAATTCCTGAATTCCCTGTAGAAATTGAAATGACAAAAGATTAGTAGTCAAATGCGCATATTTCTTGCTATCATGATGGTTTAGCATTTTCCTTAAGACTTTCCTTGACCATTTTTGCTGTACTGGTGAAGAAATGGGGGTATGTGCATGCATGATGAGGCAACACACATTACATTGATCTGATTGACCAGACTACCCTTGGACATCTATTTATCAAAAACGAATTTGGCCAGATGCCTAGAGTTGGCTGGCAGATTGACCCTTTTGGACATTCTGCTGTTCAGGCATACTTGCTCAGTGCAGAGGTATGTACTAGACATGTTTGTACACCCAGTCAATCTGTATATTCTAGCAGACCCTCTGAATCTTAGAACACGGTGTCATTCTTTCAGTAAAATCCTGAATTATTATTTTGTGTGCTCTCTCTCTCCCCCCTTATTTTATTACTATATTCTGCGTGTCCATGTAAAAGTTAAAGTTGACACTTTACTTGGGGGGTAACATATGGATATTGTTTTAACTGCTCAAACGTGTAATGTTTTCTAAAACGTGGAATTTTGTATTTAATCCTAAGCATCGATGCTTATGATTATAAACTTAGCAGCCACTTGAGATTTGGATTCTTTGAACTCAAATTTAGTAACTGTAGATACCATCAGTTACTACATGAGCTGTTTGCATGTAGGATATCAATTTTTGGCTCATCTTTTTATATCGACTGGTATTTGAAATTATTCTGAAAGCTGAAATTCTGACTTGTTTTAATTTTAAGTCATAACTCTGGAATATAAGCCTTCATTTTTATGTTTTCTGATGGTTACTTAATTTACTGCAGATGGGCTTTGATTCTCTCTATTTCGCTCGCATAGATTACCAAGATAGAGCAAAGAGGCTTCATGAGAAGACACTAGAGGTAGTATGGCGTGGTTCTAGATCACTTGGTTCTACATCACAGGTTAGTAATCTAAAAAGGTGTTCACCATGTTGCAACAGACCTGGAAATTGGGCCTATCCTGCTAATGCTGGTTGGCTCAAATGGGTGTAGGTGAACAAATGAAATTCGGCTGGTTCATCAATCAATAACTTTTTTCAGTTAACTGATTTAGACCCTCCTGATTTAAGGAGGGCCAAATTGCTCCATACTCTTGTTCTTGTTAGATTGGCTTTATTGACACCTTGGTGCTGCAAATGTTCTTACACTCATTCGTGTGCTTTTCCAATTTCATTAGGAATTTCACTATAGTAGCACCAACTGAGATGATTAGGTTATCATCATTTCTCCTGTAATCTTTCATCTTTCCCAGCTATATTTTCAGTTAACCACATTATTTGTAAGTGTATGTATTCATTTTCTAGGGTTGAAAAATCTTATGTATGACCTGGAAGTTTGTATTACTATGGCTTTTGCCAATATCTATAAAAAAGTGTGTTCAAATAACAAGTACGGAGAGTTTGATATGATGAGTTTGGATGACAGGTTTTCACTGGTATATTTCCCAGACATTATGACCCCCCTGATGGTTTCACATTTGAATAAATGATGTCTCTCCACCTATCCAGGTAAACTTTGTGTTCATTTTTAGTAATTGTTATGCTCCCCTTTAAATACGTGATCTGACTAGTGCTTTTTGTTGAAGGATGATGTTCTCATGTTTGATTACAATGTTCAAGAGCGAGTGAATGACTTTGTTTCTGCTGCTATTTCGCAGGTGAGAGTAAAGAATATTGAACTCCTCATTTTCTTTTGCTAATAAATAGTGGCGCTGGGCATTTGATAATTGATTAAATGGTGAAGCTTGTTATCAAAAAATGAAACTGTACATGGAGATAATATGTTGGATTAGATATAAATTCTTCATTCGAGAAGCTAACTTCATATGGTGTGCAATATACATACAATGTATTTCTAAAAATCCATGTAATTTTACACATTTATAGTGGCATGTATTGGATATTTGCAGGATGTACGCAGTTTGTACTTGAAGAAGAAAAGGATTAAATGTCAGTAGCTAGTATGAACAAAACATGCAATTATGTTTATACAGATAGACATCAGCTGTTAGGATAATCCATTAGATATTATGAATGCCTATCAAATGTTATTGTCATAAATGTATTCAACCACTTCAAGTTTCTAGCTTTACACTGGAAGGTATCCAAGACAAATGGGTAAATCGTGTTAATTCTTTGGGCGCTTACTTCTGTTGTACAATTTGGTGAGTTCCTTGGTGATTATTTTCTTTCGCAGGCTAATGTAACCAGGACAAATCATATTATGTGGAACATGGGGACAGATTTTCGGTATCAATATGCTAATTCATGGTTCAGGCAGATGGACAAACTCATTCATTATGTGAACTTGGTTGGCAGACCATGCTTCCTAAGACAACTTTCCATTTTCTTGTCTTGCCATCCTATCTTCTTCCTCCTCTTACCTTCTATTCCAATATTTGCTTTCATATTTGTATCCGAAATAATTATCCTCTGGGTGACTACAGGATGGGCGTGTCAATGCTCTCTATTCAACCCCATCAATATATACTGATGCAAAGCATGCAGCTGGTGAATTATGGCCACTCAAAACTGATGACTTCTTTCCGTGAGTCTCCACTATGATCTGACTGCATAGATGTAAAAAGTGGTGCATTAATCTTTGGATAGATGACTCTGCTTCAAGAATATCTTGTGGTACAATTCTTTTGTGTAGCTATGCAGATCACCCGAATGCATATTGGACGGGATACTTTACTAGTAGGCCAGCCTTTAAAAGATATGTCAGAATGATGAGCAGTTATTACCTGGTAGTGTTATGCTTACATTGATACATGGTGCTAAGGCTCTACTGTCTTTCTCTTTCCCCACCTATGTGATAATTTTGGCTTGCTTCTTTATTGCTATAGGCAGCAAGACAGTTGGAGTATTTTAAAGGCAGGGATGCATCAGGTCCTAACACTGACAAATTGGCGGACGCTTTAGCTATTGCCCAGCACCATGATGCTGTTAGTGGCACACAAAGACAGCATGTGGCTGCTGATTATACAATGCGATTACATTTGGGCTATGTAGAGGTAGATGCACCTATCATTATTTCAGATGGTACTTGTCTGCATCTTGGATAAAAGTTGCATTAGTTAGGGGATATAAATAGTCCCGTGCTACTGTGCAGGCGGAGGAATTGGTTTCGTCTTCACTTGCTTTCTTGAGCTACAAGGAGGGAAGCCCAAAAGCCACTTTTCAACAGGCAATACCTATTTGCTTTTATCTACTTTTGTCATTTGGTTTTTCTGTTTTTTCCTCTCAATGTCACAGGAAAGAAGCACTCTTAACTGTCCTACTTCGAATGAGTTTTGCTCAATATGCAGTATGAGAGATTTTGTTGATAAAGTTAATACTATATTCTGCAACCTTGTTCATGTTAGCTGACTCCAAATGTTTTGGGAATAAGGCTTTGATGATGTTGCATACTATAACCTTGTCCGGTAAGAAATTAGCAAGAAGGCGGCCATTTAATTCTGAAGAGAGGAAAGGGGAACAATCAAGTGACTTATCTTATTAGTTTGTTCTCCACAGAGGCTCTGAAACAAAATACTGAGACGTCTTAAGGATTGCTCATTCTGCCGTTGATGTTTGGTCTTGTTTCGAACAATAGAATCCTGGATTCAGAGCTGTAAAGTAATAATTCCATTCCATCATTTTACATAAGTGTGACTTGTGGAAAGGGATTTCATATTCAAGAACCTGCTAGCCTTTCTTCCTTTGGCCATGCTTCTTTGTTTTCGATTTTATATTATCCATCCCTAGCCGGATAAACTTGATTGTGCACTATAGATATAATATGATGAACTGTAACCCAATTGCTTGGCTTCCTAAATGATGCTAGTATCTGTCATGTGTCTGATAATGAGAAACTTAGTGACCCAACTTGCGTTTCTGGATATGTTTGCAGTGTCCTCTTCTTAATATCAGCTACTGCCCTTCATCAGAAACTATCTTGTCAGCTGGCAAAAGCTTGGTATGAATGACAATCTTGCTCTCTACAGAATTCTTTGGCTCTAGGTATATGGGAGAATATCATGACCCTGAAGCCGTTGCTATTTGTCTGTTTCACCTTTCTTTGTTAAGGTAGTTGTTGTTTACAACCCTATGGGGTGGAACAGAGAAGAAGTCATTCGAATACCGGTTAGTAAGTTTCTTCAGTTTACTTCAAGCTGTTTTGAGACTCAAGTTTGATCTTGTTAATAAGAAGCCACCGTCCTTGAGTCGTATCTGCACATGCTTTCTGGTTTGCAATCTTGCAACCATTTTTCTGTAGACATGAAGTTACAGTAAACTATTTTTACTCTTTATTCTTGGACATAAACATAAGTATTTCTGGGTTGCTGTCAAGCTTATCTTGATCCTATTCATTATAGGTGAATTACTAGAGTTGGTTTACCTATTATCTTTCGGCTTTGTTTGGAATATGTTGAAGGGAATGGATATTAGAATGGAAGTTAGGGAATTGGTTTGGAAAAAGTGGTCAAAATGGGATAAATGAGGTTGTATCTTTTAATATTGCTTTATTTCTGTTTATCTCATCAACAAGATATGGTTTTGCTCTCCCCTTATTATAATGGTAATATGAGAATAGTTGGGTTTTCTTCTCATCCGAACTGCGTTTTCTGTTTCCATCTATTTAATTCTCCTTCTTATTGCTTTTTCTCTCCGTCCTCATTTGATTTCCATATAGAAATCCTGATCCCCCCTGCGAAGCATGCCCTGAAGCTCTTTGAAGCATATTAATATGATGCTTGTTTGCGTGCTGGATTGCGGTTGAAGCTGACTACTGTTCTTATTCTCACCAGATTGCGTCAGACAAAGTTTCTGTTCAGGATCATAATGGGAGAGATATTGATTCACAGTTACTGCCTATAACCAATACAGAAAGCAGTTTTAGAAATGACAACATGAGGGCCTATCTGGGTGAACTGTCTGATGATACTAAGATGAAATATTGGTTGGCTTTTCCAGTGTCTGTTCAACCTTTGGGTTTCAGCACTTATGTTGTGTCAGATGCCAGCCAGACAGGTTATCTTTTATATACTACCTAAATTGAATTACATAGGCCTTCGTCTATTTAAATCATTTGCAACTATCAAAAACAATTAAACCATTTCGTTTTCTTTTTTGTAGTAGCAACACTGTCCTCGACTTATACTGTACAAGGAAAGCTGAATGATACTATCGAAGTTGGGCAAGGAAGTTTAAAGCTAATTTATTCGGCAATAGGGGGCAAACTTTCTCATTATGTCAACAGAAGAACCTCGGTACGTCGTATCATCCTCGTTTCAAGTGAGAATATAAGTCTTATGATCATACCTTTTAGCGATCTTTTCAGTTATCACCACGTTCGCCCCATATTTAGCTCCCCGAGTCAAATATATATTGCAAGTTACTGTCACAGGGTAGGCATGTTCATTCACTCATTGTTTGTCTTACAAAGGGCACTCCAGGATATAGTTTGTTATCTATTGCAACCACAGAGGTTTGCTTATTGTGTTGTTTGTGAATGTGACTCTTAGAATAGTATGGAGGAGTGGTTTTTTGTCATATGTAAATTTTATCGTTCAATTAGAAAGGAAATGAGTTGCGTAACATCAAACCTGTACGAGGTTGGATGGGAGCTTGAGTAGCCCTGAGGATACCGTTTTTATGCAGATCAGGGATGGAGGATGATTAATAGTTAGTGCTGATCTGAGTTTGTTTGATGTGTCACAGCTGATGCAGAAAAGCTAATATATTGATTTCATTGCTTGTTATGACTCATGAAACGGGTATAAGTAATTGCTGCATTGGTTCAATGCTTGAAGATGCCTAGTGGTGACTATCTATTGCCAACGACGGCAAGAGACAAACACCCTATAAAGAATCAAGGACAAAATGTTTATTGTCTCCAAAAAGGATACAACTTTTTGAGTTAGCTTGAGTTCAGGACTAGGAGATGTTGTTTTGCTTACATTAAGAATCATTGTGTTCAGACTAACCATAGCTGGTACTTTTAAAGGTTAGTGCATCCGTGGAACAGTCCTACAGCTATTATTATGGAAATGACGGATCCGATAAAGATCCTCAGGTTTTATGCTGATACTTATTATTCTAGTCTATTAAATCCCATTCCATTTCCATCTGCTTACAATCCCATTCGAAATGTCTTCATCAATTGAAGCTTTAATTAATTTTAATATTTTGTTCATATTTCATATTGTCTTGTTGAAGGCTTCTGGGGCTTATGTATTTCGTCCAAATGGCACATACTCTATCGTATCTGAAAGTGAGGTAGGATAGATCTGTTTTCATCTTGATCATTGATTCATCTGACTATAATTTCTTCACATTTGTTCGAGCCGATTCAAAATTCTTTGCCTGTTTCAGTTTCACACAACTGTGATGAGGGGTCCACTGTTAGAGGAGGTTCATCAGCAAATCAATTCCTGGATATATCAGGTTATCTTCATCTAGTTCATTTCAGATATACATTTGATGTGTACTGTAGAAAACCAACTGGAGAGAATATTTACTGCAATAAAAATAATAGAGACTACTGGACTAGGTGATTTTATTGGGTATTTATAGTGAAAACTAAAGAAAATAGTCATACACTAAACTAGTTGTTATCTAAAATCTAGCAGCGTCTAAATAATCAGATAAGAAAGCTAAAAAATAGCTAATATTTTCTGTAAAAATTAGGAACGGGAAAATTAATAGCATTGATCTTTTAACTTGTACAATGTGCGTAAGATGTCATGTTGGACTTCGCTGCACTGGGTCGGTTGAACCCCTTTGTATTGTATTAGATGCCATCACATCCAGGATCGATAGGGTTTATTTTCTTTATTCTAAATCAATCATCTGCTTATGTTTCTTCTGCTCATATTTAAGATGGCTAATTAGGAAAGAAAAACTGTTGGTTAATGCGATGAGTGACACTGCTCATAGACTAATAAGAAGTCACGGTAATAGACAAAGCCAAAAGCACACTGATCTTCATTGATATTTAGGGAAACTATGAAACAGTAGTAAAGGGATAACTCAGGGTGGAGCTTTCATGCCAAAAGAAGTAAATCAGGTAATGCCTGCTAATTTCCACAAGTGGCCAACAAGATGACAATCAACTATGCCCTACTCACTCTACTACATTTCTTTAAATAGCTAGTCACTAATAGACAAGGCCTAAAGCCCATACACACCCAACAATGCACGCCACCATTCTGGTAGTCGACCAAGCACTACCCTGACACCTTACCAGCTGGCACCTCACTCCCTAGTGGTCCCCTTATTCTTTCTGCGTGAGTACGTGAACCTGTAACTGCCTTGGTCCCCCTCCTTATTTCCATCATCCCTTGTCCAAAGAAGAGCCCCCTTGTCCTCAAGGTGGAAGTCAGGAAACTGCTGCTTGATTGTGGAATAAAGTTCCAAGTGTCTTCAAATTCATGGCAGTCCTTCCAGCGCACCAGCACCTCCTAATCATTGTCTGCTCGCTGTCTAATATGAGTGATCTCATGGGAGCCAGGAGTTCCAGAACTTCAGGAGTCTGGTGGAATCAGGGGGGAAGCAGCAGCTCCAGAAACTGACCTCCTGGGCTGTGAAACATGCACAGTGTGGTGGATTTTGGCTTCAGGAGGCAGCTTCAGCCTATAAGCAACTTGGCCCACTTTGGCTTCAATTTCGAAGGGTCCAAAGAATCTGAGGCTGAGCTTAGCATTTCTCTGGCCACTTAACGAACACAGTCTGTAGGGGCGCAGTTTGAGAAAAACACAATCTCCCACTTCGAACACCGTCTCTTTGCGGTGCTGATCCGCATAAAATCTCCGCTGTGCCTTCACCAACTGTTCTTTAAGTTCATCAATTCTAGCATCTCGCTCACTTGGTTGTTTATCAACTTCTTGCACTGGGGAACTCAAAGGGGCGCAGCAGGGTTGGTGGCTCACAAAGCTCTGAATGGAGTCATTCCAGCACTACGATTGAAGGTGGAATTGAACCAAAATGCTACCCAAGGCAACTAGCGGATCCACTGTTTTGGCTTAGTGAAAGAAAAACTGCGCAGAAAGTTTTCCAAACAGCGGTTAACAACTTCTGTTTGCCTATTCGATTGGGGATGATAGGCCGAACTGAGATTTAGAGCGGTTCCCGACTGAATGAACAACTCTCGCCAGAAAGTGCTAGTAAAAACCGGATCTCCGTCAGAAACGATGGACCGAGGAATGCCATGAAGTCTAACAATTTCCTTGATAAAAATTGTTGCAACATCCTTGGCTGTAAATGGCTGGTTCAGCATAATGAAATGGGTGAATTTGGTGAGTTTATTGACAATCACCATGATCATACTAACTCCATGTACCTTAGGACGACCGGTGACAAAATCCATGGAAATATCTTCCGGAACTTTGTCCGGGATCAGCAGTGGCTGTAGCAACCCCGAAGGTGCAAGGGAACTGTACATAACCTGCTGACACGTGGGACAAGCTGCCACAAATTCCTTGATCCGTTTAGAAAACGCTGTAGATGCGCTTGTATGTCCTTAAGAAGCCCGAATGCCCATCTGCTTTCTCACCAAAAGGAAGAACCTCGTAGGGACGGATTTTCGGGGTCACAATGACTCCAAATATGATTCAAGATCCTGTCCAATGAGTCATTCTTGCTTTGGTCGGTCGCAATATCCTACCTCGGAACAACAAAGATCTGAATGCCACCGATTGTTTCATGATGGACTACGTGGTAGATCCCAACCCTGACCTCAGTTCTCCCTGTCTGGCTTGATGTTCAGCCCCCTCATTCTTATGATTGAGAAGAAGCAAACTCAGCATCTAGACTTTCCTTTCTTCATCCGGACTCAGATTACTAAGAAGGGGGTTGACACAGAGGGAGGTGTCGAGTCATCCCATGGAAATTTTTGGTGCGTACGCACTCAGAAGGATGAGCTTCAGGCGAACAGCAGATGGCTGACAAAAGATTAAGCCGCCCCCACAGCGCGAAATCTCTTCTAGACCGCCCCACAACGCGAAATCTTCTTCTAGACCATCAGCACAAAGTGACCATTCTGTTACAGCTAGCCCAATTTCTGCTCTACCCCCGCCACCGCCTGACACCATCTCGCGCCAGGAGTTCAAAGCCTATCAACAGCGTATGGAGGTAGAGATGTGGCGTCTGCGGGAAGAGGTCCAGTCCGATGGTCCACCTCCCCAGCTGTGTCCTCTCGCCTTAGGTTTATGAGCTTTGTTTTTTCAGAACCGTTGTGTTTAGCTTTGGATAATCTTTTAGTTCATTGCACTCCCTTTACTTTAATGTCCTAGATCAGTTCCCTCTAAGTACTTTGTTCTTGTGTTTATTTAACTTATGCTTTTGTTATTGGACTCATGGATAAGTCCAGTGCCGGATATCTAATTTTAATGGACTTTTTAAGTATTCTTTGGAATCACATTTTGCGCCCTAGTTTGTGTTTGTGTTTCTGCATTGTAGATTTACAACTTGGAAACAGGTATACGCATAAGGGATGAGTTAGGAACATTTCAAAGGAAACTCATGCGAAGTTTTTCCATGACCCTCGGCTTCCAATGTCACAGACAGCACTTCAACGACCTCGGACAATTGCAAGTGTGAGGGAACTCTACAAACAACTCATCTTTATCAGGGGAGTACTGGTTTCACCTTTCTCTACAGCTTTACACAATACAAATCCTACACTATTTGCTATTACTCTATGCTTAGTGCTTCAGAAAGGTCTTCTGTTTGTTTCTCCACAAGCTCTTTGTTGAACAATTAGGACATTATCCCCATTTTAGAGTGGGGAAAACGATTTTCTTTGTGCGCACTACTCAATTTTCTTATGTTACATATCGTTTCCATTTAGGAGTTACATTTATAGTAAGCAAGTTTTTCTAAGAATTCTTGGAATGTTTCACCAAATTTTTTTCAAAAGTTCTCTCTTGAGGAGCATGTATTTGCAGCACAAATGACCCTATCTTTGTGAGTTTTTATTGCTTAGGGGTTCTTTCTGTCTTCTCATAAAGGGATTACTAAGGGGTGCTTCCTTGTAGAAATTTTTATAAGGACCTGAGAAACACCATTTGGTAACCAACAAATTGAGAGTTGAATGTTCTTGAATGCAAAAGGCAAAATGCCTAAATATCTTCTCCTCAACTCTTGTTGCAAAAGTGAAACAAATGTAAGCATCTATTTCTTTCTGGTTTATCCTCAACGTCTATTCTTGAGAGAAGTTGGTCATGGTAAAAGCTCTTCAAATTCCATAATCTTTAAAACTTGGAAGCACTCTAGATCATACACCGAAATTCTATCTTTTTATTTGCCATAAGCACACCTATATCACCATGATTAGGTTGGTTTGCACTCATGATGTTTTCCACTATTTTGCTCACTATAATTCAAGAATTTATCTAAAAACTTGCTTGTTTTAAATCTCTCCTTGTTTTGGGTCCCTAGCTTTGGTTGAGGACAAACAAATAGATAAGTGTGGGGGAGTTGAACAGTGCGCAAAAAGAAAAAAAAGGCGCTTCCCCCACACTTAAATGGGACAATGTCCTCATTGTTCAACGAAGCGTAGCTCGAAGAAACAAACAGAGGACATTTTCGAAGCACTAAACATAGAATAATAGCAAAAAGTGTAGGATTTGTATTGTGTAAAGCTATAGAGAAAGGTGAAACAAGTTCTTCATTGATAAAGATGAGTTGTTTGCGGACTTCCCTCACACTTGCAAGTGTCTGGAGTTGTAGAAGTGTTGCCTTCGACATTGGAAGCCGAGGGTCCATGAAATTTTTTCGCAAGAATTTCCTTTGAAATATTCCTAACTCATCCCTTAGGGGTATACTTGTTTTCAAGTTCTAAATTTACAATGCACAAACACAAACTAGGGCGCAAAATGTGATTCCGAAAAATGCTCAAAAAGGCCATTAAAGTTGGATATCCAATAGTGGACTCATTCATGAGTCCAATAATAGAAAAAACATAAGTTAAATAAACACAAGAACAAAGTACTTAAAGGGAACTGACCTAGGACATTAAAGTTAAGGGAGTGCAAAATGAACAACTAAAAGATTATCCAAAGCTAAACAAAATGTTTCAGAAAAAACAAAGCTCATAAACCCAAAGCCCGAGAGGACACTACTAGGGAGGTGGGCCACCGGACCGGACCTCCTCCTGTAGGCTCCGCATCTGTGCCTCCATGCAATGCAGATAGGCTTCAAACTCCTGACACGAGATAGTGTCAGGAGGTGGCGGGGGTTGAGCAGGAAACGGGCCAGCTGTTGCAGAATGGTCATTGTGTTGATGGCCCTGAAGAAGACTCCTCGCTCTTGGGGGGCTGAATCTTCTGTGAGCCATTTGTTGTTCGCCTGAAGCTCATCCTTCTTAGTAATGCGAGTATGAATGAAGAAAGGATAGCCCAGATGCTAAGTTTTCTTCTTCTCGATCATATGAATGAGGTGGTTGAACATCAAGCCGGGCAAAGAGAACTGAAGGTCGGGGTCGGGATCTACCACGTAGTCCATCATGAAACAATCGGTGGCGTTTAGATCTTTGCTGTCCCGAGACAAGACATTGTGACGGACCAGAGCAAAAATGACTCGTTGGACGAGATCTTGAATCATATTTAAGGTCATTGTGACCCAAGAATATGTCTCTACGTGGTTCTTCTTCCTTTTGGTGGTTGGAGGCAAAGCCAAATAAAGCCAACGGTGGTGCTGGAGGCGTGAGTCATCTATGTACAACGAGTGATGAAAGTCCTTAAGAGGGGGCTCCAAGAACTTCAAGGTCTGGGTGATTTGAATTATGCGTCCTCCCACAACGAGATGACCTCGCTATTCTGCTTCTCCATCATGGCATTGGCATAAAACTCTCTAATGAGCTGGGAGTAGAATTTTCCACCCATAGTCAGAATGTGCCCCCAACCTAAAAAGTCAAAGAGGGGCTGGAGCTGAAGATCGTCGATGATGCTCTGGTCAACCTCTCTCTTCTGCACTATTTCTCTACGGCGCTTGCTATGGAACCCCTGTTTGACTTTTTGGGGTTGGGGGTTGACATTGGTGAGTGCTCTCTCTGTGTTCTGGCTGGACGATGCCACAAAAACAATAAAAACAACAAAAAGAAAAGACAAACAAATAACAAAAGGCGAAAAGTTAAATAGAGATAATGAAATAAAAGTGCAAAGGATGGCTAGACAATATTCATGAACAGCAAGTGATAGAAAGGATAAGTTCACTTCAAATGAAAATTTCGGCAAAGTCTCCGCATAAACGATATAACAAAGTATATAAATAAATGCAAGGAGTAGACAAGTGCACCTAATCAATGTAGTATAACAAGTGTCGTATCCACAAACAAATTGGTTCTATCTCCCTAGTCTCGGTAATTAGTAATTGAAACTAAAAGCACTAAATGAGGGTTTAGCCGGCGGCAAGCTTGATTGTTTGGGTTATCACTAAGTAAGAACAACAACTAACTAAAATGGTGTTTTGACGGATTTGATAGAAAAGTACTCTAGGATAGCGGGGAATCATGTAAATTACTTAATTATACTCATAAACACACCTCAAATTAATTGTCTATAAGAGCTAAGATAATGATTCTCTAAATCTTGGATTAATCAAATTTTCCAACTAGTCAGACCTCTTAATTCAAAGAAGGCTAGAGTCAGTAGATATCATTAATTTTAAGCTCCTAACAAAAGCCCTAAAAATTTACTCCCTAATTGAAGAGATGCAAAAGTTAGGGTTCATCTCCAGTTTGTCCCAATTCTAAGCTCAAACCCTAATTGTGCTAGCATCACAATAAATGCAATAGACAACCAATCCAAGCATTAATGGAGAAGAAACAACTATCATAAATGAGGTAAAGCTTAAGCATTTAAGGTTCAAATCCCATCCTAGAGCACAAATGAAGTCTACTCAAACATAGAGAAGAGAAAACAACAAAAAGAGTAAGAAGCCATTAACGGAGCTTAGAAGCTTTGGTGAAGGTGAGCTCTTCCTTCTCTTCTTCTTTCTCTTCTTCTTGGCTCCTATTTTCGCCTCTCTTTGTAACAGCTAAAGCACTGCTTCCAAATGACGATAGTGCTCCTTCATATTATGGTTGTAGACCAAAATATCATCAAAGAACACGTACACAAACTGGCAAAGAAACGATTTAAATACCTCATTCATAACTGCCTAAGAGGTCGTCGGGGCATTGCGCAACCCGAATGACATTACGAGAAACTCATAATCCCCTCATGTGTGTGAAAAGCTGTTTTGGGAACATCCTCTTCTGGAACTTTGATTTAATGATACCCAGATCTTAGGTGTAACTTGGAGAAAACGGTTTGCTCCGTAGAAGCTCCTCTATCACCGGTATGGGAAACTTATATGGAATTGTCACCTCATTCAATGCCCGATAGTCTATATCCTTCTCCTTTGTTCTTCTTGTGAGCACGACCCAACCGTAGATGACGACTCATGACGACTCAGTGGAATTCATGGATCCGGATGAAGCAGGATACGGCCCGCGAGTCACATGTGGTTTCAACCCGTAAGAGCTAGATGTTCCTTCTCTCCACATGGGCACGCTCGTCTTCTCCATTGAGACGACCTGTTGACCACCGTCTGTGAGAAGCAGGGGTTTGAGCCAGACCACGACGAAGATTTTTCAACTTGGTATTTGGAGATGCGATCCATCGCTGCATTTTTGTCTTCAACTTCCTGGGCGATTTTCATCATTTCACGCAGCAATTTTGGTTTAAACAACATAACCCCAATATGAAGCTTTGGTTTCAACTTTCAAACCTCCCTTGAAGATACTCTTATAAATCTCATCGGACAAGTTAAACTTTGTGGAGAGTCATTCGAAGTGTTGCCGGTACTACAGTAATGACCCACCTAGTCGGGGGGCCATGAGTTGGTCCATTTGACTCCCGGTGGACACGGGACTGAATCTAAGTATGAGAGCTTTACGGAAGCCTTCCCAATCGGTTGTGCCCACATGATCCTCCAACCATGAAAACCAGTGGAGAGCTTCCCCCTCCAAACAAACCATGGCAGCCCCCACACGATCTTCTTCCCGAATTCCACATACCGCAAAGTACCTCTCCGCCCGACAAAGCCATCCCCGCAGGTCTGTTCCTTCGAAAGTGGGCATCTCCATCCTTCAGACACGCAGAGCTCTATCTTTTTTGTTTCTCCTCCCTTGTCCCCCATCAATGAGCGATGATTCATTGTCGAAGAATGCTTCTCTCCTCTCCATCATCCACACCACCGTGTGCAGATCCTGTCGCAGTGCCTCCAACGAAGAACTCAGGTTAGCCACCGTGTTCGTCATCTCTCCCATTTTTCCTCTCAACAGTTGTTCTTTTTCCAATGTTTTCCTTTCTCTCCGTTAGAGTAATGACCATCCAGAATCATAGCTCTGATACCACTTTGATGGAACCTGCTCATAGTCTAATAAGAAGCCCCGGTAATAGACAAAGCCAAAAGCACACTGATCTCCATTGATAATTAGGGATACTATGAAACAGTAGTAAAGGGATAGTTCAGGGTGGAGTTTCCCTGCCAAAAGGAGTAAATCAGGCAATGCTTGCCAATTTGCACAAGTGGCCAACAAGATGACTATCAACGATTCCCTACTCACACTACTACATTTCCTTAAATAGCTATTCACTAACACACAAGGCCTACAGCCCACACACACACACAACAATGCACACCACCGTTCTGGTAGTCGACCAAGCACTACCCTGACACCTCACCAGCTGGCACCTCACTCCCTAGTGGTCCCTATTCTTTCTTTCGTACGTGAGTACGTGAACTGTAACTGCCTTGGTCCCCCTCCTTATTTCCATCACACTACATGTCTTGGAATGACTTGTTGATTCACTCAAGCTGCAAACTTGAATTGTGGCAGTGCTCACGTCTCACATCTCATTCAAGGAAACATTTTTTTTACTGCTCTAGTTCGCACAACTGTTTATGGAATTTTTACCTGATGACTATGCATTGTTATGTTTGTGCAATAGTTACTCTACTGATTGTATGAACACGGATGGCTTGTATGGTAAGGGAGTAGAATTATATGAGAATAGGATATTTTCTCTTTTGCTTTGATTATTTCATTCAGGTTTGGTAATGAGCATGGAACAGAAAATGAGACTCAAGTTCTGTCTATTCCAAAACTTGATTAGTTGCTGGGTCAGCAATACACCTTTTTCAGTGGAATGAAGAGAATGAGGGAATGAAAGCAGAAATGTAGTTGGAGGAGGAAAGACAAACTCTAAATTGACTCTTTCATCTGCAGGTATCCAGGGTGTACAAGGATAAGGAGCATGTTGAAGTTGAATTCATGGTTAGTTACCTCCGCACTACCTTAAGTGTAAGTAATAGCAACTTCAGACCCATGTGACAGCTCCTTGCTCTTGATTGGAATTTTAGGTTGGACCTATCCCTGTGGATGATGGCATTGGCAAAGAAATAATTGCTCTTACTACAACTTCCATGCAAACTAACAGAACATTCTACACGGATTCAAATGGGCGTGATTTCTTGGAGAGGGTAGGATGATGCATGACCTAATTGCCTAGTGCTAGGCCTAGTGGGTACTTGTAGGAATATTTGAACTGATTATGCCTTTTCTCAAACTCTTTACAGTTCACTGAATTATACTATTTTCCAGTTCTTATTTTCATCTACTTGTTTTTTTTCTGCTCTTGTTCTTCCTGGAATTTTCCTGAGCTAGCATTATTATGGCTTTGCAGATTCGGGATTTTAGAGGAGACTGGGAGCTAGAAGTCAACCAACCAATTTCAGGAAACTATTATCCGGTGAGTCCGTTAGGGAGTAGTGCATATTTTAAGCTTTTCCTGCTTATTCAACCTTCTCGCATCCTTTCATTATTATGCTCGTCCCTTTTGTTCTTAAGCTTTATTAAGCATCAACTTTCATGCTTTCTTGGGTATATGCTTCCAGATATTTTTTCCACCTAACATATCCCCTATTTTATGAAATCTCATCTTCGTCCATTTAATATTTTTGCCATATTCTGCACTTTTTAAAACAGCTTCCAGTTGGAAAACTCAGAGATTTGTTAGGAATTAACTTTAATAATCTACATCTTACCAATGCCCTGTCTAGAATATGATATCTGATTATCAGAATCTCCTGGGAACTTATTTTGCAGGAATTATTCTCATTTGCTTGGACTCTTGTTTTTGTCCTTTTTACATATATACTTTACTATCTTTTGACCGGCTAAACATCTGATATTTAGTTTCTTAAAATACTACTTTTTTTTATAAAAACACAAGTTTAGTATGCAAAAGTTCATTGAACCTTGCCATCATGATATGTTTGTTCGCAAATCTGACTTCTGTTATTACTGGTTAATTACATCATTGGAATCCAATATGGAGGATGTTACTAAATCTAGGAAAAGAGTTAGGATAATTGAATATTATATTTTTTATTTAACATATCAAGGATTCGATTCATTGTCTCTTGAAATTCTGGACACGAATTAGCATAGGAATCAATTAATTTAGGTAATGGGTTCTTTCCTGTTAAAGACCTCTTCTTGAGTAACTAGTATCATATTTTGATGATTTCACTGCTGTTAAGATGATCAGTTGAATAATGAGCATAGTATACTTTTCTCTCAGAAAATCTGTCTCTAATCTCGAGTCTAGCAGTAGGTCAGTATTTATAGACTTGCAGGCCTCGGTACAACTTTATACTTGTCTTATGTGGAAGGGTTTAGCATGGTATATCGTAGGAAGTGGAAAAGACCTCTTTTAGGGCATTGCTGGCATCATATGTTCCTCATTATTATCTGGAAAGTGCGTTACTTTCTAGATAAACCTCGCATGTATGTGAAAGATGAAAGCATGGAGATGTCACTCCTGGTAGATCGTGCAGTGGGAGGATCCAGCCTGGCCGATGGCCAGATAGAGTTAATGCTTCACAGGTTTGTCTCCTTCTGTAAGGGTTCTAACAGTGTACTTTGGGAGGCTAAAAATTTTTTTGACACCCAAAATTGTTTAGGGGGGCTAAAAAATTTTTTGACACTAATTTCTTTTAAACTTTATATTATGTTGTATTTTTTAAAATTTATAAGAGTAATTTGACAAATTTTCAAAATTTTCGGGGGCCTGATTCGTGTCACATATGTATTGTTGACCTGACTTGTTTTGGTCTTTGGTATCTTTTTTATACAATAGGAGGCTGCTACATGATGATATTAGAGGTGTTGGAGAGGTCCTAAATGAAACAGTTTGTGCGGCTAATGATGAGTGCAAGGGTTTGACGGTAGGCTTGCTTTATGGGTTCTGCTTCACTAGCTTGTTTAATCTACTGCACCTAAGGAACACTTTTGATTTCTGTATAGCAACTTTAGTATGCAAAAGGTGATCAGATTAACCATTGCAACAGGTTATCTACCTCCGTCCCCACTTGATATTCTGTTTATTTTTAGTACGTTTTTCCACTTCAATATTAAACATATAAGATAAAATAATTTTATAAAATAAATTTCTACAACATATAGTTTTTCACATAGGATTCCAATATAAAACTTAGATTTGTAAATTATATCATCTGTTAAATATTGAAATCAAACGACATGTCTAAATAGTAAACGAGAAGGTCAAACAGGGACGGAGGGAGTATGTGGTAAAATGGTGACATTGTGATCGTGCAGATGCTAATTAAGATAGCTTTGTGTCGGTCCTGTGGAAAAAAGGGAACTTTTGACAAAAATACAAATATAGATTGTCCAAAGAGTTTAGTAACTGCATCAACTATTATATACGAGGGAGTTATGTTTGAATATATGGAAAATGACGGGGAAACACGGACCACCTCTCCCCCAATCTGCATCCTTCTGTTATTATACATCACAGTTTGGTTCAGAAAATATAGAATCACGTCGGATAATTTGTAATTTTGTCTTCATGCTGACCTTGTCTTTTCGCAGATCAGAGGCAAGTACTTCCTTAGAATTGATCCCATAGGAGATGGTGCTAAATGGCGAAGAACGATGGGACAAGAGATATACTCTCCTCTTCTCTTAGCTTTTGCTGAGCAGGTAAACAAAGAGAAAAAGACTTCATATTGGTAGAAGGTAGAAACGGCTCCTGTTTTACTGAGCGACAATAGCGCACTCAAAGCTTTCGACTCTATGACAGAACGGAAATGACTGGATGGATTCCCATGTGCCTGTATTTTCCGGCATTGATGCCTCTATAGTCTCCCTGAAAATGTTGCTCTAATTACTCTACAGGTAATCACATGTTCTGTGCACACCTGCATGTTTCTCTAGCTACTTCATTTTTCAGGCTACTCTAAGTAGAAGTTAGAAATAAGACATTTCCATTTTATTTTATTTTTTGCTAAATTCCCATGTATATTATGGCACTCAGGAACTCAAGAATGGAGAAGTGCTGCTTCGACTAGCTCACTTGTATGAGGTACTAGCTATCTCTTTATTTGAAATTTCTGTTCCTAAATGGAATGTGTTGTTGACCTGGTTCTTTGTCAATTTCTTATAGTTCCATGTGCTTTGTATTGTAACAATGATGCAATAATTCATGCTGTTGGCATGTAAAATTTTGGGCAGAATGGAGAAGACAAGGATTTATCGGTAATTGCTAGTGTTGAACTCAAAAGGCTTTCCCAAACCAGAAGGTATCTTTGGAGTCCCTAATTTATTACTCGGTGCTGCTGCCTCTGTGGCATGATATACTATGACATTTCTTCCTCTTCAGATTACCAAACTAAGAGAGATGAGCTTATCCGCCAATCAAGAGAGAACAGAGATGGAGAAGAGGAGGTTATCTTGGAAAGTGGATGGTCCATCTGAGGAACCAGAGATACGGAGGGGTGGGCCAGTGATCCTGAGAAACTGGTAGTTGAGATGGCTCCTATGGAGATCCGCACCTTCATCCTGGTACTCGAGTACATAGAAATGTATGGCCAGATGTGATGATGAATCATCAATCTTTTAAGTGGTTGATGAGGATTCCATAGTACAACTGCTATGGTGCGGCTCTGGCCAATGCGTAATTGTACGTGTACCTTGTATGTATATAATATATGGGAAATTCACAATATTTGAGTTTGTAATTCATGATATAGAAAGTTGTCTTTAAAATGTTATGATTTGAGTTTTAAATTGATAAAATGTCATTGTCCGGTAATGGATATTAATTTCATTGTTAATCTTCTCTGGACAATGATCAAAATGTTCTGATGGAAAGTTAATTTTTTTTAAAAAATATTTATTTGCGTTTATTGTAAAATGGTTTTTTTTAGTACACAGAATATCCTTGTTTGATTTTATAGTTTATAATATGTAACTATTTAAAGTTTATTTGTTTATAAAATGTCACTGTTTGAGTTTTTATGTTCATTAAATGTCGTGTTTTTTTATAGATGTGACCGTTTTTGTTGTAGTTACCATTTTTTTGATGTCTAATGGTTAGATGTGAAAAGAATGTGTAAACAGTAGTGTAAACAGCTACAAGCACATGATTTTTTGAGCATTAAAAAAACATCTTTTTATATTGTCTCGTTTCTTCTTTATTTCCTCCCTAATGTTATTGATAAGATACTCATCAACTGTCTTGCTCTTTTGATGTGAAGCTTCAGAAAGAGCAGATATAGCAGTAGAAGTTGAGGCTATATTTGGTGTAGCCAACTTGTCTTACCTAGGATGAAGAGAGTATCAATGTTGCATCACCAGTGCCCATCACTTGAACAAATCACAAACCCAGTAGGGTAGTATGTCCTTTCTACCGATTTTTTTTGCTTGAAAGAGTAGATTTGATGGGACTCCACATTTGCAATGAGTTTGAAACTTTTCATTGATTGTAGTTGTAAACATGATCATGATTTTAGTATAGTGTTTGTGCTCTATTTACGTGATAAGAAGTTCTTTATAAAGGCAAAAAAGAGTTGTTGGACTCAAACTAGTCGTTTGAACTTAAAACTAGCTTACGAAAAAACAGGGGCATTTTGTGAACATAAAAAACTCAAATAGTGGCATTTTATAAACTACTAAACTTAAATAGTGGTATATTGTAAACTATAAAACCAAACAAGAGTATTTTGTGTCTCTAAATTTTATTTTAAAAAATAGTCGTTGCACAATCGAATCACTACAATTAAATAAATATTTTTAAAAAAATTCTCTTTTTGTTAGGGGCATTTTGGTCATTGTCTATTAGAGGGTTAACGTCGAAATTAACGTCTGTTACCGGACAGTGGTATTTTATGAATTTAAAATTCAAATCGTGACATTTTAGGGATAACTTTCCAAAAATGGTATATCGTGAATTACAAACTTAAATTGTGATATCGTGAATTTTTCTAATATATATGTAAATAAATGAAACAAGGTGGTTGGCTTATCGTGCTATGCAGACACTTGTAAGTAATATAGATAGGAGGTTTGTTTCTACATCTATTTTCCTCTTAGTTTCTATGTATCTCCAATCCTTTAGAGTAGTAAATGCATATCTAATGGCAAACTACCAGACTAGTACTCAGTAGTTTGTGGCTGGTCTTAGGTAAAAGATCTTAACAGATTTGTTTATTTGATATTAGTTTGATCTAGATAATAACTAAACATGATAGAGAATATACAAGTCATGATTTATGGCTTCTTAATTGAGATTCTTTGGGTTTGTAAATAAATTCTTTAAGAAAGAATCTTTGTATAGTGGTTATGAGTTTGTTAGATTTATCTTTAGTATATATAAATAGGAAAAAGGTAAGAGGTTGTAGTGCTTTTTTTTTACAAAAAAAGAAACCCTTGGGAGAAGAGTCTCTTGTTGATGCGTTGTCTAAGTATTAGATGTTAGTGTGATGGTTCAAGGTGTTGAACATATCATGTGAGGATCTTTCAAGCTATTAATAATGAATTGTAATGAAGTTTCTCTTTTAAGTATCTTGATCTTGTTCGTCTTAATATATCTCCTCTATCAGTCTCATATGGAGTCTCTTAGATTCTCACTATACGAACTTACAAGTAGTATCAGAGCATGTTTACCTATTAACGTGGCAAACACTTTAAGGTAGATCGTCAAGATGAGTTCGTATAATGTGAAAGCACCGAAGTTGACAAAACTCAATTACTCCAAATGGTGCAAAGAGATGGAAGAAAAGTTAATGTTCGTGAATACAAGGTTTGGAAGGTGGTTACGTAGGGAGATTACAAGCATACTATTTGTGTTGATGGCGTTAAACAGGATAAGTCTGAAGATTAGTGGAATGAGGAGGATGAAAAGTGTAACACCCACATGAGCAACTATCCAACAACATAGCTCCCAAGTCATTTGGGCTTGAAAACTAGCCACCTTAAGCCCTTTATCCTCACTTGAGCCTAAAAGTGGAAGACCTTGTTGTTGTAGTCAACCATTATGTATCATTATAAACCACTCACAATACTACTCATATCCCAAAGTGACAAGGAGTATTACATACTCCCCCAAAAAAGAACGCGACGTCCTCGTCACAAGCCTAACATCCAAGTCCTATGGACCTTCTCGGTAAGTGTCGGGTAGCTTATCCCGGCACAGTCCCGAGTCAGCTCTGGTACCATTTGTAACACCCCATATGGGCAATTATCCAACAACCTAGCTCCCAGACCATTTGTGCTTAAAAACTAGCCACCTTAAGCCCTTTGTCCTCACTTGGGCCTAAAACTGGAAGACCTTGTTGTTGTGGTCAACCCATATGTATCATTATAAACCACTCACAATACTACTCATATCCCGATGTGGGATGAGGGTATTACAAAAAATAACTGAGCAAAAACAAACAAGCCCTTCGAATTCTTGTTTCGTCTCTTTCTGAGGAAGATTAAGGTAGAGTTTTGAGAATAAGAACTGCAAAAGGAGTATGAAATTTCCTAAAAGTTTCCTATCATGGAACTGAATCAATTCGAAAGGCTAAAGAGAAAAAGTTCAAACAGGAGTTCAATAACTTCAAGATGTGCAAAGTTGAGAGTCTTGTTTTGGCTATAGAAAGATTTAATCAGGTGTTGATGGAGCTTAAGACAGTTGGGGTTTTATACAACAATGAGGATGTGAATGAGAGATTTCTTGAAACACCTACCAAGAATTGGCTTAACTACACCTCAATGCTGGAAAAGATGAAAGAATTGTCCTTTATGTCTTTTGAGGGTCTGTGCTCAGATATGGTTGTAAATGAGAGTAAAATGAAGGAGCAAAGTCTTGCTAGAGTTATTGTCGTGCGAAAGGATCTAGCATTCAAAGCAAAGAAATTAACTGAATCCTCTAACTGGGAACTAGATGATGAACTAGAAGCTGAAATGACTATGTTGGCGCAAGGACTAAAACACATTCTTAATCGAAAGTGTGGAGGATACCAAGGTGGCGGTAATTCAAGATGTAAGTATGACACAAGCGAAATAGTGTGCTTCCGTATGGGGTGAAGAAGACGAGGAACCAGACAATACAGAAAGTACAGAAGCCCATTTTAGTATGACGGTGATTCATCGCTCTCATGCCGACGTTGCTAAATATGATGAATCCATTGTTTAATGGCTGGAGATAAGGTACTACAATCCCTTACAAGGGATTAGGTAAGTTCTTAAAACTTGAACAAATTTGAGAATTCCACTAAATATCAAGTTTTTGACATGTTGAAGAACACACTTTCAAAAATTAGAGTTTTAGAGGAAAAACAAGAAACATTTTCTGAGTCTGATACTGTAGTTAGTGAACTACAATAGAGATAACTAAATTTTGAAAAATAAAATAAAGAGCTGGCATTTCTGTTAGTCTTAAACTCAGCTAAGATTGTTCAATCTATATTTGCTGCACATATTAGTATTGAGTTGAGTTCTATTCCTGAGTGGGCAGAAAAGGAGATTCAATCTCTTAAATGTGATAATGAGTGAAAATTGAAACATAGGACATGCTGATTACAAAGGCAGTGTAATGCACTTAGCAGAAAATTAGATATTATGACTTTTGGAAAATCCTGCTTGGTATAAAGGAAAAGCTAAACTTAATGAAATGTTAATGAAATGATAGGCAGACCTAATGAGGGACGTGCTGGTCTAGGGTTTCATGGTACTATTTGTTCATCAATGACTAATATCCTGCCTCCGAAACAAAATTCTCAGACTAGGGCTGATCCTACCAGATATCTTAGTGTTGCTAATTAATGTACTTCATATACTCTTGATATGAATGTTGCTTCACATGTCAGGACAGAGTGTAGTTGTTGTCATGTGTTTGGTCACCATATCTGTTCATGTTATAAGCTTCAACGCAAGCATGCTCGACTTGCTCAGTCTAATACTGTTAAATATGCTCAACTTTATACAAATCATTGGCGACCCAGAACTCAATGGGTGCCTAAGTGACACTAATTTTTAGGTATTTTCTTTCTCAAGATTATACAGACGGTTCAAGTTGGTGGCTTATGTATAATGGATGTTCACACCATATGACTGGGGGATCATACACTATTTAGGGAGTTGGAAGGGTTGCATGGAGGACATGCTACATTTGGAAATAATGGTAAATGACATATTATGTGATAGGAACCGTAGGTCAAGGTAATGGAGTAGAAGATGCTTGCTTAATAGATGGATTGGAACGTAAACCTCCTGAGTGTGTCTCAAGTTTGTGATAAAGGACCCTCAACTATCACGTTTGATTCACATGGGTTTATTGTTTCTAATATTACAACTGGTGTTCCCCCTCTTAAAGGATACAAAAAGGGAAATATGTATCTTGTTGATGTTAACTCACAAGAACTTGATGCTACGTGTTTGGAAATTTCTACAGTTAGTACTAATCTGTGACATCAACATTTGGGTCATGCTCATACTAGGTTGATAAAAAAGATGAGAACACAACACCTAGTTGATGGATTGCCATCAAACGTTCTCCATGAAGAAGGACCATGTAGTGGTTGCCTTTTGAATAAATAAACACTCATCATATGAAGAAGGACCATGTAGTGCTTTTCCTTTTAAATAAATAAACACGCTCAACACATGTTCCAAAGGCATTTGTATCTACTTCTACAGTTCTAGAGCTTGTGCATATGAATTTGGTGGGTCCTATGTGGACAATGACTCGAGCTAGCAAACACTAAATCTTTGTACTGGTAGATGACTATTCCCGATTCACTTAGATTTTTCTACTACACAGTAAGTTGGATACATTTAAGCTATTTAGAAGTTGTTGCCTTCGTATACAACAACAACTTGGCCACCCTTTGAAAACTATTAGATCAGATCAGGGAACAAAGTTCATCAATCAACAGTTCCATCAGTTTTGCGGTGACCAAGGTATTACTCACACACATTCTGCATCACACACACCACAACAAAATGGTGTGATGGAATGTAAGAATCGGACTTTGGTTGAAAATGGCACGAACTATGTTGTATGCTAGTGGGTTAGCACCAAGTTTTTTGGGAGAAGCTTTCAACACAACATGCTACATTTTTAATCATGTTTTAATTAAATCAATATTGAACAAAACACCTTATGAAGTGGTCAAGGGACGACCTCCATCTATATGTCATTTAAAAATCTTTGGGTGGTGTAGGTGCTTCTATGGGAAACAGACTAATGGAAAATTTGACATAAAAGGTGATGAAGG
Organism: Limonium bicolor; assembly: GCA_023374045.1. Taxonomy (NCBI): domain Eukaryota; kingdom Viridiplantae; phylum Streptophyta; class Magnoliopsida; order Caryophyllales; family Plumbaginaceae; genus Limonium; species Limonium bicolor. The sequence continues at coordinate 31,911,530 of CM041779.1, read as the reverse complement.
ATTTTTCTTGGGATACTCTACCACAAGCAAAGCATATGTGTCCTAAATAAAAACAGTGGTGGTAGAGGAGTCAATTTATATTTGTTTTGATGAGACAATTTTTGGATTTCGTGCTCCTCAAAATATTGATTATGAATTGAGTGTTCTGGATTCACCTGATTTTGGCGCGTCAGACTCAGATCAGATCCACCCTCTTCTCCTATCTCTTTTAATCCATCACATTCGGGGGTCAAACTCTGTTTTCCGCCTCACCTTCACAAGCACCAGCAGATGCTAACATTACTCCAATGGTAGAAGAATCTTCTTTAGATGTTGACATTACTCCACCGTTACCTCGGGCAGCTGTAGAAGATCCTCCCTCAGTTCTTCCTCCTCGACGTGCTCCAGGTGTTACATTGGATAACCTCTTATCAGATCTAAACTCAGGACGAGTAACTCGTAATTCTCTTTGAAATTTTTGTGCTCATGAAGGTTTTCTATCTATGATTGAACCCAAAAATATTAAGGAAGCTCTTACTGATTCTGATTGGATTCGAGCAATGCAAGAAGAGTTGAATGAGTTTGCTCGAAATGATGTTTGGACATTGGTCCATCCTTCAAATCATAAGGATGTTATAAGAACAAGGTAGGTGTATCATAACAAGTTGAATGCTGATGGTCACACTACATATAACAAGGCTAGACTCATTGTTCAAGGTTACAACCAACGAGAAGACATTGACTATGATGAAACGTATGCTGGAATGTATGTTGATTACCTTTGCTGCCCATAATGCATTTCCTCTGTACCAAATGGACCTTAAATGTGCATTCATGAATGGTTATATAGACAAGGAGGTCTACGTCTCACAACTAGTAGGATTTTTGGATCAAGCTAAGCCTGACCATGTCTATTTACACAAGAAATCAGTTTACAGACTGAAACAAGTTCATCGTGTTTGGTATGCTCGACTTACTACATATCTTCTTAAACAAGGGTTTTCCCATGGAAAAGTGAATAGTAGTTTGTTCTTCAAACATCAAGCATCTGACATTTTGTTGGTACAAATTTATGTTGATGATATTGTCTTTGTTCTACCTGTTCTAAGCTGGCGAAATCCTTTGAAACTGTCATGACCAATGAATTCTCTATGAGCAGTATGGGTGAGCTTACTTTCTTCTTGGGGTTACAGATTAGATAGACTAAGATTCACACCTTTGTGTGGCAAGGAAAGTATGCAGCATAATCGACTACTGAATTTGGTTTTGATTCTACCAAGCCTATGTCTACACCGATGTCAAGTGTCATTAAACTTGATTAAGAGTTTAGTGTTGAGCCAACTGATCAAATTGGGTATCATGCTATAATTGGCTCTCTGATGTACCTCATGCCAGTCGTCCTGACTTGATGTATAGTATTTGTTATTGTGCTCGTTTCTAGGCTAATCCTCGCATGCCACACCTATAAGCAGTTAAACAAATTTTGATATCTAAAGGTACTACTAACCTTGATTTGACATATCATGTAGGATCTTCCTTTACTTTAAGGGCATTTACAGATGCTGATTTGGCGGCTCTCTCACGGATTGCAAGAGTACATCTGGTTGTGCTCAATTGATGGGTACTAGTTTGGTGTCTGGTTTTCCAAGAAGCAATAATTTGTTGCCTTATCCACTAATGAAGCTGAATACATCGTTGTTGCGGCGTGTTGTGCCCAAGTGCTTTGGTTACAAATCAATTGGCTGACTATGGTATTTCTCAGTCTCCTGTGCCAATTTATCAACAATTGTTTTGTCCAAGAACCTAGTACAACACTCACGGACGAAGCACATCGAAATTCGACATCATTTTCTACGTGATCAAGTTAAGAAACCACTGTGAATTTGTTACACTATTCAACAGATTAGCAACTGGATGTTATCTTCACCAAACCGCTTCCGCGTGAAATATTCTCTCGCCTCAGTCTAGCACTGGACATAGTTAACGTTGAATAAGGTCCCTTCTTTTTATTTGTCATGTTATACTCTTTTTGTTGATTAAAATTTGGTACTTAAAAATGAGAGGAGTGCGTCATTTCAGATCTATTCATACATATAGTGAGCATAACATTTCCATGGATGACATAATTCATATTGTAACTGATTTGGATCCATTTTAAATTTGGAACATATTTTATTTGTTTCAACATTTATTGAAATTCTAACCCTGCAATTTTGCTTATAGGCTCTAAAATTTTCTTTCCTATTGTTATTTTATTCTTCACACAAATTTTAAAAACAAAAAGTACCCGCTTTTCTCTTCTTTTTTTTTCTTTTGTTTCGTGTGTCAGTCTTATACCCATTGTCTTTTCTTTGATTTTGTTCTGTCAAGCTACTTCGTCTTCCCTTCAACTTCCTCCCGTGTCACCCTAATTTTTGCTTTCAAAACTCAACCATGGAAATTGTTCCTTATAATCTTGTCTTTGATCAAGCCCATTTTCTTGTGGCCATCTCCCGAACTTCTGGCTTCCAGCCAACAATGCCAATCTCCACTGAAATCATCCTCTTCAATAAAACCCTAACTTCATCAGCTTCACACTTAACTTCTTCCATCATGTCTGAGCACATCATACCCCTTGCCGTAGAAGATCCAGCTTTACCAGTTTGTGATTCTCCCCTCCTCTAAATGTGTCGACAATTTCTCTCCTTTGGTGATAACTCCCCCAGGTTTTGATTCTGAAATTCCCACTCCAACTGCTCAACCTGAGGTCACTTCCACTGCTCCATCATCTGCAAAGACCCGTAAGTCTAGGGTTAAGTCTGTTTCAGCGGTGACCCTCCATCGACGTCAATCATTACGACCTCGACGACCACAAAACCCTCTACCGTAGACATCGATCAACATGCTGGACATAGTGTCTGGTGATGACGTTCCTCTGGCGGTTCTCCAACATAAAAAAAGGTCTATTTCTGTTGCACACCATGCTTCGACTTCTTAATGTCATCGTTGCACTTCTCCAGCTGTGTCATCTTCAACTACGGCTTCTAATGATAGACAATCTACTCCAGTTCCCTCCTCTGACACCAAAACTCAACAGTCACTAACTCACAGCTCCGATTAGACTTACAATTCCTTTCCTTGCTTTGCCACTTTTAAGTCAGAGAAAAAAATGCTCATATCGTGGTTGGCAAAAGAGTGAAATGTGTCTGGTTGCATAAGAATAAACTTTATGCAGTTGTTAGTTGTTTGTCGGCATAAGGCTGGTCTGTTGTGTTTACCTCAGGGACACACATTCATTGGAATGTCGTGCATGAATTTTACATGAATTTGTGTTTTGAGGAGGATTACCTAGCTAAGTCTAAAGTTGGGGATATAGAGATAGAAGTTACACCGGATCTGTTGGCTGCTGTTTTGGATATCCTTACTGATGTTGTAAAGGCTTTTTCTATAGAAAGCTATACTATCAGTGAAGGTCGACGGACAAAGGAGGATCTATTTGGTTATTTTGGGATTGAACCTGAAACTAATAAAATTCGATCTGCACCTCAACGCAAATTGGATGTTTTAGGTAGACTGTTACATATGATTGTTTATCAGGGTATTGCACCTCGTAATGATCAGTGAGGTACTGTTACTTTTTTAGATGTTTCTCTGATGTGGTGCCTGGTTCAGAAATTTCCTCTAAGCTTGCCACGCTTCATAATGTTTCACATTCATCATGCCATTACCCAGGCCACCTCATCTCTACACTATGCCTCCTGGTTGACACAAATCTTTCAAGACTATGGTGTGGACTTGATTGATGTGCCTTCTAAAGTTCTTGATCATAATCATGAACTTGGTAACACGATTTTGGCCAAGATGGGTCTTGGAATGGTAGAACACCAGTGGGTTGTCAAACAACCACCTAAAGTGACTGTGGGTTCGTTATCCTCTGATCAACTGTCTTCCCTGTCGGCCTGATTTAGGAAGTCCTCGACACTCTCGAAAAGGTTTAGCAATGTTTGACAAATTTAGAGAAACCCAGGGTAATGAAGAAATCTGAACAATTTTAAATTTCATACCCAACCCCGGACCTATAGCTCTTAAAATCAAAAATTTCCTTTCCATGTTTAAATGGTTAGAACTTAGGTGACGACTCTATTTAGGTTGTGTGTGTTAGTTAGAATTATTATGCTTTAATGTTATAATTTTGGTTTAACTATACTTGAAATAACCCAAACACGAATTACCTTACTTAGTAAGGAATTAAATCAAATGAAGCTAGATGGTCAACAATTAGTTATCGAAATGATCACTACTCATCATGAATAATAGGATGTAAATACACAGTTCAAAATGGACACCAAGTCATACATGTAACATCTAAACAAAGAGGGAACAACATTAAGGAGAAAATAACTCCTAAAACTAATACTATATGTAATATTCTAATACATACATCAATGTCACAAATAAAGTGATAAAATTACATGGGATGATTTACATAATCAAACCAAGATTTTAAAGACTAAAATCACCAATTTATATACACCAAGACAAATTATACATATCATATCCATATATATATATATATATATATAATTAATGTGCAACATTAATATATTGGAGTCAAAAAAAAGAAAGAAGAAGAAAAACTCTCCACCCTTGGATACAGCCGTTAATGAATTTAAAGGAGAGAAAAAAAATTTGAAAAACAAGATTGAAAACAAAAAAATGCTATGCTCGTACACCTATCTAGATCAAATAACAACTAGCTATTTCCCTCCCCACTTCCCACCAAACTCGGCTGATTCCACTCCCAAATCCACAATATATTTTCGGTCACAGCCAAAGAAGAGAAAGAATAAAGTAAGAAGAGATTAGACACTTAACTAACAAGTACAACTATAATGTAAGATAAGTAAAAGTCATCATCATCCACCCCCTCCTTCCCTCTTGGAACTCGGTTGAAATATAGTTCCAGCCCACTTTGCTTCTGGCTGCAACCAAGAAGAGAAAGTAAGAATGGATAAAAAATAACAAACAAGTACAATGATGACATACCTCTATCTATCTTCTCTTCCATTCATTCTATTTCTCTATTCTCGGCTGACAACCACTTCAGCCTCACCATTTGTCTCGGCTACATACAAGAAAAGAAGAGAAAGAATTAGCTAAGTACAAGTAGGTGCCTACTCTAAGCTTTTCTTTTCTTTTTTCACTTCTTAAATCCATTCCAGCACTCATTTCCCCTCTACCCATGTCCCTTCTCGTGACCCTCCTCCTCTCAACCGAAAGCTGTAGCAACTCTCTCCTTCTTCGTCATTTCACTCCTCTTCAAACACTCAGATTCTATGGTGTTTTGAGCCCATTATACCTCAGTTACTCCACCTTCTAACACCAGAAAAGTCACCCTACCTTCTTCCTTCATATAACCGCGGTGAAATGAGGTAAGAAAAATGCTTGAAAGCTCCATTCTTCTGCCGGTTGTGTCAAACATATTTATAGCTCTTGACTTCTCCTTGAACTCCCCTCTTTACGCCAATTGAAGGATGTTTTCCAGCCTTCCTTGAGCAACAAAACCTCCATTGGTCAACCTGCAATGACAAGCAAACGACCATGAGAATAACTAGCGAAAACATGGTGAAAACTGGTATGAAATTCACGTTTTTTTTGTTTTGTCCAGAAAAGATACTGCTCATAACATCACCTTTAAGCCTCATTTCTTTGCATCAGTGAAGGAAGTTCCCAACCCCTTCCTTGAGCAAGAAACAGTCACCGAGCAACCTGCATAACCTAGGAAAAGAAAGGTAAGAAACAAGGCTGGAACACCATTCTTTTCTCTCCTTCTCTATCCGAAAATGATCTACTGCTAACACTTATTCCACCTCCCTATGCACACTTGTTGGAGGAGTTTTTTTTTCAGTTCTCCCTTGAGCAAAACGACCCTGAAATAATTAATGACAACATGGAAAAAAATTTGGTAAAGGATCGCATGAGTCCCACGTTTTCTTCCATTGCTGTACAAGAATTAATGCACCACTATTAAACACTTCTTTAAACCCTTCTATGTACACTTACTGAAGAAGGTCTTCCCAGTTTTCTTGAGTAAAAAACATCCTGGATCAGCCAACAACAGCATGGTAAAAATCTGAACAAGTCACCTTGATCACCTGCACCACACCAACAATGACACCAAGCAAACGAAAAAAAAAACGGTGAGAATAACATTCTGTTTTTAAGCTCTTTCTTCCGATGCTTTTCATGAACCTGAACACTTACTCGTTTCCAGTCCACCAAGAATATCAACTAAGATCCCGGCAATTCTACAAGGTAAAACCTCTTCTTTTGAGCTTCAAAAAATCCATATTAAACTCCCTTATATAACTACCTAAAGAGAGGTGTTAATGAGGTTGTTTTCCTCTGCATGTGTGATGACCAAATGCGCTGCCTTCACCCTCAAACTGGCACGGTAATGGAGTCCACCACTGGAGAAGAGATCAAAAATTTACAAGGTAACTCACCCACCAGTCAGAGGTTACGTAAGATTCAAAAAAAATGAATGACAAGCAAAATCTAATGTAAACCATGCTCTGTATAGTGCCGTGGAGACTTGGAGCTGGAGAAAATTTTCTGGCGATCAAACAAGGTAATATAATGCCTAGACCACACCTTAATACTTAAACTACATGTTGTTGAAATGAGGGAGATATTACCGAGAGTAGGGAAGGATTTATTAGTGCCTTAAAAAAAGGAGAAACAATGTTTAAACCATACTTAAACATTTAAAGTTCATGTGATGAGAGTGGAGATTATTACCGAGGCTGTACGTACATATTAGTATGTTTGAACGTGAAACATGTACATAAATTTTGTGGAAATGCTAGGCTAGAAGAAGAAAAAAAAACTAAGTGTGAATGATTACTAAAATCAAGATTTTACCTTATAACATGGAGCAAAATGTTTTGAAAAAGAATTAGAGTGAACGGAACAACCGTGAGTGTTAATAATTTTTTAGGAACATTTTAATGATGTTTTGGAGCTAAAGTTTAAGCTATATTAAGGTCTTTTTTTAAGCCATGGTATATTTCTTATTTGAACCTTAAATTGTAATTATTGAATTTTTTTTAATGAGAAAAAGAATTATACATAGTTTTGGTGTTAAATGAGATTATGATAGACATAATCACCTACGAACATCTTAGGAAAATATTAGTGAGAATTATTAAGTCATAATATGATTTGAGCAAGTTATAAAACTCATAAACATTTAAATGAACAAAGGATTTTATATGGGGTAAAACTGCAATTTAATAAATTATGGGGTACAAAAATTTAATTAAAAGCCGTAGGCATTTATTTGGGAATTTACAAACATAAATGGTTAATTTTATAAAAGTAAAATGGATTAAGGGCAAAGATAGGGAATAAAAAGGGGCATTTCATAAATAAAAAGAAATGTGGGTAAAGAGAGGAACTTAATGGTCAACTTTGACTATATGAGAGGTTTGACTAATTTAGAGAATTTAATTTAACAAAATTGGAGATTTAATAAACTTTAAGTTAAAACGGGGTTTTTTTAACAGTATGGGACTATAGTGCAAATACCGAAAAATATAAGTGCTGAAATGTGATTTCTAAGTTCCTAAGGGTCGGTTTAGAATAAGGAAATATTTGTGGGTGTTTTCGGATATAACAATCATGTGATAATATATGGTTTAAGTGTTAAAATACATCAATTGTAAAACTATTAGGGTAATTGTGTAATTTCGAGAATATAGGGTTGTAATTAAAATAATAAGAATCGTGGGGCCTATTCACAATTAGGAAAAGATTTGGGGTTGATTCTAGTGAATTAATGAATTAAGGATATAATATATAATTTAAATGGTAACATGTCACATTTATAAACTTGTAAGGTTACGTTGTAAATTACCGAAAGTTAGAGCGTAAACCGGAATTAAATTAAGTTAGTGGGCTGTATGAAATCTAGAAGAAAATCTAGGTTGAAATTGAGATTTAAATAATTATTATGTATAATATAAAGTTAAGTGTTACAATTGTAAGTTTATAAAACAAAAAGGGATGAATTATGAATAAAAGAAAGTTATGGGGTGGTAAATGATTTCCAAAAAAATACATATGCATATATTAATGGGCTGGAGCGTAAATATATATACGTGTTGTGTATATATATAGGGTCGAAAAAGCCTTAGGATATGATTAAATAGGAGTATAAATTTGACAAGAATAATATTTGGTTGGTTTTGTAAATAAATGAAAGAGATGGAAAAGAAATATAATTTTTGAAAGATGTACAAGTATGGTACTACAAGGTTGGGAAACATAGGCTACAATTAAATAAGATAGGAAGTATGACAGGGATTATATTGGGTTGGATTTTGCAAATAATTAAGAAGGAATGGGAATAAGAATGTAACTTCCGAAACTATGTGAGCTGGTGGAGAATTTCGGAAATATGAGCCGAAAATAAGAATAACGTTTACAACGTATAAGTGACATTATGTCAAGATATAAAGGGATATTTCACAGGAAGATTATTATATCATAACATACCTCATAAACGCTTACATGAAATGACGAGTGGATTCATTACGAGAAATGTTACAATTCGTATAACATGACTTTTAAGGGAAGTGGAACATATAATATGCCCGACAAGTCATGGACGTTGTTATATGGTTAGAAATAAAAACGCAATGTGATTAAAATAAATATATATATAGCACCAGCTATATATTAAACGCATGCATACGTAATTAACAACTATGCACCCACGTGAGAACGGGAGCGTAAACGATATACGTAATCAGGGAGTTAAACTCCATGCAAATACGTATACGAAAAATGTATACATACACGTAAACGACCCGGGTAATATGTAAGTTATTAAAGGATTGGATTCTCGACGGAAAAACATTGTCGAATTAACAATAATGCGTACTTACAAATTGTAACGTACAATAATATTTAAATCCAAGAGTAATGAAAAATCAAGCCGAACAGATAACCGACTAAGAATTAATTGAGGGATAAGAGTTAGAAATTATCTTGACACGATGAGGTAGATTCGAGATGTGAATATTAATGTTAGATTACATTTCCTGTAGACCGGGTTGCGGGCGGCTGAATTATTAAGGATTAGAGGGTGAGCATGGTCCCGCACGCTAGCATTACTTCGGTGTACGGTACATTCTATATGATCCGAGTGTTCCTGAGGGCTTCCTCGGGTTCTAGTATGTGTGTATGCATGACAAGAGTGATATGTTTGCTATGTGTTATGGATGTGGATTTAAATGTTCATTGTTTCACGATCTTTATTGTATGCGGTGAATTACAATTTGGAAATTGTATGCGAAAAACTCGGATCGAACTGTGGATGTAATATGGAAATGGTAAAAGGAAAATAACTGTGATCTATTATATAAATCAGAGGATGAACGCAGCCTAGGCGACGTCTAGGTGAAAGTTAACGACCTTAAAGGTCCTTACATAGAGAATACACTCTACATAACCTAAGCATAGATCTTAGGTAAAGGTCACGGACCGAATTATATGGTGGAATTAAGTAAACAATTAAGATGAGAAAATCCAGGGTAGTCACGGACTACATGGTTGCGCATGGGTGATCACCGAAGAGAGGGGAACGACCGGATATGTTTCCTTCGAGGTGGAAATTCCAACGAGCCGGATACGATCGTTGGTCAGAGGGCACTACTGTTGGTGCAATGGCTCTAGCTGTTAGGCCTCTGCGAGCTCCTGACAAACTGCACTATTATAGTGCACCAGAGCGACTGCTCCAGAAGAGGAAGCTTGTACGGGTTGTCCTAACATGACGCCCACCCTAATTGAACAAGTTAAGTGAAAAGTTAAGGATGACTCAAGAAGATATTCTTAGTCTAAAATGAAATAAGAAGGCCTCAAGGCGGTGTAACGGAATTGTTTGAGAAAGTATAATTCTCGTACTGTTAATTGTCGTTGTTTGTATACTTGCTTATTGCTTGTTGTGGAATGTTATGATGATTGTATGAATTCATGTGTGTGACGTTTATTGTTATATGGTCATTGTAAATGAAAACGGTACATCATGAAATTGGAACAGCATGTTAACAATTGGGTTAAATAACTTGAGTAGTCTTAGTGTTCATGAAGGTTATATAGTTCATGCTCAGTGTTTGGCTGAGCCTATACGGCCCCCACTTTCAAAATTGAAGCGGATAAATTCTGGACGCGAGCACGGGACTTTGGGATAGTCAACAATTCGCCTACATGCGACACGGTTACTTACGTTTATTGTTTTTCGAACATTATGGTATTGAGATAGATAGATGGCTCACTGTTCTTTCGGAATTGACTCGGTTTGTAATTTTGGTCGTATTAAATCTCTGTCATCACAACGGTAGTGTAGATTGGATAATTGGTAATGTAACACCCCATATGGGTAACTGTCCAACAACCTAGCTCTCAAACCATCCAGGCTTGAAAACTAGCCACTTTAGGCCCTCAATCCTCACTTGGGCTTAAAAGTGAAAGGTCTGTTGCTGTAGTCAACCCATATGTTTGCATATAAGGAACTCACAATACTACTCATATCTCGATGAGGGATGGGGGTATTACATACTCCCCCACTCAAAGAACGCGACGTCCTCGTCGCAAGCCTAATATCCAAGTCCCATGGACCTCCTCGGTAGGTGTCGGGTTGCCCATCCCGACACGGTCCCGAGTCCGCTCTGATACCATTTGTAACACCCCATATGGGTAACTGTCCAACAACCTAGCTCTCAAACCATCAAGGCTTGAAAACTAGCCACTTTAGGCCCTCAATCCTCACTTGGGCTTAAAAGTGAAAGGTCTGTTGCTTTAGTCAACCCATATGTTTGCATATAAGGAACTCACAATACTACTCATATCCCGATGAGGGAGGGATGGGGGTATTACAGGTAACGTTACGTTACTCGCATGGGCGAGTGACGGCGGGTAACACCCAGTTTATTTTGTAGGTGACTTTTAATTACCGTTGCGAACTGACTGATATTAATGTTTGGCGCGCTAGTTTAACCGGAATTTAGAGTAGGGGTGTTACAATACCAGTTAAAAATTGAACGTCGAAGCCTTATGGTCAATATTTAAGGGTTAAAAAAACAGTGCCTATATCTACGAAGTGGTGTTTCAATTATATCTGATTGTTGTCAAGGGATCATTAAGACAATGTAGGAGAAGGCATATTGACAACCACCATTTGGCTATCATTACTCCTGTATTTGACACATTGCGTCAAACTTTAATGTTAGGTTTAAAAACAAGGACCCGAAGGACTACTTTACAAATACAGGTAGTGATTTTCATGTCTTTGTATTTTCATAATTACATAGCTTGATTTGTTTGCGCTTACACTCTTTTGCTAATTATATTTTGACATTAATTGCATCATACATGTTTTCAAGGGATCAAGTCAAACATAAGATTCAACATTTAAAGACACAAAGCCTGAAGATTGCTACTCTTTTGGATTAGTTGCCTCCTGAAAAGTGGTGTAGAGCATACAACGATGGTAGATGGTGGGGACACATGACTTCTAATCTAGTGAAGTGTTTTAATTGAGTCATGAAGGGAGCTCACATGCTACCCGTAAAAGCTATAGTCGAGGAAGTTAATGGGCTATGTTCAAAGTATTCAGACGTATACTGCATAGAGAAATTCAAATGTTATGTTTACAGAGTATTTGGTGAACACGATGAATGTAAATGGTAAGTTCGCAAGAAGGCACAATGTATGACACGGTCACACATGTATTTGAAGTTGAACAAGATGGTGATAGTACTTCAAGACGTCATCGTGAGAAGTAGAAGGTGACGATGGTTGACAGAACTTACGAATGTGGAGAGTGGCAGGCCTTCAAGTACCCTTGTTCACACGTAGTAGCTGTGTGTACTAACTCAGAGATGTTGGCATGGCTACGTGGATGACGTATATAAAATGGGCACCATGATTAACCGTTTGGTGAAGTCTGATTTAACACTCTTGGAAACAAGAGCAATTGGTCAAAATACAATGGTCCAGTCCTTGTACCAAACACGATGTTGGAAAGAAAGCTTAGAGGGCGTCCATCTCACTCTCGAATCCGTACAGAACTAGATGAAACACAGGATAGGGAGCTCACACATTGTTCAACCTATAGGAAACCAGGTCACTCAAAGAAGGCATGTCCATTTAGGGGCAGCAATTGTTAGTTTGTAAATGATCTTAGTCACTATAAGTGTAACTTTAAGTTAAATGTATTTATAGAATGTCGCTCCTATGCGGACAGGTTGTGCCTTTAGCAAGCACACAAAAAAAAGTCTGATATGAAAGTTCAAATTTTATTAAAATGCCTATTACTATGTAACTCCTGATACTTCAGTTCGTACCTTAAGCAAGCACCAACCAAAAAAAATATCAAGATGTGTTGAAAAATTCTGATTCACAATGCACCCCGAGTTGAACAGCCTACATGATGTGACATAAGACAACTAATTTTCTTCAATATGTGGTGTGAAATGATTGCACCACATTGTGGATAGCTGAAATACCCCTAAATTATAAAATACATTTATTTTCTAGTTTACGAGTATATTATATAGTTTACGAGCATATTATACAGTATTTAATAAAGATAATGCGTTTAATAAAATAATATGTTTTAAAACTATGGTAGTTGTGATTTTATCTTCATATTAATGATCCTTTTATTTCTCTAGTTAACTTGGTATATTTATTTATTAAAAATGGAGTTATAGTAATAATGATATGATTCAAATAATACTGTTGATTCAAAATACATCTATTATTTAGTTTAGTTGTAGTATATTAGTTCACAGTATAATAAGTAGTTTATGAGGATTGTACTATAATTTACGAGCACGTTATATAGTATTTAATAAAAATGATTCATTTTAATAAATAACCCGATTAAAAATACGTCGGTTATGATTTTCGATATAATAATATGATCCATGTGTATTTCGTATTATTTTAGTGTTTTTATTTGTTTATAACTTATTACAATAATGATAGTTTTGATTTAATTACATACACTATATAAGTTAGTTTTACTATATGTCGGTTACACCTTTTGGTATTTTCTGATTTTATTTAGTTAATCAATTTAAACTTTCCATATTTCCAACTCCATTTATTAAATCACCTTTACTTTTCCACATTTCCAAACTTCTAATTTCTATTCATTAAAAAGTTTAATTTTCTTTATTGATTGAACAATTATTTTCTGTATTGATTAAACAGTTTATATTCCTTGCTCTTCAGTTACCCTCCGGCCTCCTTTATATACGCCCATCTTATGTTCCATTTTATCCACTACAAGAAAAATCAGATTTAGCTACCACTGTATATCAGTAGCTAAATCATCAGTTTTGGTAGCTAAACACAACGGGCTACCGCATTTTATGATTTAGCTACTGATATACAGTGGTAGCAAAGGTCCTAGTGGCTAAATTAAAAATAGCTACCGTTTTGGAATGCGGTAGCTATTTCGCTTTGGCCTCGCTACTACTTTTCCTATATCTAGATATTGCTATCGTTTTAGAATGTAGTAGCCAAATGGCTACTAGTGTAACAGTAGCAAAATAGCTTCGAGTATAACAGTTGCGAAATCGTTACTAGTACATCAGTAACAAAATCGAGACTAGTTGTTAGCAGTAAGTAGCTAGTAAGCAAAAATCGTTGCAATAAAATAATTGGTAGCAAAATACTGAACTTGGGCACCACCACCATTCAATCAAAGCCATGTGCACTCATGTGTATAGGATCGAACCTTACAACGTATGAGTATAAATAGACCTCCATACCAATGACATATTTAATTCAAACTAGTGTGTTAAAATGTGCATAGAGCAGGAATCGATCCCCCGATGTTTGGAATGAATATAGAATGTCTTAACCATTGTGCCATGATAGTTATTCACATCATGTATAGAAACTACGTGTATATATTGAATGCTTGATACTGTAAATATAAATGGAAGTTTTTGTCCAGACATGATCAAACCAGGGATATATATAAAATTAATAAAATAGATATATGGCGATTATATAATATAACAAATTAATTTAATGCGACCAAAATAGTAAAGCTAATAAAAATTTAAGTATATTATTGACTTAAAATTATTAAAAATTAAAAAATATACATATATATCTTTTAAAAATCTTTGAAATGTTAGAAATTATACAAAAAAGATAATATATTATGTAAAGTTACTTATATAATTAAGTCTTATTATATAGTGTTACAAATACTAATATAATATACATCATTACATGAAAATTTAAACTTTTAAATAATTGATTTTGTTTTTGTAAATTTGTATAATATAATATTTTTATAAATTTTAATAGATGTATATTATTGTATAATCTTAACTAATTTAAATTGTTTTAACTTTACTATTTTTCAAAATCCTATTAAGTTGTGTGTTGTTTTGTAAATTAAAAACATTAATATATCGTATATTTATGTACGTTTTATTATAATTTTGTATACTTTTAACATTTTATAAATTTATACACACATATATACATATATATATTCAACTTCCTTTGCAAATTTTAACCTACACGTCAACTAATTTAAATTGTTATTAGTTTTAGTTTTTTTATGTTTTATTAGTTTATGTGGCTTTTGTAAATAAAAGTATCATATAGTAATAAAAACTGTATTAAATTAAATATATATAAACACACACATATATATACACTTAACTAATTTAAATTATTATTACAACTATTTTTATATTAATTTTGTAAATTTTAATCAACATATGTACTAATTTAAATAATTAATACTTGGGAATTTTCATGAGATGCCCCTGAGGTTTGACCGAATTTCACCAAATACCCATACCTTTTCAGAATTACGATGAGATACCCCTGAGATTTAGTTTTTAATACCAGATACCCTTCCGTCTATTTTCTCAGTAAATGTCCGTTAACTTTTTCAATTTCTTCCCATTTTACCCTTAATCCAATTTTTCATGAGATACCCCCACATATTTGTAACGACTACTTTCACCAGATACCCTTGAATGTTTCAAATGGCTAGTTTCACCAGATACCCCTGTAATGGGTACTTTCACTAGATACCCCTGTAACGAGTACTTTCACCAGATACCCCTGTAACGGGTATTTTCCCAGACACCCCTGCAACATAAAACAGCTAGTTCTGGTCTATAAAATCAGAAAAAACATAACATTTTGACATTATAGTTTTCGTAATCTGACAATGTCTTCCTCACAATCAAGTTACTCGGTCACTACTGTTGCTGAAGGTAGAAGATGCAATTGTGGAAAAGAAGCTGAAGTCCTTGTTTCAAGAAAAAAAACACTTCATCCGGAGTATTTGGTGAAATTCGGTCAAACCTCAGGGGCATCTCATGAAAATTCCCAAATTTTTATTCAAAAATGTTCTTATTACCGAACAGTACCTATTTTTTCTTAAGTATTTACAAAATCCACCACATAATTAATATAATGTTATATTACAGTTATATAACATACATTATGATATTTATGTCTTTAAAACAATTATAACCTATAGTTATAAATTGTTACAAATTACCAAACAACCCTTATACTCTCAGCTTTCACTATATTCCACAATACTTCCATAAATTACAAATCAACCCCAAATTATATTTCATTGTTACACCTATAATATATACCTTATATTATAATCCTTTAACCTTAATATAATTATAACCTATAATTTTAAATGGTTATAATTACCGAACAGACCCTAGGGTCTGTTTTAATTTAATTCCCACCACCTAAATTTATATATTACCAAATCTCCCCAATTTATATTACATAGTTTCCTAATGTCATTAAAACTATACATTATACATATATCTTTATAAAACCTTATATATAACTCCAAAAATTACCAAACTATACCAAAAGGTTATAAATATCATTCCTAACCTTATACTTTCTATAATTCTCGGTTTATACACATATGTTACCCATTTGTAACAATGTTATAAAATATCATATATTATACTTATATAATTCATATAAATTCCAAATTTAGCCAAATAAACTTCTAAAATTCCTAATAACTTAAGGTTTGTACTAAATCCCTTTTAGTACCCAAAGTTTCGGAAATCACAATATAACCCCCATCTTTATAAATCTTTTACAATTTAATAACATTCTTCCGGATGAAGTGTTTTTTCTTGAAACAAGGACTTTAGCTTCTCTTCCACAATTGCATCTTCTACCTTCAGTAACAGTAGTGACCGAGTAACTTGATTGTGAGGAAGACATTGTCACATTATGAAAACTATAATGTCAAAATGTTATGTTTTTTCTGATTTTATAGGCCAGAACTAGTTATTTTATGTTGCAGGGGTGTCTGGTGAAATACCCGTTACAGGGGTATCTGGTGAAAGTACCCGTTACAGGGGTATCTGGAGAAACTAGCCATTTGAAACATGCAAGGGTATCTGGTGAAAGTAGTCGTTACAAATATGTGGGGGTATCTCATGAAAAATTGGATTAAGGGTAAAATGGGAAGACGTGGAAAAAGTTAACGGACGTTTACTGAGAAAATAGACGGAAGGGTATCTTCGTATTAAAAACTAAAATCAGGGGTATCTCATAGTAATTCTGAAAAGGTAGGGGTATTTGGTGAAATTCGGTCAAACCTCAGGGGCATCTCATGAAAATTCCCTTAATACTTTTACCCTATTTTATAATGTATTAATATGTGTGATACTTTGAGACTTAAAAATATTATAATATCAAAAATATATTATGTTAGGTATATCATATATGATAAACTAAATTCTAGTAGTAGTATATAGTTTAATTATTTTTCATGAATTAGACAATTTTTATTTAATTATTGTTCTTTTTCAAATTTTGATAGCTAAAAGCTAACCAATATACTATATTGAAAAAATTAAAAAAATTTAAAAGTTTATATAAAAAGATAATATGTCCACTATGGCAGTAGCACTATAGGTTAGTATTTCAAACTATGTAGTAATCACAAGTTTAAGTTATAAAAATAATAATTTTGATACCATATTCATTTGTTGTATTCTAGCATAATATCAACTAAAGTTTATTAGCATTATTAGTTAGTAGCAATTTTGAAATTGAATTATATACATATCACACATTTAAATTATAAGAGAATTATAATTTTGCTATCACTTAAAAATATTAGCTATCATTTTTTATAATGTAGCACAATATTAGCCATAATCTCATTAACATCATTAGTCGGTAGCAATTTCATAATTAAAGATAGTAACAATTTTTATGCTTGCTAAAAATATTCGCTACCGACGCCCAAACAGTAGCAGAACGGCAACCGTGATGAGTGTTAGTAGCAATTTTATTAACTTAGCTTATCTATTTGGTAGTAGCAACTTTTAGTAGCAATTTAGCTACTAGTTATAATATTTTTCGCTACTGCTGCTTTAATAGTGGCACAATAGCTACCATGATTGAATTAGCCACATCTTGTAGTAGCTATTCCGTAATTTAGCTACCAACATTGGTAGCTAAATTGTTCTTACAAAAATAACCAAGATGAAATCAAAAATAGCTACTACTAATGGTAGCAGTCTTGTCAGGCGATAGCGATTTGGCTACTGTTAAAAAATCTAGCTACCATTGTTGTTGTCGTAGCAAAATAGACACCACTATGTTAGTACCATTAAAAATCAGTAGCAATTTTTGAAAGTAGCTACCAATATATTTGTGGTAGCAAATCATTGGTAGCTAAATCTGTTTTTCTTGTAGTGATCTGCCCATCCTCTATGTTCGAATTCTCTCTTCTTCATCTAGATTGAAAAAAAAAATCTTCTCTGTTGTACCTCTTTCTCTACGCTTGTGTGCTAAAAATGAAAAACTCTGAGTTTGTTAGCAAGGAGCAGTGCTTTATTCACCGGTTGATTGTGGTGCGAGTTTCATTCGAATTTCAGGTAAGTTACTGCGTTCACTAGATTTTAATACCTTCGTAAAAATAACATTTTATTGTGGATGTGAATTTGAGTGTATGATTGAGGTTTAAACCTGAATGATTGTTGAACTAACATATTGAGCATATTATGGTTGGTTCGATGGTTATATGATTATTTGACAGTGATTAGTCCGAATTATTGTGAAAATGTTTGTGAGATGTTATGTGAAAATGAATTTATTTAATCACCATGATTTATTGCACAATTTATTTGTGGATGTGTGGATTATGATAAGATTAAGTGATGAATAATAATATATGTCAAATAATTTTAAAAGAAGAAAAACATGGTACATGTGGGCCGTATTAGGACACATGAATGAGAAGATAAATGCGGGCCGCACTAGGACATATAAGTTTGAGATATTGTGGGCCGCATTAGGACACAGTTATCCCTATTTCTACTCCTTAGTCTTTTGTACTATTGAGTGTGCACACTTAAGGATTTAGTGGCGAGTTGGATTCCCGGCTACGTGTTGGGGTCCGGGTTACAACTGCATGTTGTACCCAAAAGTGAGAAAGTTGGATTCCCAGCTGCGTGTTGGGGTCCGGGTTACAGCTGTATGTTGTACCCAAAAGTTGAGAAATGTTGTTTTGTCCTAGCTGCATGTTGGGACAAGGAAGATAATTAAAATAATCTGACTAATATTTTTGGGTTATTAAGAACCACACATGAAGTATTATGCAATGATTGCTTTACTGTTATGTGATAATATGTGAAATGATTTGTACGTTGTTGTGTGAATATATTGTAAAAAAATGATTTCTAAAGAGAAAAAGTTTTTACAAAGTGAAGTGGTAGCTTACTCAGTTTCTCTGACTTTACGGTGACTCTTTATGTGTTTGTTTAGATTTCTGCCACAGGTGATGATGATGTTGGGGTTTGGCAAGACGGCTTCACATAGGCCGATTATTTATAATTGAATTTTATTTTAGACTTGAGACTTGCAATTTTAAAAGATTGTTATTATGTGCGTTATATTTCTTTTATTAATAATAAAGGTTTGTTAGTCAGATAATTGTATAGGCCTTAGCACTCGTTTTTTTGCGAGTGTGACAGTAATACTCCGGATTAGGTTTTAATTCCGCTGCTTATTAATATTAAACTTTAATTGTAAAAAAATTGACCAAATAAAAAGTTAGAAAATCTGGGGTGTTACAATAGCTAACTTCCTTTATAAATGAGTGTTTGCTCTAAACTCTTTGCCAATACTCTTCCAGAAACTACTACTCTTCTTTACCTCCAAAATCAAAGGATGACTCTCTCATGTTTGCTTTTATTCATCAAGTAGCATCTTAAAATGCTCAAGGTTTCTGTTTTGAACCTACATTCAGCCATAGAAATGCATATTGATATCCGGATAATCTTTCTTTTATTGATTTACAATTCTACGTCACATGTTCTCTTGATGTCGATGACCCATCCCATATAACTACGTAATAACATTTAGAGAGATTCTTTTTAGATTTCCACAACCATAATGGAGGCAGTTGTTCATAAAGAATGACGATGATATGCAGTTGATGCTGAATAATTACTATAAAGCATGGAGGCCATGGAGATGATTCAATTGTTAGTAGACTATGACTATGCGCCTTCATCAAAATCAAACTGTGGAAACTCCAACAACAACTTCGAAGGTGAAGAATCACTGTCTCTACTCTCTAGAATCTACTTATTGGCTTTATGATGACTCAGACGACTCCAGTGACTTAAGAACACCAGTTAATGATGAATAAAAGTTGTAGACTACATTTTCTACAAGTCTATGTCTAGAGTGTATTATCTTTCAATCTACGTTCTAGAGTGCATGTAGTTCTTTGATGGGTTCCATCCCCATCTCCTTAGTAGTTCTTACGTTATATTACCGTTTTATGATATAAAGTATGTCTCTCGCAACATACTTGCTAATAATTATCGGTTTGTTATAACCAATGATTCATAATGACATGACAACAGCTAATGGGTCTTTTGACTAGATGTGGAAAAAATAGTGCCACTGGAAATAACCCGTCTGATGTGACAACACGTAACGATAGAAGAAACATAGGTCCATTTCTTAGTGGCATTGGAAACAACCCATATGACGTGAAACAACTAATGGGTCTTTTGACTATGAAGTACACTAAATAGTTACACTCTAAGTTTTTGGGTCCCTTACTATTGTGTTGTCATGTCACTAAACTAGTGTCAAAGTATTTTTTACAATAATTATTGGGGTTGTTAGTCTTTATTGCTTATGTGTTGAAGTTTTTTTACCGTTGGCTGAGTTATTATTGTACCTACAGAGGCCGAATACGGCTCTTTTGCAACACGGAACCCGACACCACCATTTTTCTCTTATAAATTCCCAATTGAGGCTCCTAATTTCCCATACCTCAGCCATCTCTATCCTTCTCCCTTTGTAACATTTCTTCTTCGTTTCAACCTATTTCATCTTTGAACTTTAAGTTCAACCATGTTTGTTGAGTGTCTGCTATTTCTACATCACACACCGTCCTTCGATGTTTGTGGTTTTTGTTTTGAATCAACATCTAAGAGAAAAACAATACATCTTACTATCATTGATAACCTTGTTCATTTTTTCAAATTTTTGGTGGAATGTAACCTTGATGAAGGTGACCAGATGTTTTACGCTACTTCGATAACCTTTAAAGGATGTTGTTTCATCATCTTGAGCCATATTGGAGCCAAATTCTTATAAGGAACGATGAAGATGTGGAGGAGATGATAGAGGATTACCTCTTTAACATGGAAGCAATGGGTATAATTCAACTTCTGGTCAAATATGAACCACGGGTTGATAATTGATCATGTGTGGGTAACTTAATGTTATTTTTCTATGTTATGCAGCTCTTTCTTTGTCAAGTTGTGCCTTAAGCAAGCACCACAAAAAAGTAATGTTGAATAAATGGATGAAATTCCTTAAATTCGGTTGTGATTGTATGTTGTCTCATTTGAATGATTTTATAGGGGAATTGTATGGTGTCTCGTTTGAAACCCTAAATGCACTCAGAACGTAAAGTTTTAGAGCCCAGGGAGGGAAATAAATTAACTTGTTGGTTTACGAAAATAACATAAATAAAATATTCCTCTCCCACTAGTTGTTGTTGGAGCCACTTCAGTAACTAAAGACATCAAAATTGACAAGTACATATAATCTTCATCAAATTTAACATTATACTTTTTTGAGTACTTGCTAAAGGCATGACCTGTCTAAGCAGGAGCAACATCCGCTAAAAGTTACATGATACGACTTTCCATGGAATGGAAACTAGATGAAGAACATAATGTAACAAGAACAAATACCAACCAAAATAATCAAGGTGAAGAGGTGGTGAAAGAGTGGGTCGTAATCCAAATGGCCATGTGTATACTTTTCATACTACCGGTGCAAATATTCCAAGTAATCGGGATCGTAATCCTCACTTTGAGGTCCCAAGAGTACATCCTCCCACTCTGACACTTCTCACTTTGACGCTTCGGCCCCCTTCTTTCTTGATGCTTTGTCCCCCTTCTTTCTGGACACTTTGGCCACCTGCTTAGACGCGTCCATGACTCGTTCCTTATTGGCGTGTATGCTGCCTTATTTCTTGGCACTTGCTCTTGTAGAAGGAAGATGATGAACCTACATTTTCGTTCTTACAGGCATCCATAATCCTCACTTTGTGAAATGAGTTATAGAAAATTTTCGGACTCTCTTTTTGGATTATGGAAATGGGAAGGAACAACTTAGGGAGAATAAAGAGAAATATGAGAAGGATTGAGATGTGGGAAATGGGGAGAATACAATGGGTAATTTATAGGAGAAGAAAGGAGCCAAACACGGGTGACATTTTGCAAAAGAACCGACTTTGCCAATATGGCTCTTGTTTGCAAAGGAACCGCATTTGGCTAATGCGGTTTTGACTCATTGGTCAAATGCAAAAGAAATGTGTTTGCCAAATGTGGTTCCCTTGCAAATTGTGGAGCCGCGTTGGACAAAGTCAATTCTTGTGCATTAAATCTCACTGCTATGAATTTGAGTGTGCAAGTCATCCATCTCGATAAATGAGTGCTCAATTCAGACCATAATTGAACCGTCATAATGTGGCTAACAATGAAGCTGTTAATGATGAAGTAGAAAAACAATCTCAAGGGAAAGATAGAGGACGATGACAAGGGCATAAGTGTGGTCGGACGAGGACATGCCTGTGGTCGAGCTCCAGAACCAGCTTTTCCTCAGTTATAAAAATTGGACAATTTTATTAGCATGCCCATCTCTCAAGTGTCTATTGACACTACTAGGTTTACATATTTTGAAAGTAGCTTGAATGTGGGTGGGGTTCATCTATTGGTGTTCATACGAGTATGAACTTAGACTATGTCACAAAGTGGCAGACCTAGACTTCTCATGTGTGTCAAAATTTTAAATGTATTTTTCAAAAAAATTATCATAGTATATTATTTAGTGTTCAATGAAATAAAATAAAAAAGTCTCACAAATTTGTAACTTATATTAAATAAAAACTATAGACACACTTTTATATATTTTAGGACTTATACTATAAAAACTAAGAGTATAGAATTACCATATATATTGTTGTATTCTGATGCTTTAATTAAAACTAAATTTCCAATTTCATTCGAAAGATGTCCCTCGATCTTAAAAAAACTAGAAGAAAATCATAGAATGATTGGGGAAGCATAAAAGAAATATGCCACTAAAAAGCACGATGAAATTAAAAAGAAATACAAACATAAAAAGGATAATAAGTTAACATATGTACTTAAACTCATGTGGATTTGGATTGACTATAAGTGTCATTCCATCGAATTACTATAGTCTTAGGGTATATTCAAAAAAAACATTGCCTAGGTCATGTGTGTCATTTGACCACATTAGTCTTCATTGGGCGTGCCACTAATGTCATAAATGTGTCTGAAGTTAGAATAAATTCCACGTCTACCCATGGTAACAGCAAGTTAAAACTGTAACAAGTGAAACAAAATTTAGGACATGGAACCTGTAACACCCCATATGGGCAACTGTCCAAAACTAGCCATTTTACGCTTTTGTCCTCACTTGGGCTAAAAGTGGAAGACCTTGTTGTTGTAGTCAACCTATATGTATGCTTATAAACCACTCACATTACTACTCATATCTTGATGTGAGATTGGGATATTACATACTTCCAACCCAAAGAACACGACGTCCTTGTCGCAAGCCTAACATCTGAGTCCCATGGACCTCCTTGGCAGGTGTCGGGTAGTCCATCCCGAGATGGTCATGAGTCAACTCTGATACTATCTGTAATACCCAAATGAGCAACTGTCCAACAACCTAGTTCCAAAGCCATATGGGCGTGAAAACTAGCCACTCTAAGCCATTTGTCCCCACTTTAATCTAAAAATGGAAGACTTTGTTGTTGTAGTCAACCCATATGTATACTTATAAACCACCCACATTACTACTCATATCCCAATATGAGATGAGGGTATTACAAAACCAGGATGTAAAACTTAAGTGGACATACACACTTGAGCCTAGCTTGTGTCATCCATTGAGGAAGCCACACCCTTACCTTGTATGACTTATATCCAATGGCGAAGTTGAAGTTGATGTGGTTGAAAACAAGCAACTATGTTTTTACTCTTCTTTCTCTACCAACGCTTTTTTTTTCTATTTGTGAAGTTACTGTTGTTTTTACTTTTAGAGTTTTAGTTGGTTTTTGAAGAGGAAACAAAAGGACTTCTTATCGAGACTCTAGAGCATCTACTAAGTTGTTGTAACAAGAGGACTTCTTATCGAGTAAAATTTATTTCTTCTCTCTTCTTTATCTTTCCAATTATTTATCACTACTATTCTTCTTACTTCATTAAAATATTTACAATTATGGTGGATAATGATTAAATATTAAAATAAGAATATATATGCCAATCTATAAACAAAACTAATAGATTTAAATGTGAGGTTGTTTTAATAATCTTAATGAGAAAATTTGAACCACCATGCAATGCATTGATTTACTTTTAAAAAATATGTTTCATTTTTTTGTTTATTACTTATTTAATATGTTAAAATGTAATATAAGAAAAATTATAATCAATCTGTTTTATTTTTATTTTTATTTATGAAGAAAGATGAAGTATTAAGGGAAAAAAGAAAGATATTTCTTTACCCTTGAAAACTTTTAAACAATTTTGAATTTGTTTAATATTATCTTTTTTTAAACACTTTATCTCTTTTTTTTTTACCTATTTTCATCATTTCTTTTAAAACTCATTTTAGAATTGTTTTTTAGTATAATAATTTTAAAAATTTATAATATACTTATGATATTTACTAAATTTGTTTCTTTTAAATACTTTTTATTATTGTCAAAATCTTGTTTATAATCTATATTTTATGTCTTCAAAATATTGATTATTGATTATTGAATTTTTATCATATTTATATTTTTATGTTTTATAATTTATTTTTGAAAATTTAAAATTATTTGAAAATTTGACATTATTTTGAATTTTATTTTAAATTTTTAAACACGTAGTGATATATAGTGATTTTTTAAACTAATTTGTTAATAAATTAGGGGTATCATATCTTTTTTCTTTTAGTCAATGTTTAAAGTGAAATTTTGTGAATCAATACCAGATGTGTGACATTTGATAATTTTTTTAATTACATATCATGAATCAACTAAAAAATGATGACATTTTATAATTTTTTTTTATATTTTTAATATGAGAAAGTGCATCAGTTTATGCTAAATAGAGTACATTTTATTTCAATATTGATTGAATATTTATCTACACTAACCGTACAATATTCTTAAAAATATATATTCATATAAACTACTTTTCTTAAGAAAGTGCTCTAAAGTAGATGTAGAACAATATTGCTTAATTTTCTTTTTCCGGTGATATGGTATGGACGAAGTGGTGGTCCCTCTGGTGGTCCGTCTTTGCTAGTGGAAAGGGCAGAGGTTGACCGTGGAAAAATGAGGCAGTCTTGCAAAATAATTGACATTTTTATTTTTATTTTTTTGAAAAGACTGACATATGTATTTTATGTTATCTCAAAAGGAAAATAAAAATGGAGAAGACACTTGCCTTTTATGATTTTATCCTGAAACAAAATCCATGAGAAGTATTACTTCCATTCCGAGAGATAAGCACAATGATCGTCTTAAGCTGAGCTTGGAGTGGACCACTTCCAAACGAAACGATCTCTTTTCTCGTTTGTTGGCGCAAGGAAGCGACTTCGAGAGTAGACTCGAACTGTGGACAGTATTTTGCATTTCATCAATATCTCTCCGCCTTTCGTGCTCCAAGCCTCCAACCCAGTTGAACCTTCAAAGCTTAAAACGACTTTCTTCTCGTACTCTCACATTGTGCTGCCCGTATTTCAGGATCCCAACTTGCAACTGCCGAATATCAAGCAAATTCTGAAATTTTACATATATGATCATCCGTTAGTAAGCTTTGGGCCTTCAGAAACTGCGTCAGTAGGGCCAGAAAAGAAGAGGAAGCTGTAATTGATTCTCGTTTCGTGTTTACTGGCTGCTGCAATGGCGACGGAGTTCGCTATATCACACTGGTAATTGTTGTAGCTTTAGTGCTTGGTGGAGGTTTTGGGGTAGAATCCAAGTTCATGGTTTACAATACATCACAAGCAATTGTGGAAGGGAAGCTCAATGTTCATCTGGTTGCTCATACCCACGACGATGTGGGGTGGTTGAAGACTGTTGACCAGTACTATGTAGGTTCTAATAACTCAATTCAGGTACTTTCTAATCCCATTCAACGCTCTGGTGTTAATTCCATCGTATGAGAATAAGTGATTTAGTTTTCTTATAATTTAGTAATTTGATTCTCTCTGTTGCGGTTTCTTTGATTATATAGGGAGCTTGTGTCCAGAATGTGCTTGATTCTTTGATCCCCGCATTGCTGGCCGACAAGAATAGGAAGTTCATTTACGTTGAACAGCAAGTCTCTTCCCCTTTCCCCTTTCCGTTTTGCTTGCATCCATTGTTTTCCCTCACATAGAATTACTGTTTTTTAGGTTTTTTTGCTACATGTGTCATGCATCAGTGTGAACTTTTAACTGTAAAGGAAATGAAGCTGAGAGTGAGAGGAAATACATAGTAATGCTCCTTTTTAATTCTCTTAAGTTTATTTTCTATTCCTTGTTTTCATGTTCGTGCCTTTGGTATCGTCAATATAATTCTTTCTGCTTTATCGACTATTACATGGAAAGTTGTTTACTGATTTAGTAGCTGCGTTGCTCAAACATCTTGAAGGGTTTAGTTCTACATGCTTCCTGTTTTGTTGCCAATGATGGTTTTAAAGTTATAACTTGCGGGTAAGATCGTGCTATCAATCAATAATGATTTTGATTTGAATTTGTAGTTACTTTATCATGTGAGAGAAAGTTATGTGGTGTTCTCATTTAAGAGTATGGATGTGTTGTAGATGGTGTTCATTATGCCATCATATGACGAGAAGCTACTCCCTTTGCTGATGATGGTCTACCTTTTTTGCCACCTTGGCTCTGAGATTCAGTTAGAAACTATTGAAGTATTTCCTTATTCATGTTATTGTACCCAGAGTTGCTGGCTAACTATTGTAATCTGACTCAGGTGCTTCATCTTCTATTCTTGGATTTTGTTCTTCTAAAACATTTATTTCATCTAAAACTGCAGGCATTTTTCCAGCGTTGGTGGAGGGAACAAAGTGAATCTATGCATAATGTTGTCAGGCAGCTTGTGAATTCGGGCCAGCTGGAGTTCATGTATGGTAGTCCTGCCCTAAGATTGTCAATTCATGTTTTTCAAATCACTGACTATCAATTGACTCATTACTCTGGCAATTACCTGTGTTGCACGTCTTGTATACTATCACAAGTTTACAAGTCCAATTTTCTCTCTTTTATGCTGTTTTCCAATTGGTTCTCGTGGTGAGATACTGGGTATTGGGGCCCAGTAGCCAAACTTAAAAGAACATTTATAACTGACTCATACTACTCTTTTGTGATTCTACTGGTGGAAGGTGGATATGTTGTTATCAAGACTGATTAGCCCGTACTTTTCTTCATTTAGAAATGGGGGCATGGTCATGCATGATGAGGCAGCCCCACACTACATTGACATGATTGATCAAACTACAATGGGACACAAATTCATCAAAGAAGATTTGGGGTGACACCCAGAATAGGTTGGCAAATTGATCCTTTTGGACACTCAGCTGTGCAAGCTTATTTGCTGGGAGCAGAGGTGAGCTCAACTTCAGTAGGTTAAGGTAGTAGAGTCCCTTGATGTGAGGGAACAAATTGAATTCAGTTTTATTGCTCATGATAAGGTATTAAAGCAAGATTTAATCATGGTTCGGATCTTGGCATTTCTGGGTACCGTTTTTCAAGACAAAACTGGAACTACAGGCAAAAAGTCTGCGCCACAGTGAATTGTTCTAAAACACATGTGTATATGTGTGAATCTTGACATCTAGACTATATCAACGTCAACCTATTGGATATATCTTCTTCTGATGTGTTTTGGTTGCTGATACGTGATTCAGGTGGGGTTGTGACTCTGTTTTCTTCGGACGGATAGACTATCAAGATAGAGCCAAACGCAAAGATGAGAAGACTCTAGAAGTTGTCTGGCAGGGCTCAAAAAGTTTTGGTCCTACAGCACAGGTAATTGTATCAGACTTCTGTTTTTTCTTTGAGCTTGTCCTTTATTTTTGGATTTGGCTCCTTCAGAACGATAGAATTCAGAGCTTCTGCACAGATTTTTGCTGGTGCATTCCCTAAAAACTATGAACCTCCAAGTGGTTTCTACTACTTGAAGTGGATAGTGACTCCCCAGTTGTCCAGGTAAATATTACGTTTCCTTGGACAATATCGTATTGTGATTGTGTTCTCTTTTATATTTGGTTAATAACTTGAACCTCTTTCATGAAGGATGATATCAATTTGTTTGACTACAATGTTGAAGATCGAGTGAACGACTTTGTTGCTGCAGCAATATCTCAGGTACTTGCAGGCAAATTTCCTCTGTAAATCTTTGTTGCTTAATAAAACACTGGGCTTGTCTTATCACGAATTCAAACAATCAGTGTATAGGAAGGAAGTGTAGGCGTAGATTTGATAAACTAGATCCTTTACTTGAATCTTTTCTTTTGGTGGTCTTTGTTAGAGAAATTTTAGGTAAGAGGTAGTCTTCTTTTTCAGAACTCAGAAATGTGCATGATTTGAAACTATTCAAAAATGGTGTTATTTCTGTTTTCTATAATTTGTCCGAGAATGTTTCAGCCACATATCCATGGGGGAGGCTCTGTGCTTAAGGGATGGTGATCAATGCACATTGTAGTGTAATATATGGCCTCATTGGTTGACTTATTCTAATGTAATATGTGGCCTCATTCATTTCATAGGACCATCAAATGGCATTCAGAAGTTCTGGCATATATATATTCATTTACTGGCCTTCTATGTAATTTGTGGTCTAAGAATTATTTTTTCAATAATAGAAGAAAATTATGAATGATGATGATGTTTTGGCAACTTAATCACTAATGGTGTTTTATTAAGTTACTTCACAGAGGTGCTGCTATATCTGCTATGTGTATTCTTTGTCTTTTCTCGATTATTAGAAGAATGTCAACACATACTGCTATTAATAGTATTGTGTCCTTTTAAAACTTTTCAGCTGGGTTTGTACTTTGATTGATGTTACACAGCTTGGATGTTATAGTGATGGAGGTCGTCTTATTTTATGTTTGATGTGGCAAAATTGATACTAATCTTGCTAATTTTATTTGTTTTAACTGCAGGCAAATATAACTCGAACCAATCATATAATGTTCACAATGGGGACTGACTTCCAATATCAGTATGCACATACCTGGTTCAGAAATATGGACAAACTGATTCATTATGTCAACTTGGTAAATATTCCCTGAAGCTGTGGAGTCTCTTTTAAGTGGTTGGTTGAGATTGTGTCTGTTCCTGCTGCTCATATATTACAAAGAAATGCTCAATGATGTTGAAGAAAATTGTTGTAATTCTCTGAAAAATGGTCTGGATTTCATTTTTTAGATCTCTTGTAGATAATTGTGAATGTATTTCAAAGATATTTTTATTTGACAAATAGTGGCAAAGATTGCCAAAGATGCCAGAGAGGAATAAACTGTTCATGGCCGAGTACCTTGCATCCTTCCCACCAACATCCATTCAAGGCTCCTACACCCACCACAGTACAAAAAGAAATCCGTCCAAAACAGAAGCTTACACTGGCGGTTGACCTACACCAATACTGGGTAGACTTGTCATCATGTAGTTAGAAGATGATAAATGCATATTTCTATTGTACTGTGCACATTGGATTTATTTTTGAATTACATGCCACAGTTGACCATAATGCATACTAAAGGTTGACTAATGTGCTTTAGTTCTATCTCAAGTGCCTTTCTTTGATACTTTGGATCTTGCTATTGACAACATGGCTAGAATTATTTGGAGTAGTAACTGTAACTAAAAACATTACTGGAATCATCGCCTTTTCATTTTAAAATTGAGGTAATATAGCTTCATGACGTAGTAATGTACCCTTATCTAACTATATTAATCCAAAACTACTCTTAGGCTAATGTTGTTGTGTTATCCTTCACAATTCTTTTGATGGGTCCTATGAAATGGATGGATGTTTTTCCCAGCAAACTTTTTTTATGATTTTTAATGTTTAAGGCTATTGCCAATGTTGATGTCTTTAACAGTAGCAGATTATTTTCTTACTTTTTTAAAACTGACTTTGTTTTAGCACTGTCATGGTGATCCTTCCATTCCGTTGGAGCACAATTTTCTTTTGTTGCAAAAGATTGATGTTCCCACTTGGGCCAATGCGTCTATCTCAAACATGCTCTTAAATTCTCTTTCTATTTGCTTATTAAGGATATGTTACAAATGCTTACAGGATGGCAGAGTCAATGCTCTCTACTCAACTCCATCAGTTTATCTTGATGCAAAATATGCAGCAGATCAATCTTGGCCACTCAAAACAGAGGATTATTTCCCGTTAGTTGAATATCTGAAACCTTCGCGATTCTCAATCATAAAGTTCATAACTGGATGTTAGTAATCAACCTAAGCAAAGCTTGCTATATTACTAGGTATGCAGATGGACCAAACGCTTACTGGACTGGGTACTTTACCAGTAGACCAGCCTTCAAAAGATATGTTAGGGAAATGAGTGGCTACTATCTGGTATGATGCAATCATGGATTTTCCTCAAAAAACCAGAAATCTTACTGTTCTGACTTTTTATATGTGAATGTGTAATTATCTTAATGTGAACTCCAGACTTCAAGACAACTGGAGTTTCTTCGAGGAAGGAGTAGTTCAGGTCCTAATACAGACTTGCTTGGTGATGCTCTTGCTATAGCTCAACATCATGATGCAGTTAGTGGTACTTCAAAGCAACATGTAGCTGATGATTATATGAAAAGAATTTCAATGGGCTATGTAGAGGTGCATCTGTTGTACTGTTTCCATGCTTTATCAACATCATGGTGGATGTATATGTACTAATTGGAGATTATATCATAGGCTGAAGCAGTGGTTGCATCCTCAATTGGCTGCTTGGCAGAATCTGCACCTTCTGCTGGCTGTCAGACTCCAACTACAAAGTTTCAACAGGCATAATTTATATTGTAGTTCATTTCTGCATATCGTTTATTGGCTGTCAATCTAGTTGGTGGTGGTGACTTAAGTGAATTTATACATTTCATGCCTTAATAGGCTTCCTTTATAAATAACAAGCTTACAATAGCTAAGTTTTCAACTGGTAGGGGTAGCTTGTGGAGGACTGGTGTTTTATTTTTTTTGGAATATGATTGTGGTTAGAAGTGATGATTGGCATGGTAAATCATTATACTGACATCTGTATATAGTCAGTATAGCTATTTTTAATAGATAGTTTACGACTTACTAGTATTTTGCACATGGGACAATTTATTCTTACTTTTCGAACTTGGAACAAAATGGAAAAAAAAAAGAAATGAAAAAGCTTCTTCTGCAAAAATTGATAACCCAAGTTAGAATTGTTGGTCATAGTGTTCCATGCTTGATTCATGGGAAAAGGGGCGGTTTAAAACACAAAGTATAAATCAAAGAGAATAGATCTTGTGTGAATAATTTGGTACGCTATCCATCCCAAATCTATGCATAATTGTGATTCTATAGAAAGTTATCTGGTGGACCTTTTCTATACCGGTTCATGTCAGCGGTGAGCCTGCTGAGTATAGATAACTGACAAATTTTGTAAATGTATCCACTTTAGCGATAGCACTACTCTTGTAATATGTATTACCTAGCCTTCTCACTCATGCTTAGTTACTTCATTGAGTTTGAAGCTGTGAAATAACATGCTTGTGCTGCTTTTGCAGTGTCCACATCTGAATGTAAGTTACTGCCCTCCATCAGAGAGTGACTTGTCAACTGGGAAAAGCTTGGTATGCTAAAAGCTTGATTCTCTATTAGGTTTCTCCTTTTTTTCAGTAAATTGTGCTGCTGTTTCTTAACAAAGTGTATTTCTCTGTCATTGTAAATTGCAGGTTGTGGTTGTCTACAACCCTCTTGGATGGAAAAGAGAAGATATTGTTAGAGTTCCTGTAAGTCTATAATTAGATATAGTACAACAGAGAGGCGGTTATGCCATCAGTTTAGTAATTTGCTGCAACCAAACAGCTTATGAGATGTATAATATAATGAAGAATAGTTGAATACTTCCACAAAACATATTTTGACCTACTGGTTCACCTGGTGATGTAACATACATAGATACTTTTGTGCAAGTATTGGTCTCTCTCTGTTTCATTCTTAACTAAATCAATATATGTCAGGTCAATAATGAAAACACTGTTGTACGAGACAGCAATGGAAAAGTGGTGCAATCACAGCTCATTCCATTGTCAGATGTACAACTGGAGATGAGGAACTACCATGTATCGGCTTACTTGGGTTTAAGTCCAAAAAATAACCCTAAGTATGCACTTGCTTTCACGGCTTCTGCTCCACCTCTTGGTTTTAGCACCTATGTTTTATCTAGTGGCAAAGGCAAGTATGTTCAATGTTCATGTGCTGTTTGAATAAGCAGTGGCTCTTCTGACTTCACTTAGTGGTCGTCTAACATAGGTATGATCTTCTTACCAAAAAAAAAGATGCAGGTTCTAGATCAAAAAGATCTTCCATGTACGCCTACAAACTTGGTAGAACTTCTAGTTTTGATATTGGCCCAGGCAATGTGAAGCTTACATTTTCTGCTGACAATACCAAGCCCATTCATTATCGAAATGAGAAGCAATCGGTAGGTTTTGGCACCATAGCTCCTTTTCTATCTCTGATTCCTCTGTTCCATTTTTCATTTGCTATTCATATACTTATCATATTATTACTGTTTATCTTATCTATAAGGGTTTGTTCAATGGAATAATATAGTAGGCCTACATCTCTCAGGATATTTTCATCCTTTCTCCTAGGACAGGGTGAGGTAGTGAATGAAATTCCTGGACGTAGGGAAACATGCTCTGCTTCTGGAGAAGTTTCTTCGTGGCAATAGTTTGTTGATATAGTGTGTCTTGTGTGGTTGGGTTTCCTCAGAGAGGGGAGGGGTCAGGCATGGAATGTGTTGAGGCAACAGTCTAATCATGTTCATTATAGTCTATATATCTAGTCTTTTATCTACTGCTCGATCTAGGAATGAGTTATAGATATAAATGCGTGCGTGCACAGGCCTTGAATGTTTGTGACTATCAGTTTTTTGTTGTCCGGATGTTAATTCTCACTGTGGTTACATGAAGGTTGAGCAAACGCTGGATATATCTTACAGCTACTATTCTGGTTTTACTGGCACAGAAAAAGACCCACAGGTAGCTATTGTCGTTTAAGCATGGAATTTCCTTGTTCACCGCTGCTAGCTAACTATTTTGGTAATGTCATACAAATTATTGCAGGCTTCAGGGGCGTATATTTTTCGTCCTAATGGAACATCTCCCATAAATCCCAATAAAAAGGTATTGGTTCAGTGAAAGAATGATTCACTGTTGTCAATAAATTAAATTAGTCATTATCTAATGCTTCCCTATCCACAGGTTTCACCAACTGTCATTCGTGGACCTCTGGTGGATGAAGTACATCAACAAATTAATTCATGGATTTATCAGGTTGTCTTGGTTATATAGAACTATTTCTTGTGATTGCATGGTTTGACATGTAAAATATGGTTCCCTAGTGCTTGGTTTGTAAACTATAATGAGGGAATGGAAGGAACTACTACATGAAGGGTGAAAAGATATATGAGAATTGTTAAGAAATATTACATGTGCGCTACCAAAGCCATTCGGGATTGAAAATTAGCTCATTTTAGCCCTGTGTTCTTACTTGGGCCTAAAAGCGAAGACCTTGTTATTGTAGTCCACTCATATGTATTTATGTAAACCACTCATATTACTACATCAGGGTAGGGGTATCACGTACTCCCCACTCAAAGAACGTGACATCATCATCCTAAGCCTAATATCCAAGTTTCATGGACCTCCTCGGTAGGTCAAGGGTAGTCCATTCCAGCATAGTTCCGAGTCGGTTCTAATATCATTCGTAACACCCCATATGAGCAATTGTTCAACAACTTCGCTCTCAAGCTATTCAGACTTGAAAACTAGCCCCTTTTGTCTTCACTTGGACCTAAACATGGAAGACCTTGTGGTTGTAGTCAACCCATATGTATCCATATAAATCACTCATATTACTACTCATATTCCGATGTGGGTTGGGGTATTACAATACATGCACAACCATGATAGCTTAAGGCTCTGTTCGCCTTTGGCATATTTGATAGTATTTTTGTGGCATAAATGGGTGGGTCCTGTGTGGGTCACACGTGGGTCTTACGTTCTACTCCAGTAATATACTGCCACATATAAAACAACTACTAAATAGCCGGACCAAAACAGCTGTAAAACAGTCATGCCAACAAAGCCTAAATGTGGTAAATTGGTAATACATTGCATGCAATTGTCTGTTTATCTTCCTTTTAGTATCTTTGTATTTGTATCACAAATATGGCACTGAACCCTGATTTTCATCCATTTCATAAACTTGTTGGTGTTCTCTTTTTCTAAACAAGCCCTTAGTAGAATGCTCTTTATGAAATTCTTAATATTCACACA
The DNA here is from genome assembly GCA_023374045.1 of Limonium bicolor. Lineage (NCBI taxonomy): Eukaryota > Viridiplantae > Streptophyta > Magnoliopsida > Caryophyllales > Plumbaginaceae > Limonium > Limonium bicolor. The sequence continues at coordinate 31,877,334 of CM041779.1, read as the reverse complement.
GTACTAGGGAAAGCCAATCTGCATTCTGCATTGATTTTTGCATTTCATTATTTGTTTTGGTTGCTCTTTTGGTCTTAGTGAGGTAAATGCTAGTTACACTGAAAATTTATGTTTTCTTCCCATCCTCAAATGATCCTCTGGGTTTACACTGAAAATTTATGTTTTGCTTACTTATGTGTCTGTCTAATTGTTGTTGATATTACTTTGATAGACAGAAAAATGTTCTCCGTTTTGCGCTTTAGCTTGTTAGGTGAAGTTCTCTGATCTATACTGAACATAAATGAATTATTCAAACTCTCACTCTTTTCTCTTATGCTTATCCATGTACTCGCTGCTAGTCTAGAAAATCTAATTATATGAATCCAAAGAGTATAATGAACTAAAAAATTATCCAAGATATTAACTAGAGCATATTGACTGAAAAGAGTAATAAATCGTAAAAGGATGAAAAATGAACAAACTAGTGAACATTAAAATTTTATATATGGACACCTGTGTTCTATATTCTTGACTTCAAAAGTGCATGAACTTGTTACCGTTACAGACAAAGTACTGGACTCCAGAGCCATGGTTGAGTGTCTCAAGGCATATGTGGCCCTATTTATCTTAGTGTATTTGATCTATACAGCACAGACTTGCAGCCTAAATTGGTAGATAAACTCTCTTTGCAGGTTACAAGACTCTACAAGGGTAAGGATCATATTGAAGTTGAGTATGCAGTAAGTTATTGGCACAACTTTGTTTTTAAGCTATTTTGAAGAATAAAAGTAACAATGAACCTGATTTGTCTAGGTGTGTTGGTTGTCTTAGCAGTGCCTTTGGTGATATGATCAGCTATTGACCTATGACTGTGAATCATATTGTTGATTATTAGCTTGTTAATTGATTTTCCTTGCTTGCAGGTGGGCCCTATCCCTATAAATGATGGTGTTGGGAAAGAAGTTGTGACTAAAATAACCACTGGAATGGTGACGAATAAACATTCTACACTGATTCTATTGGGTGAGAGACTTCATAAAAAGGGTAAACTCATTCTTATACTGTCTCTGTTTTTGCTTGCCTAATAAAGACCTTCACCATCTTCCTGATCCACATAACCAAAAATAAAATGGTATTTCAAGTTTATCTTAATTTTTAAAAAAACCACTAAAGAATTATCTGAGGATTATGATATCTTCTTTATAGAGGTTTAGGTTTGGAAGTCTGAATATTTCATAAACTTGTTGCTTGAGGACTTTCATTGTAGTCATTCTAACCTTTTTTATTTCTTCAATATGGACCAATGACATGTTTGTCCTGAAGGATTTTTTTATTTTGGTTGACAGATTCGTGATTATAGAGCAGACTGGGACTTGGAAGTTCACGAGCCTGAAGCTGGCAACTACTATCCTGTATGTTATCTCTGCAAAGACTTCTACATTTGGTATCTGAGCTTATTGTCTTGCATATCCATCTTATCTTATTAGGCTAGAAATGAAAACTTATGAACCCCTCTCAGATCTGCCAAAACTTGTATGGGTTCAGAATAGGATGGTTGGTTAAATGCTGATGTTGTTTTTTGTCACGACACTTCAGCTGTATTCTTCCTTGGTTTTCAAAACTACAATCTCTTTCCTCCTCAGGTCAATCTGGGAATATATATGCATGATGAAAAGACGAGTTCTCTGTGTTGGTAGACAGGGCGCTTGGCGGATCTAGTGTCTTGGATGGTCAAACAGAAATAATGCTTCACAGGTATATTCTGGACCTTGTTAACTAGCTCAAATTTATGGTATTTGTTGATTGTGATTCGACATTATTTTACCTTGCGTTGAATTCTATAGGAGGTTGCTGAAAGATGACGGTAGAGGTGTTGCAGAGGCTCTTAATGAGACTGTCTGTGCTGATAACAAATGCGCAGGACTCACGGTAACCTGTCATTTTAGATCAGATGTACAAAGAATCTGCACACTTTTTACATGGTTGTTGTACTCCTTCAAGAAAGTTGACCAAATTGTGTGGCTTCATATTTCTTGTATGGCTAGTACGCCCCCAACTCGGACTTTATATTCCTTTGTGCTTTCCGGTTATCACATTTTTTAGATATTTACTTACAGACAATAATTTGGCTGAGCTTCTTGCTTTTTCTGCACTCTGTCTGTCTCTCTGCTATACTTGTAACAGCATAGACGTACAAGTGTAAGATTTAGGATAAACTATATACGGTATCTTTTCTGGAATTGCATTTCACGATTTTTTCCCCTTGTGATTTGGCCTCGGTAATCAAAATTTCGGTGGTGGGGAAACTGTATCTTCGAGTTGATCCCATTGGGGAGGGTGCTAAGTGGAGGCGTACGGCTGGTCAAGAGATATATTCTCCATTTCTCTTGGCATTCAGTGAACAGGTGGCCAACTAGTCTGAAGCCGGCGATGTCATTATTTTATCCTCTGTGTCATTGGCTTACCAGACTCGGGCATTTTTTTTTTTCTTTTTGGCTTGCAGGATGGAAATGGCTACTTGAGCTCTCATGTAACCACATTTTCAGCCATTGATCCCTCTTACAGTTTACCGGATAATGTTGCAATGCTAACTCTTCAGGTACCCACAAATGTTGATCATTCTTTACAAATCTTGTTGGGTAAACAAGTTAAGCTTGTTTCATCTGTGATGACCTTGAAGAAGTTTTGCATTATTTTCTGTGTAATGTTTACCTTCTGAATTTAATTCGGCATGTCTATGATAAATGCAGGAGCTTGATAATGGAAAGGTTCTTATTCGACTGGCACATTTGTATGAGGTTGGTTACTAAATTACTTTAGTTCTGGCCATCTCAGGTTCTCAGTATATGTTCATGGAACACTGGCATTCTCTTGCTTGCCATTTAACTTGTTGAAACCATGGGTAGGTTGGAGAGGACAAGGATCTGTCGGTTATGACAAGCGTGGAACTAAAGAAGCTTTTCCCATCAAAAAAGGTGAAAATTACGGAAAAAAAACTTGACAAGTATCACATGAAGGCTAAAGTGGTAGCTAGTAAATTCTTCCTTTTTTTTTTACCTGATAAATGAATCTTGTGTTGGTTGTTTGTTTTCCTTTAGATTGCCAAAGTGACGGAGATGAGCTTGTCCGCCAATCAAGAGAGGTCTGAAATGGAGAAGAAAAGACTCGTCTGGAAAGTAGAAGGTGATTCGAGCAGCAATGCATCATCCAAAGTGTTGAGAGGAGGTGCAATCGATCCTGAGAAATTGGTGGTTGAACTCGCTCCTATGGAAATCCGCACTTTGATCATCAAGTTTGCTGAATCACATGGAGAGATGTTTGATTCCTGATAATGATGAAGAGATGAGCTACATTGGAAGAGAGTGCACTTGGACTTAAATACGAAGCATACATCCATCCCATCCTGTATTAATATGGAGTTTCTGCTGCTGTCATCTAGACCTTGTAAAGTTTGTTTGGACCAAATAAGTTGGTTAAAGCTTACTAGTCTCTGTTTCGTTGTGTATGTTACCCAACAAGTTGCAACTTATAATATTCCCGGTACTCTCGATGTGTATTGTGGTCTTGTGATTTTAGTCTTTAGTGAAGCCTGTAATTCACCCTTTCTCTCCTAGCTAGCTATATATAGCTGAGTTGTCTTTAGAATCCTCTAGTCTTTGCTGTAAAGTCTCTTCCAACCAACGGTAATAAATGAGCAAGCTCCTGTCATGGAGTGACTTTGTTTCTTATTATATATAAATAGTAGACTTGTACCTGATTGTGTTTATGATATCAGAACAACCCCCTTACCTTAACGAACAGCGAACATCAAAAGGTAGCCCCAGCCCTTCCAGTATTATTAGTGCGTGGAAATTGGTCTCCTTTAATTTTTTGGATAATAGTATATGAATTACAAGATGCGGTAATTCACAGTTGAGATTGTATGATAAAGTGAGCTTCATGGAGGAGTAATTTAGGGAATTTGACGGTTGGGAGAATAGTTGGGTTGGGCGCGTATGAATAGGATCTTATAGAGGCAAAATAAAATAAGAGATGAAACAAAAAAAAAGGGGGAAATTCATGTGAACTTGTGCATGTTTGGTCGTCTTTCTTCATTTGTTGACGTTGAAATTTAGTCGACCATGAAAACAGAAAGATTGAAGGTTCAATTTGGTTTGAACAATTAGGCTCGATTTCCTCTTTTATCGTCGATTAGTAAGAACACCGAAATTTGGGTGCTGCAGGTCGCTAGCTAGGCATGAATTCACGAATTAATTTACTCTGCCATTTCAAATTCCTTATTGAATAAAAGGCATTAAGAGCATTTTCTGACCGGCCGGCGTTGCAAGATATATATATATATATTGTGTGGGGAGGGAGGAGCTGTTATTCGGATTGTAGGTAGGTTTGATTTGATCGATGGGGAAGAAGAAGGAAATAATTCGTCTGGATAGAGAAGCAGTTATTCCGATTCTGAAGCCAAAGTTGATTGATACATTGACAGCACTTATTGGTATACAATAATATATTCGGGTTTGATCACCTCTGAAATCATTCTTTTTTTATTATAATTTCTACCTATATAACAGAGATTAGCTTAATTCATTCATCAACAATATTCTATAGTATTTATGTATATGCGCGCAGAAGATGAATCGGGTAAGAATGAATTCAAGACATTTTGCAAGAAAGTGGAGTACACGGTTCGAGCCTGGCATCTTGTACATTCAGAAGATATGATGGTATGTACTATTAATTTCTTGCTGGTGATGATCCTCATCTCATGCTCATGCATTATATATATATATACTAATTGGTAGCTGTTGATGATGAAAAAATATGCAGCATTGTACAGTCTATTTGATCCGGTATATGGACTAGAGAAACAAGAAGAAACGAATACCTCAGATGAGGATATGGATGTTCTCGAGCAAAGGTTCTTGAAGTATCTCTTTCAAGTATGGACCTACCTAGCTTTATTAATTCTAGAGAAATTAATTAATACAATGAAAAGTAATCATTTTATGAGGAATAATTATTAATTCATTCATTCATTCATTCATTCATCTCTAATTAGATGATGGAGAAGAGCAATTTCAAGATAGCTACCAATGAAGAAATCGCAGTGGCACTTGCTGGGAAATATCGTCTTAACCTTCCAATCAAAGTCGATGAATCTAAGGTTTGAGATCGATCCATTTTCTCAATTATACTAACTATATATATTAATCAATTTGCTCAAATTAATTAATTGTGTTTGTATTTTCCATGATACATATATATATATATATATATATGACAAGAAACTTCTAAAGAGGTACTTTGAAGAGAATCCGCATGAAAATCTTCCATTTTTTGCAGATCAGGTACAATAAATAATATTGCGTATAATTCATTAGAATGAGTTACTAATTATATTAATCTAATTAATTCTACATATGTAATTGTGAAAAAGTATAGTACATCATCTTTCGATGCGGGATTGGAATGGATAAGATGACAGCTTACTTTCTCAACGCAAAAGCAGATACTATCATATCTCGTATTGTACAAGGTTTTCTCAGAATCACTGGGTAATTTATTTATTATAACAACTTAATTAATAATAATGTAATTAACTACGTAGTATCGATCTTTGAAATTCTCCATGTATATATAATATATAATATAAGCACTGGCTGGATGGATGCAGGCTAAAAAGTTGCATATCCTCGTCACAGAAGAGTGAGTTACCACAAGTTAAAAAGAAGAATGTTTGGAAGAAAATCCACATCAACTTGAGGATGAAGGCGTTACAGTTGAAAGAATTCGCATACAAAACATGCATCTCACGTACGATAAAATTATGTATCCCACCTTCATATATTATTTTATAGTATAAATGTATATAATAAGTCTGTAATGTAATAAGTTGATCACTTTAATTACTCTTTTGCAGTTTATGTAACTTGTTTTCAAAAGTAACCATCCAAGAACCAACATTCGAGAACATCATCGTTCTGTACAGGTACCTACATAACATAATTACTATTCTATATATGCATGTTTTAGCAACTCAGAATATTTTTATTTGCATATATAACTAATTAATTGTCAGTAAACAAAGTTTAATAATTTTTGTAACAGGTTAGCACCCACTACTGATACTGATGGTGATGGTGTATTAGATAACAATAGAGGCATCTACATTAAGCACTTCAAAAATATCCCAATGGCTGATATGGAGATTGTTCTTGTAAGTACTTTTATGAATTTTTTCCATTTTTTGTTTCTTAGTTATTTCAAACAAATTAACCCTTATCTACCTCTTCCATCATCTTCAGCCCGAGAAGAAGAATCCAGGATTAACTCCATTGGACTGGGTTAAGTTTCTTGTTTCAGCAGTAATCGGACTGGTAATTGATTAAATTTAGATCTCTTCGATTAAAATTCATTTGAGAAAATTAAATTGCTTATGAATTCTTTTAGTTAAAGATAATTTCCTTAATTAATATATATGTATGTTTTCTTAATAGGTGACAGTAGCAACTCAGCTGGCTAAGACAGAGGCGAACATAAAAGTGCTTGCAACTGTTTGTTCTGCGGTCGTTGGTTACATTTTGAAGACTTATCTCACGTATGTACATACGGTACCTCAATTAAAATTCAATTTTATTATAGCTTTTGTATAAAAAATTAATGTTGGTAATTAAAATTACATATCATCATCTATAATAATTTTATTAGAACAGCAGGAAAGTTAGCTAGCTTTTATTTAATAATTAGAAACTAATTAATTATTAAAACCATTCATGCATGACATGGACATATATGAATGCAGATTTCAGAGCAATTTGTCCGCGTATCAGAACTTGATTACAAGATCAATGTACAATAAACAACTTGACAGTGGGAGAGGCACTCTTCTTCACTTGTGTGACAACGCCATTAATCAGGAAGTAAGTTTATACAATCACATAAATCATCAATTAATGAGTTATTATGAATGATCCTTAATTACTACTTTCTGCAGATTAAAGAGGTGATCCTGGCCGCCTATGTATTGATAAAAGAAGGAGCAGCTACTAAGCAGGTAGATAAAAATTAACTTAATTTTGTGGATATGATGAAATCCGATCGTTTTAATGCTACTATAATACAAGTGCTGAGAATTGTAATTTAATGGTGATGATGATCTGAAATATAACCTGTTTAGGAATTGGATCAAAGGTGTGAACAACTTTTGAAAGACAAATTCGACAAGATATGCAATTTTGACATTGACGATGCAGTCTACAAGCTAGAGAAGCTGGATATCGTTACATTGGTAACACACTTTTTCACATCCAACTATGGATTGGATAATTAAGAAACTGAACAGATTCTGTTGCTGATAATCATCACAGGATTCAAGTGGGCGATATACATGTGCCAGCATGAAGAAGGCTAACGACATCATCGGGACCACAACAGAAGAGCTTGTCATTCAAGCCGAACAACGAAGCGCCGCCGATCATTCCCACACCCAACAACATACAACAAGTATGACGGTACTGTGATTGACTGCGACACATGAACTTTAAGCTAGCTCAGCAGCAGGCACCAAATGATGAGATTCCTTCATCCATTCATTCTCCAAACAAGAGTAGAATACTAACATCACATCTGGAAAACGCCTTGATCAGAATTCTACAACATCACAATCAGAAGAAGAAAAGAATGTGCTTACATGATGATGATGATGATGAACCACCTCTTCTTATTTACAGAATAGAATACCCTGTCCATCTCTAGCTAACACGTGTATCATACAAAACTGAACTCAATTACAGTCATCAATGTATGTAAATGTGTATTCTATTCTATATGAACAACACCGACACGCATGACAGGGCATTGTCATGGTATGCTGTCAAAATCTAGCCACCCAGCCAGCATTCATATACACTAACTGTCATTCTTCATTTACCATTATGTATCTTGCGTGCCCTTTTCCAGTAAATTCAGCCAGATGTGACTTGAGTAGTGGCACTAACTCTACATGCTATATAACTTCTCCCTTTTACCTGCAAAACATGGAAATGTATCGATTACTACAACCTATTGTCCTTTAATAAATTACAATTTTTATGGATGACCTCAAAGCAATTTATATTCAACCATCCGTATGTGCTCTCGCTATTCTAGCAGATCACACATTTGCTAGCAGTCTTTACTGCTATTGTACTGCTACAAACGTAGCCTACTGATCAAAAAAAATCCGTGAAAGGAAAAGAAAATACATATCGTAACCATATAATCCAGGCTAAACTAGCTACGCATGTGTTTTTATATACAACATAAATAAGGCCAGAACTTGCAAGTAAAGGTATAAGCAATTTCAAATGTAACCTAGTTGATAAACAGTGCCAATATGCCACAATATATGGTTTTTTTGTTGTGTTAATTTTGTTTGGTCTAGCCGTCTAGGCCTATAACACAAACGCACCATTCTGTATAGACCCATTTCATCATTCTTTCTGACACGATTGAATCATGACACAACACAATTAATTGTGGTCATGCCTGACGCATTGCCTAAGACTTTTCACGGGTTCAAAATAGAATAGGGAAGTTCAGTATTGCCAGAGGTGGCCCCAAAGGAAGTCCTTGACATCCGACCATTTAGCTTTCATGACGAGCCACTCAACTCCTGCATTTCAAAACATCATGACCACAAGGTTGTCAAAAACATATACTACCTCCTCCTAATTGACGACTGTCCTGTTTGCTTTATGGCACGTTTTTGTCAATATTAAGCATATAAGATAAAACAATTTTATAAAACTAATTTTTGTAACATATAGTTTACATGTAAGGAATCAATGCAAAACTTAATTTTCAAAATTAATTTATCTTATATGTTAAAAATTGAAGTCAAACAACTACTGGTTGTCAGGTTCCATGAAAAAACTTTTAAAAGTCTTTCACAGATAACCAACATTATTACAGCGTGAAACCCATAATAAGAACTAATAAAAACTTGTACTACTGCAAATATTGAGAGTTCTAGATTGACATCAATTTTTCACCGAGTTGCAATGATTTATTGATACCTCAATTTGAGGAAGGGCTGTTTTCGCCAATTATGATGCCGAGCACAAAGCGGCTCTAAACAACCTAAAAGGATTTAAAAAAAAAAAAAAAATTGGAGCAAATGAATGAGCATCCTTCAACATTATAATTTATTTGAATCAAATAGACAATGAGGACACATGACGTCACAAATGTGGCATTTATACAATGTCGCTTTCTACATTGATTTGAAGATGATGAATTAAACAAGCACATATCATGTTCATGTTAGAAGAATCATTTTCACATCGGCAAGTCCCTCTTATACAAAAGCAAAGAAGAGAGAAAAATCCTCATTAACTATGACAGTCACTCGGAGAAAGAAATGAGACCACAAGACAGTAATATCAGACAATAGAGATTTAGGATTATAAAATATTAAAAGGAAATTGCACAACATGGTATATATATATACCTCATACTTTTTCCTGTTTGGGATGCATGATATTCGCCTTCCCATCATAAAACTGGGAAAAGAAACCCATGTGAATAGGCACCACATGTTGTTCACGACTCTAGTTGTTTCAGTTTATCAAGCACCTGCCTCATTGATGGCCGAACAGTAAGAGACTCCATAGTGCATGCTAAGCAAGCCTCAATATCTTCAGCAAATGCTCTTCTTTCCCAGATTCCCATAGTTCAGGAGAAAACAACTCAGACGATCTTCCTTCTTCCAACAGTAACGAAGCCCATGCAACTATGTTGAAGCCATTTCCGTATGAACAAAATGAAGGATCCAAACACTTCTTGCCAGACATAAGTTCTAACAGCACAACCCCAAAACTGTAAACATCAGCCTTATCAGAAACCCTACAAGTGGTAGCATACTCAGGGGCCACATAGCCAAATGTGCCCGCTACATCAGTTGTGGCATGAGTCTGAGATACTTCTAGAAGCCGAGCCAACCCAAAATCTGATAGGTAGGCCTTCAGTTCCTCATCAAGAAGAATGTTGCTAGGCTTGATATCCCTGTGAACAATACGAGGAACACAGGTGTAGTGAAGATAAGCCAGAGCCTGAGCTATGTCAACAGCTATCTTGTGAACAACAGGCCACCTTCCATCCTTTGCTGATCTATCATGTATGAATGTTTCAAGATTTCCCCAGATAGATAGTTATAGATCAAAAACATCTCCGTATCACCCACATAGTACCCAATAAGAGTTACAAGGTTACTGTGTCTAACTCTTCCCAACGTCCTTATTTCAGCCTCAAATTGCTGAATGCCCTGAAATCTCCCAATTGAAAGTCTTTTGACAGCAACAAGGTAACCGGGAAGCAGCTCAGCCTTGTAAGTAGATCCAAAGCCTCCTGTACCTATTAGATTCCGAAGGCTGAAATTTTCAGTTGCTCTCACGACATTTTCATATGTCAATTCAACTGGAGCATCTGCGAAGGTTACAACTACTCGCCTTGCCAGGCTGGTAACTTTACCAAACTTTCTATGGCCCATAGTAAGGGCAAGAACCACAGAAACAATAACTAATACCAGAACAGAAACAGATATGGCAGATGCAATCACGAGGGACTTCATTTTCTTGCGATCACTTTTTTTATGAACTTCAAGTGGAAATGGCAGGCCAGTTGGGGGTACAGAGAAGGTATCAGGGCATGAATGAAGATATGCATTCCCTTTGAAGCTATCACAGTCATATTGATACCGAAGAGGAGGAATGTGACCACTGAGATTGTTAAAAGATACATCCAGTTCAGTAAGATGAGATAAAGTAGAGAATGAAACAGGTATCTCCCCAGAAAGCTTGTTTGATCAAGTAAAAGTATCTCAAGATTGATTGCATTTGACAGAGATGGAGGGATTGAACCGGTGAGGTGATTATGAGATAGATCCAACATCACCATGGAATCCAAATGACCAAACTGAGTTGGAATTTCACCAGTCAGATTGTTCCCACCAACAATGCTCGTTTCAGATTCTTCAAGCTCCCTAACTGCTCAGGCAGAGATCCAGACAACTTATTTCCACCCAAATCAAGACGTTGAAGCTTCACCACACTTCCCAATGGCAGTAGGAATAGAGCCCTCAATCTGATTCAGCCCAGCTTCAAGTCCAGTAAGTTGGGAACATCCCAGAAGTGGGGACTGATAAAGCTCCCCAGATATCATGTTGGAGCTCAAATTAACAGAGAAGCTTTTCACATTGCTGCAGTTCAAGAACAAAGCACCAGAAATTGATGCGTTGATGTTGTTATTGTTCAGCATCAGCCTAAATGAAGCACTACCTTTGAGCTGAGCTAGAGAAAACAACGGCAAGGGCCCAGAGAAATCATTCCAACTGAAGTCATGGCTTATTATCACATCGCCGTGCTCAACTACTCCCTGATGAGCACTGATTGAGGTCAACCAAGTTTGGGTAGTAGAATATGAAAATTCAACATCTTCATCACTGAGATAATTAGCTTTTGCTCATACAAGTTTCCTACTAGATTACAATCACCCATCTTTATTTCGGAGATCATGCCAGACAGGGAATTTTGACTTACATTGAAATACACCATACAAGGAAGTTGAAGCTGTGAGGGAAGACTGCCAGAGAAACGGTTAGAACCTAAATCTAGAAAGGTAAGGTTCTTGCACAACTTTATGTTTTCCGGTATTGCCCCTTCCATGTAATTATTTCCCAAACTGACAACTCGTAGGGAACATGAATCTGTCCAGTTACCAGTCAATTGGCCCCTCAAGTTCGCTCTAGGGGCCCAGAAAATCTGTAAAGTAGGGACCATCAGTATCTCAGAAGGAACGCCTCCTTCAAAGCATTGTACTCACCTCTAAAAATACCAGTTGAACTTGCTCCATTGTAGTCTACAAGAATAGTCAGAACCAGAACCACCAAGTTTTGACAATTGGCAAGCTCCCTAGGAATTCTATCAGTCAGACTATTGCGAGAGACGTCAAAAACTCGAAGTTCCGAAATTTTGCCAATCTCAGGCGGAATCCTATCTTCTAAAATGTTACCGTCTAGCAACAAAGTTCTCAAGTTTGTACAACTACCAATCTCAGCAGGAATACTACCAACCAGGAAGTTATCAGAGAGCTTCAAGTGAACGAGAAACTTACACCCATTGCGCAACTTAGCCACCGGAATCTCACCAGAAAGCTGATTATTCGATAAATCCAAAACCCTAATTCTCATTCCGGACCCAATCAAATTACCAGGAATGACCCCGAGAGTGCGTTGTAGGACAGATTAAGCAGGCGGAGAGACGTAAGGCCGTTAATCTCTGAGGGAATATCGCCGGTGAAGTTGTTCCCTTGCAATTCTACCACTTCCAACCTCCCGAGCCCACCGAGTTCAGCCGGAATCACACCGGCAAATAGGTTGTGCGGAAGGGACAAAACCCTAAGCTGGGTTAGGTTCCCTATAGACGGAGAGAGCGTACCAGCAATAAAAGATGTGTCGCCATTAAACCCAACGACTGATTCCCCCGGTGCCCCCATCTTCGCCGACGGGGTGAGGCTGCCAGTTACATTGAGACCCACAACCTTACCAGTGGCACGGTCGCAAGTGACGCCGAACCAGCGACAGTGGGGGTGGAAGGAGACCAGCTAGAGAGCAGATTGGAGGGATCGAGAGTGACAGACCACTTAAATGAGAGGAGTGATGCTGCTTCGTCGTCATGAGCTGTGGGCATAGAATGCGGGAGGGCGGTGAATGCCAAGGTAGAGAGACAGAGGAAACAGCAGTAGTAGCAGAAGCAACAGTAGCCATAGTACCGGTACAGACCTCGGATGGACATTGTTATAGAAGAGGTGCGGAGGAGAGGGAGAGGGATGAGCTGGAGGTCCGGGAAAGGTTGTTTTGAGTTTGGTTTAGGTGGGTAGCAGCAGAGCCGAAGACGGTGGCCGGAGAAGTAGGGGCATTTGCCGATGGGAGCAGGAAGGGAGAGAGAAAAAAGAGGGAGGACGACGAGAAGGGTGGGTGGAGTAAAGATGCTTTTTACAGTTCACATTACACACACCACCACCCTGGGCTGCTTGGTCTGTCTGGAGATTGTCAAATTGATTCTTTCGTGTTTTTTGTGTTTAAAAATTTGATTTGTATGTGCTGTAAAGAGAAGTATCTTTCGTGGTTTTTGTGTGTGTTTATTTTCGATATATAGCAGAATATAAGTGTTGAAGATCTGATATTGTTGTTACGAACTAATGCTTCCGGCATTAATACGTCTACAAGTTTTGTTCGAATTTTTTTTCAGAGTGTGATTTCAAAAAAAAAAAAAATTTTTTTCAGAGTGGAGTTTGCGTCAGGGGTGGGGTGTGGCCATTTTCACGTGTCATTAATCAACCGGTTAAAAATAAGAAAAGAGGGAGTTATCTCCATCCCTTCTCTCCCGAATGTAAAGCTACTGTGGGAGTCACTCTCCGCCCTTTATCTTCCGAATGTAAAACTACGATATTAGTATGTATACAGTTACAAGAAAATTTGAAAAACAAATAATACAGGAGAATTATTACATGAGAGGAGTGAGAATTAACATATGAAACTATCCCCTTGTGTGTTATGTCACCCTGGGTGCTTGAAAATGAAGGGAGTCACTCCCCACCCTTTATCTCCCAAATGTAAAATAACGATATTAGTAGTGACAGTTACAAGAAAATTTGGAAAACAAATAATACAGAAGAATTACTACATGAGAGAGTGAGAATTAACATATGAAACCACCCCACCTTGTGTGTTATGTGTCTCACCCTGGGTGCTTGAAATGAAGGGAGTCACTCCCCACCCTTTATCTCCCGAATGTAAAACTACGATATTAGTAGTGTATACAGTTACAAGAAAATTTGGAAAAACAAATAATACAGAAGAATTACTACATGAGAGGAGTGAGAATTAACATATGAAATCCCCCACTTGTGTGTTATGTGTCTCACCCTGGGTGGGTGAAAATGAAAAAGATTTTAATTTTCAAAGTGTTATAACTTGCAAAATATAAGTACAAAAAATAAAAAAAATTATATTATTGTTCATCATAATTCGTGCTCTTTAAAACAAGATGCCTCATGAGTATATTTTGGTAAACTTAAAATTTTATGTTTTACATTGTGATGGTTAGTGCAAAGTGAATCTTATGTTTGAGTAAAATGAATTATTAGTGTTACAGAAGTGAATCTTATGTTGAATAATCACTGACAATAATATAAAGTATAAAACGGCTTCAAAAAAGATTACCCTACACCATACACCCTTAAACCACCTTGGAAAACTAAAAAACAAACGTCAAAGACATTTTTTAGGGTTTATAATGCATGGTTAAGGTTCACTTTTTAAAAACACAAAGGATTCACATTGTTTTATATGAAAGGTTCACTTTTCTTAAATATAAGATTCATTTTTTTAAAACAAATGATTCACTTTCAATAAATGAAAGGTTCATACTGTTCTCGCATAAGTTTGTGGTAGGATTAACTTTTACTAGTATTAAACAAATATTCACTTTTCTTAAATTAAACCTTTGATTTACCTTTAAAAACCTTTGATTCAATTTTCTTAAACCTCTAACTCAACTCACTTTTCTTAAACTTCTGACTCACTTTTCTTAAATCTCTCATTCACTTTAGTTAAACAATCTTTATTTATGAGAATCACTTTTTCAAAACCTCTGATTCACTTTTCATAAACCCATGATTCACTTTTTAAAAACCTCTGATTCACATTTCTTAAACCTCTTAATCACTTTAGTTAAAAAATTTATGCTTACGAGATTCACTTTTCTATTACTACTTAACACTTGATTCATTTTTGTAACAACCTTTAATTCACTTTTCTAAAACCTCTTATTCACACTAGTCAAACAATTAGAATCAATGTTCTTAGGATCGCAATCCTAGCGTAGGATCAAAAGTGACCCTTAGATCGGATTGTGGGATCGTTCGATCCTACAAAAGTGAGTTAATATTTTTTAAAAATATATATGTTATAAACAACTTCTATTTAACACCTAAATAAAGTTTAATTTGAGTAAGAAAATATAACATTATTTAATTAAAAATAATAAATTAAGACCACAATTATGACATTACATAAAAATGTCCATAAAAAAAGCTAAATGAAATAAGATAGGTTAACATAAATCAAATCCACATACTTCATAATTTTTATGTGTGTCTTTATTTGTTCATCACCCTCCCAATGAATATTATAAGCTACAAGTTATATATCAAGGTTTTCACAACAGCCATGTCATTCAAAAGAGTAAGTAAGCAATGAAACACAAAGTCAAATGAGTTCTAATATTTTATTGTTTCAATTATAAACCAAGAAAGAAAAAATGATAAGAGTAATCAATATTACTGTATAAATCTGTATTCGTTCTTCTAAGTTATATTTTCATCTTCTACTTTAGAGTTTTATAAATTTGAATGTATACATTTTATGAACACCTAGGTACATTTTGTAATTTTTCATGAGTAACAAGATGATATTTCAATCTTAATCCTTATCCACTCATGAGCTCAAATAAATCTACAAATAAAAGTTGCTTTTAATAACATCTAGTTGCAATGTAATCATCATATTTTATGGATTATGAAACTTTCTACAAAATTTTGAGAATTTTGTGTTTCTTTAGATTTTGGTAAGATATAATTCACGCTGATATGAAAAACATAAACAAAAAAATAAAATTGGGATCGTAAAATCGTACTATGGATTTTGAGTGTAGGATCATAGGATTGTGCGACAGAATCGTGATCCTTTGACAAGCCTACATGGTTCCGATCCTACCTGCGATCCGGATCGTATCTATGAATTTGAATCGTAAGACAGTAGGATCGTGGGTTCGAATCATGATTGTGTGAACATTGATCAGAATCACTTTAGTTAAACAATCTCTGTTTACGTGTTTCACTTTTTTTAAACCTCTTATTCACTTTTTTTAAACCTCTTATTCACTTTTAAGCAACTCTCTGATTCCCTTTTCTTAAACCTCTAATTCATTTTTTTTTAATATGATTCCCTTTTGTAAACCTCTTATTCATGTAAAATGAATCAATAGAGTTAGCAAAGTGAATCATATGTTTACGTAAAATCGATCAGCACTGTTATGAAAGTGAAATATTTTCTGCTATAAATTTCAGTTTCGGATTATAAAGTTCCTATACATTGTGATGTGTTAGTGCAAAATGAATCTTATGTTTACCTAAAAATGAATCAAAATGTTATAAAAGTGAATTAGTTTATGTGGAGCTTTTATGTTAAGTTGTGAATTAATACATGCAGTAGCTGAAGCGGCAACTGTTGATCAACCGGAAATTGGTTCCACAGCTGCTTCCACGTATACGTCACAACAAGTCTACGAGTCTCAGTCAACCAATACCCACGTCTCACCACAAACCCCATCATTTTCGCTCTCATCATCGCCGCAGCAGGAGGCGGTGCACCGGCAGTTAAAATCTCTATAGATCAATCCAGTCTCTTTTCTTCCCCCAAGTTCGCCAGCATGTTTAGAACCACGGGCGCCCTGCACATAAGCGTCACACATGTCGGCGTATGGAAGAAAACACCGTCTCAACATCCACTTTTCTTAGACACACCCCGTCGGAACCCACCGCCGCCATACTCCACAAGAAGTTCCACCTGTTAGCGTGGAACATCGGCAGTGTCCAGAGGTACATCGCCTCTCAAGGCAGTGGCAAGTAGATAAGCGAATCGAGGGTCATGATAAACGCACCCTGGTGTGAGTGAAGAGGAAGAAGAGTCTGGGATGGGATTGGGGAAAAAGAGCAGCTCTACTGCGGATTCGTGTTGAAAGAGGGAGAAGAGAGACAAAATAAATTTACACATATAACCTTAAATGAAATTATAATTGTACCCGTCGCCTATTAGTTTAGAGGAGAGTATTTAGTAGAATTGTCCTTTGATCAAATAACTTCATAAATAAGGTATATATATAAGATTTAAAAGTGTTTTATAAAAAGAAATATTTTTAAGTTGTGTTTTTTTATGAAGGCATGTATGCTAAAAGACTATTATACAAGAGACATTAATAGAAAAACGAATGTACTATTTTCACTCTTTGGCACGATGTCTTTGTGACACCTTACACCTTTGGTTTCTTGAACACCTTATCCCTTGGCAAGAACGCTCGCATCTCGTTGTGCCAATCTCTCGCTCACGAAAGAGGAAAATTTCTCGATGAACTTGAAAGACTTGCTCAGGGGCGGATTGAAGGGAGTGCACGTGGGGTCACGTGACCCCATGTTTTTAAAAAAATTCAGAGATTCTTATTTACTTGCTTTGTATATATAATATAAGTGACCTCATATATTATGAAGTTTGTAATAGTCTAGTGGAAGGAGATGAAAGCACCAAGTGAGATTTGGGGGTTCAAATCTCACTCGCCCTTTTTTTTACTAGCCACTTTTGATTTTTCATCTCCCTATTAATGTTCCTTTATTGCTGTAGTGGATTAGCAAAGGAGCCAAATGTTTTTTCGGCTACTTAAAAGGTCTAAGCATATGGATAAGTACCCTTATGTAAAACAATAAAATTGTTGTTTTGGTCATGTACTTGTGTAGTACATATGTTTCTTTTTTATTATAAAGTAAATCCATATTCGGCTGTTGACAAGTTCTAAAGCTGGGTAAATGTATTTTCCCTAGTGGGAGTTTCATGTGTTGAATCAATTCTTTGATTACTTGTTTGATAACTAGTATTTAGGATTGATTATAAGCTATATTCTTGTCTTTGTTTTGAATACTTATTTTTTGGCAAGTGATTATTTAATTTGATGTGATTTATTATTTACATGATGATTACATTATCTTATTATTTCATTTCTTTTGTGTAGGGAAATGGTTGGAAATAATAGTATATGCAGCTTGTTGCCGACTTTACCAAGAAGGACAAGCTCTTAGAGCACAATTACGACACATGGTGTAACACCCCAAACACTGGCCTAGGATTAGGGGTATTACACGCCGCGTATTATTACATAATAACGCAAGGCTCTAATAAACGAACTTAAACAGATAGTCAAATAAGGCCCAAACGGAATACCTAAATAAAGTATAAAACAAGTGATGTTAAAAACACCCCAAAGTCATTACAGACCCCACCAAACTAATGTCAAAAGCGGAAGCTAACAAAATATGCCCAAGGCCCAAATTCAATACAAGGTCTCAAAAGAAGCTAAAAACAAAGCAGCTAACTCCAGAAGCTGAGGGAGACGATCCTCGCTAATCAATCTGCAAAAGCGTTAGAAGTAGGGGAATGAGCACACAACTATGCCCAGTAGATGACCAACTTCATCAACCAGCATGCTCAAAACATTTACAGAAAATTGACAAATCAGAAGGAGTCAAGAGAATCCACAAATATATCAGAAATCAGAAACAGAAGTCCAATCATTAAGGACTAAACAGAGCAGAAGTAGACAGAAGCAGAAAACAGAGTGGACACTAGCGATCACAGCATACAGACAGAACGAGCAACCAGCTCGTGAACAGAACGAGGAAACCTCACTCGTAAACAGAACAGGCGAAACGCCCGTGAACAGAACGGGGAACATCACCCGTGAAGCAGAAGGATCCTACATAGCGCGCTACGAGACAGCGAAACCAGCCATCCAAAGGCTCAGACACGAGATAACTAGGTCCCAAAACAGAAGCTTAAATACAGATAAGCATATGTGCACCAAAGGCACCAGAAAGCTCATAGATAGCTTGGAAATCAGAAGGGGAATCCAACCCCGCAAATAGAAGTCAAAACGGAGCTCAAACGAGCAAGTTATGGCCAAAACAGTAGCCTGTCCGAACTTGTGTCCGGACATCAATGTTCGGACACAAGTCGAGACTCAGAAGGCAAAACCAGACAGATGTCCGAACTTGTGTCCGGACTTCAAAGTTCGGACAAAGTCGAACCTTAAAACAGATGGAGAGTCAGAGGTGTCCGAACATCCAAGTTCGGACGGATGTTCGGACGTTCTTCGGGAAACAGGACGTGGAGAGTCCGAACTTGTGTCCGGACATCAATGTTCGGACACAAGTCGAAGCCAAAATCAGAGAATGCAGAAGGCTGTGTCCGAACTTCAAAGCTCGGACAGAAGTTCGGACACAGCGAAAACTTCAGAAAGTTTAAGCGCAGAAGGGCATGTCCGAACTTCAAAGTTCGGACGGAAGTTCGGACATGCCGAAAACCTCAGAAATCAGAAGCGAATTTAGCACGAACAGAAGCACAAAACTTATTCAAATCAACACACACATTTACAAAACAACCTTGGGGGTTTACTCCATTGAAAGGGGCATTAAACAGACATAAACCACACACAAACACAAGATCAAATCAGTGAGTAAATGCAGAACCAAACTCCCCAAGGCTGAACACACGGATCGAATCCGAAAGCCACCTACCTCAATTACAACAGAGAAATCTCTTCGAATCTGAACAACGATCGCTCCAACGCAGACACAGCAGTACGCAGACCCAGAAAATGCAATCAGACAGCCACTGAAAACTCACAACGACGCAGAGAACGAACACCACAATCAGAAACTGTCCACAACCCAAAATCTGAAACGAAAACGGAAACAAAACCCTCACCTGAATCTGTCTACAGATTACAGAGCAGTCCACAGCAGATGAACCCGATGAAGGAGTTGAGAAGAATCGCTGAATCATAAAATAAATTGCAGAGGGCATCAGAACGGGAAAACTCAAGACCGGAGAATCAAAGAGAGAGCGAACTAACAACCCTACCTCGAAGAACCCAGAAATCCACAGAGAAAGGGCAATCCGCAGTTGAATTCTGACAGCAGACACAACGTCAATGGAGTCTTGACTGAACGAGAAGATGAACGGCGCTTGAGAGAGAGGAGAGGGAGAAGCAGGCTGAGAAACTGTCAAATGAGAGAACGATCTGATCGTGGTGTAGCGTGAGGATTAATTAACTAAAGTGTTAATTAATACTTCCCAAAATTCACTAGAAGGGAAAGTCCACCTTGTCCCTCCTCTTATTTAAAAAGGACTCCCCATGTCCTACGCAGCACAAGCCAACTTAGAATTACATCAAACGAAATAAAATGCAACGAACTTTGGTTATAACACATGGAGTCGTAAGGTCCAATATGTGTTAGAGGACCAAACCTTCTTGAACCACTATCATCGACTATGACCCAACCTGAGGTACCACCTGAAGGTCCTAATAATGAACATTTCAGAGTGGCCTTAGAGGCATATAATGCTTGGCAGAAAAAGAGCCGAGCTGCCCGAATAATCTTGCTTAGTAGCATGAGAAATGATCTCATGTTACGGTTTGAAAAAAAGCAAGTGTTATAAACCCAAGATTTGGTTATAATTTTATTTCGATTACTATGGTTCATTAAGATGTCATTCTGAATTTAGGACACAGAAGTCTTTATTAGAGAAGCGGGGACGAGGAGGTCTTTTCCATCCGTTCTATTTTATGGTGAGTTAACCTCATATTAAATTCCTTAACCTATTTTATTCCATATTCTTAATTCACCTATTTTCTAAACACGTTCTCACGATCGTTTACGCTCCTCTTCTCTCAGTTGGAAACCCTCAACCCTTCTCTTTT
The DNA here is from genome assembly GCA_023374045.1 of Limonium bicolor. Lineage (NCBI taxonomy): Eukaryota > Viridiplantae > Streptophyta > Magnoliopsida > Caryophyllales > Plumbaginaceae > Limonium > Limonium bicolor. The sequence goes on along the minus strand of CM041779.1, from coordinate 31,856,731 downwards.
CTCTCTCTCAAACCTCGTTCTGTTCAATCCCTTATAGTTTGGCTGTTTGTGGTTCTTCTTCGATTCTCGCTGAAGATTGTGTGCTGTGGCGGAATCAGGTTCTGAGTAAGGTAATCCCCGTTGTTCAATCTTCGATTCTGAATTTGGGAAGTTCTTCTTGTCTGAATCCTTCTCTACAATCTGATTAGGAATCCGATTGTGTTCCGTTGCCCCGTCAATTTCTTCTGCTGTTGACGTGCTCTGCAATCTGTAGACCGATTCAGGTGAGGGGTTCAATCCTGTTCTTCGTTTCAGTTTCAGCATTGGTGTTGTTATCAGTTTCTGATTGAGGGTTGTTCTTCTGCGTTGTTATGAGAATTCAGTGGCTGTTGGGTTTGCATTTCGGGTCTGCGTTACTGCTGTGTCGGGGTTGGATCGTCTGCTATTCGGATTCAGAAACTTCTCTGCTGTAATTGAGGTAGGTGGCTTATGGATTCGACTTGTGTGTTCGACCTTGGGGAGTTTCATTCCGGTTCTGAGTTTAAATGTGTTTTGTCTTGCAATTGTGGTTGCGATTTGTCTGTTTGATGGTGTTTTAATGCTTACAACCCCCAAGGTTGTTTTCTGAAACCTATTGTTGTTTTGACAGTGTTTTGATGCTTCTGTTCTGTGAAAAATCGCCTCTGTTCTCTGTATTTTTTCGGCATGTCCGAACTTCTGTCCGACCGTTGAAGTTCGGACATGCCCTTCTGCGCTTAAACTTTCTGAAGTTTTCGCTGTGTCCGAACTTCTGTCCGAGCTTTGAAGTTCGGACACAGCCTTCTGCATTCTCTGATTTTGGCTTCGACTTGTGTCCGAACATTGATGTCCGGACACAAGTTCGGACTCTCCACGTTCTGTTTTCCGAAGAATGTCCGAACATCCGTCCGAACTTGGATGTTCGGACACCTCTGACTCTCCATCTGTTTTAAGGTTCGACTTGTGTCCGAACTTTGAAGTCCGGACACAAGTTCGGACATCCGTCTGGTTTTGCCTTCTGAGTCTCGACTTGTGTCCGAACATTGATGTCCGGACACAAGTTCGGACAGGCTACTGTTTTGACCATAACTTGCTCGTTTGAGCTCCGTTTTGACTTCTGTTTGCGGGGTTGGATTCCCCTTCTGATTTCCAAGCTATCTATGGGCTTTCTGGTGCCTTTGGTGCACATATGCTTATCTGTATTTAAGCTTCTGTTTTGGGACCTAGTTATCTCTGTGTCTGAGCCTTTGGATGGCTGGTTACGCTGTCTCGTAGCGCGCTATGTAGGATCCTTCTGTTCACGGGTGATGTTCCCCGTTCTGTTCACGGGTGTTTACACCTGTTCTGTTTACGAGTGAGGTTTCCTCGTTCTGTTCACGAGCTGGTTGCTCGTTCTGTCTGTATGCTGTGATCACTAGTGTCCCACTCTGTTTTCTGCTTCTGTCTACTTCTGCTCTGTTTAGTCCCTTAATGATTGGACTTCTGTTTCTGATTTCTGATATATTTGTGGATTCTCTTGACTCCTTCTGATTTGTCAATTTCTGTAAATGTTTTGAGCATGCTGGTTGATGAAGTTGGTCATCTACTGGGCATAGTTGTGTGCTCATTCCCCTACTTCTAACGCTTTTGCAGATTGATTAGCGAGGATCGTCTCCCCTCAGCTTCTGGAGTTTTTTTGCTTTGTTTGAGTTTCTCTTGAGACTTTGTATTTAGATTTGAGCCTTTGGGCCTCTTTGTTAGTTTCCGCTTCTGATATTAGTTTGGTGGGTTCTGTAATGACTTTTGGGGATGTTTTAACATCTCTTGTTTTATACTTTATTTAAGTATTCCGTTTGGGCCTTATTTGACTATCTGTTTAAGTTCGTTTATTAGAGCCTTGCGTTATTATGTAATAATACGCGGCGTGTAATACCCCTAACTCCTAGGCCAGTGTTTGGGGGTGTTACATTTAGTGGTATCAGAGCTCTGGGTTCTAATCTGCTGGGATTTTAAGTTAGCCAGTCAGTCAGAAATGTCAGTGTTAGTGTCGGAGTCTAACTGTCTGCTGTTGGACTTTCAGAATGCCGCCAAGGAGAGCGAATAACCCTCCAGGGAATGTTGCTGATGCTGTTCAGCAATTCATGACGCAGCTCATGCAGACCATGGCTGCAGGGGGCGGTCCAGCTGGAGGAGGACCAGCTGGCGGAGCAGGCCCGGCTGGGGCAGATGCTGGAGGGAGGAATGTGAAGGCGCTTCAGGAGTTCATGAAGCTGAAGCCGCCATCGTTCGATGGGGCAGGAGATCCCCAGGAGGCCAGCCACTGGTTGTCAGAGGTGGAGGATTTACTTCGGGTGATGGGCTCTGAGGAGGAGCAGAAGGTCGACTTCGCCACCTTTCTGTTCAAGGCCGAAGCCAAGGAGTGGTGGAGGTCAGTGATGGGGAAGTTCCCACAGCCTTGGACGTGGGAGCAGTTCACTGGGGAGTTCAACAAACAGTTCTACCCCGACGTCTACAAGGATCAGCGCATCCTGGAGTATAACCGGCTACGCCAGGGCCGGGACATGAGCGTTGAGGAGTACGTCCGCAAGTTTATCAGCCTGTCTAAGTTTGCACCTGAGCCTGACGAGCATAGGAAGGCCAGGAAGTTTGAGAGTGGCCTGAGGCCGGACATCCGATCTGCTGTGACGCCGCTGCGTCACAAGACCTTCAGGGACGTTGCTGATGTCGCCCTGCTGGTAGAGGCCGACTTGAGAGGTCGCCAGTCTGGAGGGAAGGACCAGAAGAGGAAGCAGAGGTCCGATGACAGTGATAGGAGGGATCAGTCTGCTTCTCAGAAGAAGCAGTCTACTGGAGACCGCTCTGGGGACCGTTCGCGAGACAGAGGTGGTTCGTCTTCATCAGCTCCCTCCGAAGTGCCGGTCTGCGGCAAGTTTCATAGAGGCCAGGACTGCTACAGGAAGTCTGGAGCCTGCTTCAAGTGTGGGTCCTTGGAGCATAGGATTGCTGATTGCCCTCAGGCTGAGAGGAGCAGAGGTAGCTCTGGAGGTGGAGCTGGAGGATCTACATCTGGGTCTAGAGATCGAGACCGGTTGAGCAGAAGAAGCCCCAGGGCCAGGCCAGAGTGTACGCGATGGCTGGAGAGAGAGACCGATCGACTGACAGAGTTGTCACAGGTATTCTCCAGCTGTCATCTCGTTCTGTTTTCTGTTTGTTTGACTCTGGAGCCACCCACTCTTTTATTTCTGCTGAGTTAGTGGGTGAGCTCGGTTTGCCTGTTGTGCCTCTGGGTGTTGAGTTATGTGTGCATAGTCCATTAGTTAGGGACTCTTCTATGCTGTTGAATTCTGTTTGCAAAGATAGTCCTGTGTTAGTCAGAGATAGGACTCTGTGTGCTAACCTCATCCCGATGGAGATGACTTCTTTTGATGTGATTCTGGGCATGGATTGGCTTGCTGCGCACCATGCCCATATTGATTGTGCTGCTTCGAGAGTCACTTTTGAGGAGCCGGGTCAGCCCCGTCTAGTTGTAGCAGGGAATGGACTCCCGTGCTCGCCGCCAGTCATATCTGCGATGCAGGCGTTCCGTTTTCTGAGGAAGGGATGCCAGGGATATCTGTGCTACATCCCTGAGGTTCGCAAGGATGCGAAGTTGGAGGAGATTCCAGTGGTCAGAGACTTCCCCGATGTGTTCCAGGATGATGTACCTGGGCTTCCCCCTGTCAGAGAGGTGGAGTTCTCGATCGAGCTCGCACCTGAGACTCAGCCGATTTCGAAGGCCCCATACCGGATGGCGCCTGCTGAGCTCAAGGAGTTGAAGGTCCAGTTGCAGGAGCTGCTGGATAAGGGCTTCATTCGCCCGAGTGTGTCGCCTTGGGGAGCGCCAGTGCTATTTGTAAAGAAGAAGGACGGTAGTATGCGGTTGTGCATTGACTACAGGGAGCTCAACAAGGTTACCATTAAGAATAGGTATCCTCTCCCGCGCATAGACGACTTGTTCGACCAGTTAGCAGGAGCTAAGGTGTTTTCGAAGATCGATCTGAGGTCGGGATATCATCAGCTGAGGATTAAGGCAGATGACGTGCCTAAGTCCGCTTTCAGGACTCGTTATGGACACTACGAGTTCCTAGTGATGCCATTCGGGTTGACGAATGCGCCGTCAGTATTTATGGATATGATGAACAGAGTCTTCAAGCCGTTTTTGGACCAGTTCGTTGTAGTTTTCATCGATGACATCTTGGTGTATTCCAAGAGTGCGGAGGAGCACGAGGAGCATTTGAGGACCGTTCTCCAGACTCTGAGGGAGAACGAGTTGTATGCGAAGCTGAAGAAGTGCGAGTTCTGGCTAGATCAGGTGGTATTCTTGGGACATGTGGTCTCCAAGGATGGTATCTCCGTGGACCCGGAGAAGATTCGAGCTATTACTGAGTGGGCCAGGCCTACTAATGTCGGAGATATTCGTAGCTTCCTTGGACTAGCGGGCTACTATCGTAAGTTTGTGGAGGGCTTCTCCAAGTTGGTGATTCCGTTGACTCGTCTGCTGCAGAAGGAGGTGAAGTTCGAGTGGAGCGATGCCTGTGAGCAGTGTTTTCTGGAGCTGAAGAAGAGGTTGACTACTGCGCCGATCTTGACTCTTCCGGAGGGGACCGAGGGTCTTGAGGTTTTCTGTGATGCGTCCCATAGGGGACTTGGATGTGTTCTGATGCAGGGGAAGGTAGTTGCATATGGCTCTCGTCAGCTTAAGCCATATGAGAAGAACTATCCGACCCACGATCTGGAGCTGGCTGCGGTGGTCTTTGCGTTGAAGATTTGGAGGCACTACTTGTATGGGGCAGCGTGCAAGGTGTATACGGACCATAAGAGCCTCAAGTATCTGTTCACTCAGAAGGAGTTGAACTTGAGGCAGAGGAGATGGCTGGAGTTGTTGCACGATTATGATTTAGAGATCCTCTACCATCCGGGTAGGGCGAATGTGGTTGCTGATGCGCTCAGTAGGAGGGGTCCGTCTGGGACTGTTGTGCCTTGTCCGGTGTGGAGAGGTCTGCTCAGGAGTTGCAGCGCATGGGTATCTGGGTTGTCCGTCCAGAGAGGTCTGGGATGTTAGCAGCACTGCAGGTTCAGCCTACCTTGATCGACCGGATCAAGGCCAGTCAGGAGCTTGATGTCAGTCTGTGTAAGATCAGAGAGAGTTGGTCTGCTGGTCAGGAGTCCGAGTTCCGGGTTGCAGAGGATGGCTGCCTGAGGTTCAGAGGCCGTGTTTGTGTGCCGGCAGACGATGCGTTGAGGCGTGAGATCATGCAGGAGGCCCATGGAGCTCCTTACTCGGTACACCCAGGAGGGGTGAAGATGTACCGGGATCTGCGGGAGACTTTCTGGTGGAGCAATATGAAGAGGGACATCTCCGACTTTGTATCCAGATGTAGGACCTGTCAGCAGGTCAAGGCCGAGCATCAGAGACCAGCTGGTTTGCTTCAGCCTCTTCCCGTTCCGGAGTGGAAGTGGGAGAGCGTCGGTATGGACTTTGTTATGGGACTGCCTAAGACTCCGAGGGTTTCGATGCAGTTTGGGTCATTGTGGACCGGCTCACGAAGAGCGCTCACTTCTTGCCTGTCAGGAAGACTTTCAGTTTGCACCGTTTAGCCCAGTTGTACATTGATGAGATAGTACGTCTGCATGGGGTTCCGGCTTCGATTGTGTCTGACAGAGATCCGAGGTTTGTGTCCAGGTTCTGGCAGAGTTTGCATCAGGCTTTGGGGACGAAGTTGTCTTTCAGTTCAGCTTACCATCCTCAGTCAGACGGGCAGACAGAGAGGACGAATCAAGTCCTAGAGGACATGCTCAGGGCATGTGTGCTCGACTTTGGGGGCAGCTGGGATCATCACGTGGCACTGATAGAGTTCGCGTACAATAACAGCTTTCAGACCAGTATCGGGATGGCTCCCTTTGAGGCCTTGTATGGCAGGAGGTGCAGATCACCCATCTGTTGGGATGATCTGAAGGAGAGAGCTGTGATTGGTCCAGACTTGGTTCAGGATGCTGTGGGCAAGATTCAGTCTATCAGAGAGCGTCTGCTTGTGGCTCAGAGTCGTCAGAAGAGTTACGCCGATCAGAGGAGACGACCTCTAGAGTTTGAGGTGGGCGACCATGTGTATCTGAAGGTTTCTCCTGTGCGAGGAGTCGTTCGTTTTGGGAAGAGAGGCAAGCTTAGCCCTCGTTTTGTGGGTCCTTTTGAGATCCTAGAGAGGATCGGACCGGTTGCCTATCGCTTGGCTCTGCCTCCGTCTTTAGCAGCAGTGCACAGTGTTTTCCATGTTTCGATGCTGAGGAAGTACATTCCGGACCCATCTCATGTGATCGACTTCAGTCCGCTTCAGTTGAGGGAGGACTTCACGTTTGAGGCAGTTCCTTCGAGGATTCTAGCCCGAGATGTTCGTAAGCTCAGGAGTAAGACCATGCCCTTGGTGAAGGTGCAGTGGTCGGGTCAGTCAGAGGAAGAGGCGACCTGGGAGGTCGAAAGTGATGTGCGTTCTAAGTTTCCCGCCCTTTTCGAGCAGTAGGTGTTTTTAATTTCGAGGACGAAATTCTTTTAAGGGGGAGGTGATGTTATAACCCAAGATTTGGTTATAATTTTATTTCGTTACTATGGTTCATTAAGATGGTCTATTCTGAATTTAGGACACAGAAGTCTTTATTAGAGAAGCCGGGGACGAGGAGGTCTTTCCCATCCGTTCTATTTTATGGTGAGTTAACCTCATATTAATTCCTTAACCTATTTTATTCCATATTCTTAATTCACCTATTTTCTAAACACGTTCTCACGATCGTTTACGCTCCTCTTCTCTCAGTTGGAACCCTCAACCCTTCTCTTTTCTCTCTCTCAAAACTCGTCTGTTCAATCCCTTATAGTTTGGCTGTTTGTGGTTCTTCTTCGATTCTCGCTGAAGATTGTGTGCTGTGGCGGAATCAGGTTCTGAGTAAGGTAATCCCCGTTGTTCAATCTTCGATTCTGAATTTGGGAAGTTCTTCTTGTCTGAATCCTTCTCTACAATCTGATTAGGAATCCGATTGTGTTCCGTTGCCCCGTCAATTTCTTCTGCTGTTGACGTGCTCTGCAATCTGTAGACCGATTCAGGTGAGGGGTTCTTCAATCCTGTCTTCTTCGTTTCAGTTCAGCATTGGTGTGGTTATCAGTTTCTGATGGAGGGTTGTTTTCTGCGTTGTTGTGAGAATTCAGTGGCTGTTGGGTTTGCATTTCGGGTCTGCGTTACTGCTGTGTCGGGGTTGGATCGTCTGCTATTCGGATTCAGAAACTTCTCTGCTGTAATGAGGTAGGTGGCTTATGGATTCGACTTGTGTGTTCGACCTTGGGGAGTTTCATTCTGGTTCTGAGTTTAAATGGTTTTGTCTTGCAATTGTGGTTGCGATTTGTCTGCTTGATGGTGTTTTAATGCTTACAAACCCCCAGGTTGTTTTCTGAAAACCTATATTGTTTTGACAGTGTTTTGATGCTTCTGTTCTGTGTGAAAATCGCCTCTGTTCTCTGTATTTTTCGGCATGTCCGAACTTCTGTCCGACCGTTGAAGTTCGGACATGCCCTTCTGCGCTTAAACTTTCTGAAGTTTTCGCTGTGTCCGAACTTCTGTCCGAGCTTTGAAGTTCGGACACAGCCTTCTGCATTCTCTGATTTTGGCTTCGACTTGTGTCCGAACATTGATGTCCGGACGCAAGTTCGGACTCTCCACGTTCTGTTTTCCGAAGAATGTCCAAACATCCGTCCGAACTTGGATGTTCGGACACCTCTGGCTCTCCATCTGTTTAAGGTTCGACTTGCGTCCGAACTTTGAAGTCCGGACACAAGTTCGGACATCCGTCTGGTTTTGCCTTCTGAGTCTCGACTTGTGTCCGAACATTGATGTCCGGACACAAGTTCGGACAGGCTACTGTTTTGACCATAACTTGCTCGTTTGAGCTCCGTTTTGACTTCTGTTTACGGGGTTGGATTCCCCTTCTGATTTCCAAGCTATCTATGGGCTTTCTGGTGCCTTTGGTGCACATACGCTTATCTGTATTTAAGCTTCTGTTTTGGGACCTAGTTATCTCTGTGTCTGAGCCTTTGGATGGCTGGTTACGCTGTCTCGTAGCGCGCTATGTAGGATCCTTCTGTTCACGGGTGATGTTCCCCGTTCTGTTCACGGGTGTTTACACCTGTTCTGTTTACGAGTGAGGTTTCCTCGTTCTGTTCACGAGCTGGTTGCTCGTTCTGTCTGTATGCTGTGATCACTAGTGTCCCACTCTGTTTTCTGCTTCTGTCTACTTCTGCTCTGTTTAGTCCCTTAATGATTGGACTTCTGTTTCTGATTTCTGATATATTTGTGGTTTCTCTTGACTCCTTCTGATTTGTCAATTTTCTGTAAATGTTTTGAGCATGCTAGTTGATGAAGTTGGTCATCTACTGGGCATAGTTGTGTGCTCATTCCCCTACTTCTAACGCTTTTGCAGATTGATTAGCGAGGATCGTCTCCCCTCAGCTTCTGGAGTTTTGTTGCTTTGTTTTGAGTTTCTCTTGAGACTTTGTATTTAGATTTGAGCCTTTGGGCCTCTTTGTTAGTTTCCGCTTCTGATATTAGTTTGGTGGGTTCTGTAATGACTTTTGGGGATGTTTTAACATCTCTTGTTTATACTTTATTTAAGTATTCCGTTTGGGCCTTATTTGACTATCTGTTTAAGTTCGTTTATTAGAGCCTTGCGTTATTATGTAATAATACGCGGCGTATAATACCCCTAACTCCTAGGCCAGTGTTTGGGGGTGTTACAGGCTGTGATACCATTTGCTTGCAATTCCACTGAGACTGTGAGGGAATAGTGAGAGACGAGCAAATTGCAAGACCACGTCGGTAGCGGTGAGGCTATTGACATGTTATAGGAACTTCATTACGTGGAGCAATGCCTCATCTAGGTTGGAACCATCAAACATTCCTAACTCCTTGACGCAGCGTATTTGATGGTACGGCTTCAATTTCTGCCATTCCTCATAATCGGCCCGGGGGAGAGTAGGGAGATTAATGACCGGCTTTTGGCCTTGGTTAGAGGGCCTGTTGATGTTGCGTACTGTTGCCATCTTTCTTGAAGTACTTGGTTCCTCTTGTGGGCAAGATTGGTCCTTTCGTTGTCGTAAGGAGCGCAGGAATGTTCTCTCGATCTCAGGATCGTAATCTACTATTTCATCAGAGAGACCTTGTGATCTAAGAAGCATTCACCTAACGATAAACAAGTACCTAAGAGATGACAAAGGAAATATTTTAAGTGATTGAAAAGAACATATAATTAATAATATATGCTTTTATTAAATAGGACATACCATCGTCATTACATAATATATAAGAAGAGAAAAACAAACTAGAAATAAAACCATATAAAAGGTACTAAGGTATACTAATAGATAACCCTAAACCTAGCCCGCCTAACCCTACTAGTGAAGATTGCATAAGAGGGGGGCCTTTGGTGAATTCTATTAGTGAAGATACCCCAATGCGGGAATCTTCGCCTAAGTTCATCCACGGGCATAACTCTCATGCGTGCGGTGGTCCTAAGGCGGTGGTAACAAAGGGCACATCTCATCTTCTTCCTCTTAATAAATATCTCTACCCCTGTATGAGGGTAGAGTTCATTTACTACATAGATATGCAGAAAATGAAAAAGGGCCGGTCTCTTCACTCTGTAACTTTGCCATCCAAACGTTACTAGACATCCTGGATACAAAGTTTGACAAAGGGTGAGACATCTGTAAGAGGAAGGAATATATAAATAACAAGAGAAAGAGAAAAAATGCTAAGTTTTACAAGCCGGGTAGTGTGCCGGATATGAAGTGTCCGGCATCGGACTTCCTTCGAAATTGTCGGATCATAGAAACCTGGCATCCTACACGGCAAGTAAAAATTAGCGAAAACGTAAATAACATTTAAATAGCATTCATCGGGAGAAAATTTTCAAAATTGCAGAACATGCCAGGGTTAACGCCGGGAGTTTAATATCCGGCACAGACTTGCTCTGATTACGCCGGTTATAAGACGTCCGGCAGTAAGTCCGACATTATCAAACATTTGAAAAAAAACAAAAACCAACGAACAAAACAAAAAGGCTATTACCAATTTTAGGACTTGGACTAATTCCAAGTCCCCGACAACAATGTCATTTTGCTAATAGAGGTTTTAGTAGGTATTAAATACAAAATTATGTACAAAAGATTAAACTAAGATATGGGGAAAATCACGAATGTGCCGAGACTATCATACCCGACACCAAGCACGACATAAAATAAATATAAAGGAAACCTACTCAATTTACTATGGGTAGCAAACAAAAACCGGTCAAAAGTAGCAGGGAAGCAAATTAAGACCAAGCAAGTCGAACCCTAGGGACTTGAATACAAAATTAGTCCTAGCCTTGGTAATTACTATGTAAAAGAGGGGGAAAAGGTGTATAAATATTTCTAAACTAATTAAACTAACTATTCACAATGAACTAACCTTGATTAGGGTCAATTAATAATGTAAGAACTCATATGATCACGAATCAAAAGTGGCAAGTCTCGAAAAGGATTCTTTTTTCTCACAAAATGGATATGTCGGGTGTCATGCCTGACTTCGGATACCCGGCAAATTCAAGATCTTTGAACGTGTCGGACATCTTTTATCAGGCATTGCATCCGGCATCGCACATTTCATAAATAACACTTCCAGTTTCAAATATGACAAAAGGAACTCATAACCCTTATTCGCATAGTGCATAAATGATGCCGCGAATACGAACAGAACAATGGAAAATAAGAGAAACCGTCCTAAATCTTAACATTTGTTACCCACTTCTCAGAGCAACAATATTAAAGTTTACCAGAATTATAGCCTATTCCATTCTTGCTTTTAAAAGCCTTAAATAGAACTCAGAGATAATAGAACAAGAGGAAATCCTTGTTCTATTTGCAAGGAGATTAAAACTAGGGTTAAGAAACTTGAGAATTCCATTAATGACCAATGAGTGTTTACAAAGTAATCATCTAATCAAGGCAGCCTGTAACACCCCAACTACAAACAACACACTCCACAACACTTGCAGCGGAAATCATAACTCACAACATAACTTAACTCCTTTGTGTTACACGTTGTTAGCCACCCACGTGACTAACAAGGCTAACATACATACATCGTACCGGTCTGATGGACTAAACTCCCGAGCCACTACACATTAATCACGTTCCATGTTCAACATTCATTATACACTTACATTACAACTGTACCGAGTAATTACCAACTAACGCCGATACAATTTCGGTCTTACTACACCTACAGCACATCCACAATTTTCATGACTACCCACATACAATCAACTACCCCGTCCTACTCTCGAACGGCCTCCAGTTCCTTGTACCTGAAACAGGAAAGAGAAGAAAGGGTGTCCCCCAAGGGGCTCAGCACCTTTGCTGGTATGGTAATCCCGCAGCCCGCATGCTACCGGGCCACGCACAACTAATCGTCGTCTTAGCATGCGATTGATTTTATTTAAACATACACAACTACGCACATACTTCATGCTTAAAAGCAAACATCCATTAGTAGGACACAAACACAAGATTAGCACATACAACATAACCATACACTTCACTTGATAACATACACACAGATTAGTTCCATTCTTCTTAGAGAACATAAACTTTACTTAGGGAGTGCCGGGGTGATAGAAGCCCGAGCACAACATACATACATTTTCTTTACTTAGGTGTGGCGGCCTCATATAGGACCGATCACACCTTACACAATTTCCCCTAGCTCCAATAATGATGAGGTAGGTAAGCCTTGGTTAAGCTTGTGGGTGGTTGTAATTCAAGGAGGAAAAAAACAACCGTGACATAATAAAGAGGGAGTCGAAGCGAACTTAGGCATCAACACCCTACCAACATTAAACATGATTTCCCCCTAACCCGATTGGAGGTTGGGTAGGTAAGCTTTGGCTAAGCTAGTGGGAGGTCGAAATCCAATGAAGGAAAACAACCCTAACATAACAGGATGGGAGTTAATTCACATATATACATCAACTCCCAACAGTACGCGCGACCGGAACGACCGGATTCCTCACCATACATAACATATACATATTAGTTAAGGGTTCCTTTATGGAACTGATCACATACATACATCATATAGTGTTACTAACTCTATTAGACCAGAAGGGGAGTAACATCCCTTTTTAACAAACATGGATAACTGTATCCGATAGCAACAACACACAAAACAAAGTCACATACATCACACATAGTCACAACATACACAAACGCACGGATAGCCGTAGTTAGAATGTTCCCGTGGGTTGGGACGTTTATTCCGAATACCGATCTCTTATGTGAACCTAAGGTCGGTTAACTATTATTTAACACATAATTAGGGTTAAGCGGTATCGGAATTAAGTACGCCACAATAATGAATTACTATAAACTCATTTCATGCTTTATCTTGCAAGGTGGAAAACACACAGAAAAACACATTGGCATACAAGCCGGTGTAATCCGGTAGGACACAGGTTGCAAGAAAACCATACCTTACACCATGGGTTACTCTACCGTGTTCCCGAGGGTTCACTCCAACGCGTCATCTCACGCTCCCCGGGTAGTTTTTGAACAACTGATAACATTTCAAATGTTTTATTAACAACAAGTCTTACAGTATGTAAACTTCTATTACTCTCATACTTACCCCGTTATCCCGTTGTTTCGGTTTAACTCAGTGTACATAATTCCTTAACTTACTCACTCACTTCCAACACTTGTTTATACTTCTTAGGACCTTTATAAGTCACCAAAACAACTCCTAAACTTCATCCAAAACCAATACCATTCAAACCCCCATCTTTTAAAGCCTTAAAAACACTCACGGGTGAATTCTGGGGGTGGTCCGGGACCTGGTCCGGACCCTAGGTCCCGGACCAACACTGCTGTTCAGTCTCAGCCTTTTTAATAGGGGTGGTCCGGGACTTAATACTCACCCCAAGTCCCGGACCAACATGCCTGCACACTCTCGAACCATTTTACATATGGTCCGGGACTTGACACTAAACCTAAGTCCCGGACCTCTGCTACAGACCTTCAAAAATGGCATTTTCAACCCTTGTTCCACTTGTTCTCTTCACCCATTGTTGTCCCTACCTTCCTACATGTAATTAGATATATTCTAACACTAGTATGACATCTTAAACTTGTTTAAATTATCATCTCAACTTGTTACCCAATTCTTGATTGAACTCAACAAAACCAAATCCTCACATCTTGCAATTTGCATTCTTATACATTTCTAACTCCTTCTTACTTGTTTTTATCCCTTACCAACTTCACCAAAATCATCAATGACCATCACAGATCATTCCTACATAAATGTACTTCTACAACCCACATTCACTCCATGTTTCACAATTTATAAACACTAACTCTTTTCTCGCATTCTAAACTCCCCATATGTAAATTGCTACAGATTTTCATCCTTCTCTTCCTAGCCTCCCAAATGCCATTTCAAGGCTATTAAACCTCCCTACTCAACACTACAAACACCAAGGTTCTCCCATTCACCAAGCCGACATCAAAACACTCATTTTCTACCAAAATTTCACCATAACCTCCCCATAAACCTTACATGTCCACATTCACCATTTACAATCCTAATCTAACCACACTCTTAAAGGGTCCTACCAGCACATAATAAATCCTCAAGTCCATCAACAATAACATAACTCCAAAATTCTCAATAACCGCAATATGGCCACAACTCGAAACACTTGGCTCCAAGGCCTTTGATTCACAATTAATTTCACAAATCCCTCAATCAACTAAACACATTACTTTCCACATTTTGGGTTCATTATTCAATTTAACCCATCCCAAATTCTTAAGCAACCAAGATAGTTATTAAGGTAGTTTTCTTACCTTAAATTCACAAGTCTCTCCAAGATTCTCCTCTTGCTCCTCACCTCCTCAAAATCAGTCAAGATGGAATGGAGTTTCCAAACTCCATCCCAACATTCACGAAACACAAAAATACATTCCATTAATTATCTAAACCCTTAGGAAATCTCATTCAACAAAAAGGGCTTAGAGCACAAGTTAGGGTTTTACCTTTGGAGATTTTTGAGAGGGGTTCTCACCCTTGAATCAAAAGGGAATTACTCCACCATTGGAGGGTTGAAATGGAGCTCAAAACCAAGAAGAAAAACAAGGTAAGAGAGAGAGGCAAAATCGGCTACCACTACAAGATGGAGAAAGATGAGGTTTTTCTTGGAGATTTTTACCTTAGGAGAGAGAGTAGACTCCAAGCTTCAAGAATATGTCATTTTCTCTTCAAATGGGAAAAACCCATGGAGATGAACTTCATTATTTTCGGATTTTAAAAAGAGAGGAGTGTAGAGCTTGATGAGAGGAAGAAGAATATGTGATTAGTTTTTCATTTGGAGCATGGATGAAGCTTGGGCAAGAGGAGAAAGGTGGGAAGCCATTGAAGGGGCTTCAAAATCGCCCAACACACAGAGAGGAGGGGAGAAAATCACTGGAGGAGAAGGAAGAGGAAAGAGAGGGGAAAAAGAAGAGGGCTTCACGTGAGGAAATGAGAGATGAGAGGAGAGAGAGTGTGTGGGGGGTATATGTTCACTTTCCACTTTTGTTTTTGCTTTTGACTTATTTAATTAGTTAACTAGTCATGTGTGAGGGGCTATCTATATTAGTAAAACCGGCCCACTAATAAATACACACTGGAGCGTTTTTCGTCTTTTACTGAAAATGCTCGTTAAAATTACCCGGTTTTAGCACTATTCACGAACCGGGCCCGTTTTCCGGAATTTTCTTGTTCATTTAATTTTAATGGTTATTATACTCCCATTAATGTTTATTTATAGTTATATGATCAACTATAATTTTTACGGGGTCATTTGACTGTTTAAAGTCACGTTTTCGGGTTTTCTCGAAAAACGCGCTTTAGACCCCGTTAGCGTTTTAACGCATTATCTGGATCCGTTTTCTTCCGGAATTTTTCCCACATGTTCTTAGTGTGTAATTATGGTATACAAATATATTTATAACCCTAGTGAAGGTTATATACCTCCTAAAATAATTAAGTACGTGTTTTCACCTTTTGTGACTTTTACGCATTTTCTTTTTCTTTTTGGTTTTTATTTCTTCACCAATGATCTTAAGGTCTTAATTAGCCTTATAAAATCATAATTACATAATTAATTAACATATTAAGGTTTAGGGTATTTCACAGCCAAAGAGTCTACCAAACCAACCAGAACATTGAGAAAAGATACAAGGAGGATCAAGAGTACAAATTGATGAGAATTCCTTGAACTCGATAATGTCTTCCTCCTGGGTGGAGATGTAGCGCTTCCTTGACAGCAGTCTGCCGTGAATTTGAGTGATTTTGAGTGTAGAGTAATATGAACGAAGTGTCCTCCAAGTGCAGACTCTCGGCCCTTTTATAGAATTGAAAATCTTCAGATGTCGGGTCTCATGCCGGGTAGAAGTTATCCGGCATGTGAATAAAACACGTGCTTTTCAGTAACCGTCGAAAACCGCCTGACGTGAAAAGTCACCTATGCCGGATAGAGAATATCCGGCACCATGTCCGGCTCTGAGTATTTTACTAACGGTAAATAACCGTTATCATTTGGCGAATAAGCGCGACGTTTGCTTATGCCGGCTATAGAATACCCGGCACTATGCCCGGCAAGGACTCCTTCTAGTTGCGCATTCATGCCGTGCATCAAGGATCCGGCTCCATATCCGGCAGGAATTGTCCTTTGCATGGTAAACACTCAAAGCATAAGTCTGATCATATAAAATGGCTTTTTATACAAAATAATGTAAATACTATCTATTATAATCTTATTTTAACTAATAACACAACAAAACTAGCTTATAAAATATGATAAGTCTACGGCTTATCAACAGGAGGATATAAGTTCAAGTTCATTGTGGGATCGATCAACTTTAGGGCTCACCTTCTTTAACATTTGTTATTTTTATATTTTTGAATTTGTATATACAAGTGTAATTTTTATATAACATTTAATATCAATGTTGAAACTAAGTTACATTGATAATGTATGTTTTGTTTTGTGGAACTAAGAAGGCATTTGGCCTTTATGTGAAAATGATAAGGCTTGTACTTGCCTTTGAGTGGAAATTAAAGCTTGATGCTTTGTGTGAAAATAAGCCTTATTGTCTTTATGTTTTTTTTCTTTTGAATAAGGCTTATTGCCTTTATGTTGAAAATTATAAGGTATTTGACTTTGTGGAACATTTAGTTGTTGTGATATGATATTTTGATGTCATAAGTGAATACTATACAGGTGTTAATCTGTCAAATGTGTAGATAACAGGGAAAATAGCAAAAACAAAAATTTTATATAAAAAAAACTACAACTTTATAAAATAGCTATGCATTAGGCGTGTTATAAAGTGTTGTCAAGGGGCTTTATAACGCTATGAAAGTAGCCGTGGTAAAAACCCATGTATTTGGAGGGTTAAAGCAACTTTATAACATGGCTACGGTCACAGTTGTGTTATAAAACTCCTTGATTTTGGCGGGGATTAAGAGACTTTATAACATGGTGAGGATCACAGCCGTGCCATATAGCTCGTTTTATAACACGGCTACGATCACAGTCGTGGTATATAGCACGCTTTATAACACGACAATTGGCCGTGTTATAAAGTCCAAATTATATACGACGGCCGCATATAACATGACTTTTAGCCATGTTATAAAGCTTTTTTTAGCCGTGTTATAAAACATTTTTTCCACTAGTGTGGGATCCGGAGGGAGATTAGACAAACGACCGTCGACGTTGAACGGTATGGTTTTCTCGTAGCCTGCTTGCTAACGAGGTGTCCCTCGGCTTGTGTGCTATCTGTTTATTTGCTTTGACTAAAACAAGATAAAGCACGCAACCAGACTATTTATCTTCTTGTGTGTTTGCATTGTACTAACACACTAGACCTTGAGATTAGTTACTAACAATACTTTGTAACATTGAATGAGATAAGAAATTCACTCCCAAATTTATTGGTTGGTTAATACCCGAGAAAGGTGTAACTAACACTTCGTCTTTAAGACTTTCTACTAAATGGAACTTGGGGGGAGTGAGGAATCCAGGGCTGACTCCGGTCATGCACGTTAAGGAAAGGGTGTCGGTATCTGAATCAGATCCGACTTCCGCTTGAGGACTTGTCTTCAGACTTGTTGCCTAGAGTCGAATGTCGACTCAGCCACCTTGGGCTACAGTTCAAGGTGGAAGGCAGATTAAGACGGTGCGGTGAGATCACCTAAATCCTAAATTTAAGATAAGTTGTTTATTCAACCAATAAAGTTAATAGCTCATTGGCTAGGGTTAGTTTGGATCCGACAAAATAAACATTGAGATAAGGTACAACCATTTCTAATTAAAGAATGGTTTCTATACTATGATTGAGATAAGGATTAAGATTGAGATAAGATAAGAATGGACTGAGGTTAAGAGAGACCATAACTTGGGAGTTAAATGATTAACTCATTTATTAAGGGAACGCTTTTAAGTCATTCATTGTGTGTGAACTGTGTTTGTTCATTTGGCTTGTTGTTTATTTCACTTTTATTCATGTTGTGTATGTAATCAACTTCATGCTATCGACAATTAGTCGTCGTAGCCCCGTTAGCTTGGGGCTGTGAGAGAATCGTACCAGCAAAGGTGCTGACCCCCTTGGGGGAGATTGTTTACATTTTGTAGGTAAGCGCCCTATGAAGACTCATCTTAAGAGTAGGGGTGGTTAGACTTAGGACGGGTTTACTTTTGAGTACGGGATGCGCATGTGCACCCGTGTGTTAATATTAAAACTTGTGGTGAATATGTTGGTGCTTGAGATACTTGTAAACTCGGTTGGTGTATGTTTTGGATTAACGGTTGTAAGTATTTAAGTTCGGTATGTTCTGTTAATTCAGACCGTGGCAAAGGTCCTGGTGTTGGTTAAATTCCGCTGTGACGTTTGTTTATGTTTAATTAAGATGCGACAACCACTATTGGATTAAGATGGGGTGTTACAACTCTCATCCACCTCTCATGAAAGGCAAGTTGATTTTGCAAGGAAGGGTAGTTTTCGGCTAAAACCAATTCTTGGAGCAAAGAAGCATAAAATTCATTCCTTAAGGTTAAAAGTATCTTAAGCTCCCACCTTTCTATGTACTGTAATGGCCAGTTTCCATGGATTAATCAACTTATATTCTTCCTCTTTTCATGATAGAACCTTGGTTGTTTTTTATTCCCTTGGAGGTGGCTGATTTCACTCTTAAATCACTCTTTAAGGAGTTCTTCAAGAGTAAGTGTTATATATCTCTTCCTTGTGTTTTAATCATCCTTCTTGGCATGTCTTTAGAAGAGGATTAACCATCTTCATGTTCTCCTAAAATAGGGACGAGATTGACCTTTGGAAAGCCTAGGAATTCTAAGGTAAAATCCATCTCTTAAAGCTTATTTTGGTGCTTTAAGGTTCTACCTATTTTTGACTACTTCTAAAGCTTAACTTTGCTTTGTTCTTGCTGTCAAATACATTTCAAGAAGTTGAGCATAACTCCTTCAAGCTGCCATGAGTAAACAAGGGAGGGAAAACCTAAAGAAAAGTCATTTTCAAGGCTAAGTATAAATGTAACCCTAAATCTTGGTTAATCACCTTCTAAGCTATTGGTTAATGTAAAAATATAACTTAGCATTATACTTATGCTATATAGTAGAGCTTGGTGAAGAGGAAACTAAGTTTTAGGCTTCAAATCACAAGGTAAAACCTTAATGTCATTTTTATACCTCAAGGTGTTTTTAATCTTATGTTAATATTAATGCCATGAGTGGACTGTTAAGAATGGTCAATTTTGACCTTAAGATGACTAAGAAATGGTATAGTTAACTTTGGTTAATCATTTAAGTAATTTGGTGACATAATTGTCAAGTTTGAATCACTTTGGGGTAAAATTATAAATGCTATAGAGATCTTGGTAAAATAGAAGTGAAGCGGAATTATAATGTGTTTTTAAGGCTATTTTATGTTATTTCTAAGTTATAATCAAGTGTGTAATAAGGCCATGCATTTAGGCACGCCATTTTATTATGTTATTTAAAGTTTATATGTACATTTAAAGTTAGATATGTACTTATTATAAGGTTCGGGGAAAAACCGTAAATAGACAAAAATTAGAAGGCTACAACATAATATGGCCAAAAGTTAGAGTTGAAAATGAGTTTAAAGGAAAATTGTAAGTTTTTATATAGTTTAGGGTAAAAATGTAAATTCTAGAAAAATTAGGGTTGAATTCATAAATACTGGAAATTGGTGGTCAAGACAATGTTTGGGAGGTCAACATTGACCAGATAAAAGGCCTTGACCAAATTAGATGAGTCAAATAATTTAATTATGGCTTTAAATCAAGTTTAGGATTTATTTGCAAAAATTATAAAACATAATGGGTAAAAACATAATTTCCCAGAATTCTGGGGTGAAATAGAGTTTAGAAGAGACTAGGGTCTGTTTGGGAGTTTTTGGAAATTTTGGAGATTAATTTGGAGTTCAATTAATAGAGATGTATAATATATAGTTTAAGTATGAATTGTAACAATGTGATGGCATTTGGGGTCAATTGGTAATTTCCAAAAGCTATGGGTAGAAAACAATAATTCTGGAAGATAGTAGGGTATGTTCGGTAATACAGAAAACAATGTTAGAAACTTGGGTCATAATTACAAAAGATAAAGATGTAATAACCTATGGTATAATATAAGGTTGCAAGTTTATGATATAAAGTGGGGTGAAATGCAATTTATGTAAGTTAAGGGGTAAAAGTGGGATTATACAAAATGTTTAATTGAGTTTTATAATATGGTAAAGCATGACATTTTGTGACAACAAATGATAAGATAAAAACTTGATAAATATAGTTATTATAAAGTTTAAGGAATTTTAGATGTTCACATGGAATAATGAGTACATAATGGAATGTATAAATATATACTAAACTTGTGAAATCTTATATTAAGAGAGGAGCTTAATATAAGTGGGAAAACTATTATGAAACATTATACATAAAATCCTAAGAAAACATTCAATGAGTTAGACTAAGTAAAGACTTATATAAGTCAAAGAGAATTAAATGATGAATTATAAAGAATGTAAACTTGAATAACTAGGTCAAGTCAACTACATTGACTTAGTCAACTACATTGACTTAGTCAGCTCAAATGACCAAACCCTTGAGTAAGATAATACTAAGGAGAAATGCATAAGGTCAAGATGTACATAAAATGTAGTGACAACTATATAAATACACAATTATATAATTATGTATATATATAAGTTGGTATATATGAAACAACAAACCTATAACCAAAGGAGATAGGTTATTAGAAAATTTTATCCTAAGTTGGAGAATATACAATAATGAAATACTACATGAATCGCAACGTTGAAATAACTAATCCCGAATAAACCCGAAACCCGTGTAACAACGAGTAGTTAATGTCAGGGATAATAACTGGGAGGGATTAACACTTGTACAAAATACCGAGCCATAATACAAGTGTAGTATATTAATATGTGTTGTGATGCGTATTCCAGATCCCTAGGACTTAAAGGAGTGTCGAATAAGCGTGAAATCGTCATGCTAGCGTTTATTCCGGTGTACAATATGTTATTATGTGGCTTGATTGTCTCTGAGAATTTCCTCAGTTCAGACTTGTGTGAATCTCTGACAAGATTAATTACTTGTTGTGTGAATTAATATGCATGTTGTATATTATTTTGTTACCTCAATATTGCTATTATAAGTGATATCATTTGTGCATATATATGTGTATATATATATAAACCGAACCGAGGCAAGTAATGCTACCTTATATACTATTATAAGAGACGTAAGAAAAACATCATAGCATAGGATAATTATAAGATATATATTATTCGAGACATCTAAGAGATTACCTAAATATGGAGAAATGACCTACTTAAAGCCGCTCTCGTATTACTACATTAGAATGGTAAAAATCACCTAGAAATACTAGGTATAAGACTTTAAATGGCACACATTCTAAATGTTACATTGGATTCCGAGTTGGTATTTAAGATTAGATTAAGAGACCTTAATCTTCAGTGTTTGATATATGCATAAAGTAGAGTACGGAGAAATCCAAGGGTAGTGCCCTTGGTGAGCGCTATGATATCACAAACATGATGCAAGGATGTCCGCGTACAAGTCCTTATGCTCAACAAATTCCAACGAACTAAGATGGTTCGTCGGTCAGAGACTCTACGGTTGGAGGCTACTGCCGTGGGTGATCGGCCTTATATAGGGGTATGGAGTAGGGACACGTCGGTTTAACGAGACGTGTTATAGGCATGAGATACTTCTCAACTAAATAAAATACAAACAGATAGATAGCTCGTATATCTGGCGAATATTATCTAGGGCTTTAAAGCCGAGAAATGGAATAAATTGTATATTTATAACTCTCATTTTATTTTGCCTTGTTATTTAGTATGCTTATATTACGTTGATGTGTGCTATGTGAAAAGTATGACTTGTGTGTGTTTATTGTATGGTTGTTACAACTGCTTTACTTTATTGTTATTATTAAACGGTATTGGATGTAAAACGAACTGCATGCTCTCGACCAATTAACTGGGGCTCCGAGGGGGTATGATACACTACTACAAAAATGCTATTGACAACTGTTAAAAAGCCAAAGACAACTGTTATAACAGTTGTAACAGAACCAGTTGTCTTAGGTATATTTGACATAAGACAACTGTTAAATAACAGTTGTCTTATGGCGCCAATTAACTACTGTAAATGTACCTACTACAACTGTTATTAACGGTTGTAGTAGATATACATAAGAGGACTGTAATAACAGTTGTAATAGGCCTTACTTATTTCTCACTTTCGACACCAATCACAACTGTTTTTAACAGTTGTCTTTGGTCCTTTTGGAAAGAAAAAAAATACCATACACAACTGTTAAAATAACAGTTGTCTTAAACAACTGATATGATATTCATTTATTTATCACTTGTTAATAAATGCATTCATATGTTCACAATAACATTCACAAACCCACATCACAACACTTATAGTTCCAAAGCAACAGCACAACATTCATATTCATGATCTGCATTCTGGTTGATCAGCACCATTCTGATGGTTCAGTACAAAGAAATATAACCATATATAACTAATCTCTGTCTATACCTAAATGATTCAATGTGTAAATTCTCTAATCCTTTTGGAGTTCATCGGCCGCCACTTGCTTCACTTCTTGCCTCTTGTATCTGTGGAAATGCTAACAATGCAAAACAATTTACAATATGTTAGCGAGTTCACTAGTCAAACGTGAAATAGATATATACAAACAAACTAACACATTGAAACTTGTATAGTTGAGCACTAATCATATAAGACAGACATCATAACAGGCCCTTAATTTGAAAGGAAAAAGAGCTAACACCTGATAAAGTTTTTGGAAGCCGACTCCAAAAGATCATCATATAGTACTGCGGTAACGTAAAGATTAGATTGAATTATGTTTTTGAAAGATGCGGTTAGAAACACAATGATGAGAAACTGACAATTGTCATAAAACACACTTGGCAATGAGCAGTACTAGAAATTGAAATAAATTGGGTGAATTATACAACCATTTCTAACCGGAAACACGAAGTCCAATTAAATAATGAACAAGAATGATCAACACTTCACTAATGAGTGCGCAAATTTGACCATAAACTGAAGCATTATTGCTATCAAAACATGTACAGCAGCTGCAATATTCAACTGTAACAGAACAGACCAGAAAATGCATAATAAAACTGCTCACACACTGCCTTTATCATACAGTTAGACTTCAACCTAAGATAACCAACGGACTGTACCAGGCTAGAATGTGAAACGAAATCGAAAGAAGCTTCATAAGCAGAATACATATACCAAAACCCAATCAATCAGATACAACTATGTTTGAAGTAGATATAATGGAAGGCAGATCAATTGCTCCCAGTATATCAGCTATGTCCAGGAAAGAATTGTTTATTTACAAGTACAGTCAGGTAGATGCGTGCGGGGTTGGGGTTAACTGGGCAGTATAATTGCAGCAGTACTTGGAAAATAAAGAGTACAATCAGCCACCAGCAGAAATGGTCCAAAACTATATACTCATCTGTAGTAGTGCAAATCTATATACTCATCTGTCATGACAAATATGATTATACAAACACCTACTTGAACAGCAATGGCCGTGTGTGAAGTATACGCACCAATGCTTATATTTCATCCCAAAAGAGAGCAAATTTACCAATATATACCCAAAAACAAAAAATAAAAAATTTACCAGTTCTTTGTAAAATGATGTTAGCTCAGGAAGTGGAGCAAGATCGACATCTTCTCTTTTGCTACCATATTGTTCATCATCGTCTAGTATCCAACTATCGTGGCCCATAATTAGGATCACCAGATAAGAAGGCAAAGATCCTGGCTGAACTTGATAAATCAGTGCAAGCATATGGTAGAAAATTACTTCACAAATAAAAGAGCAAATTTGAAAAAAATTGATTTTATGCAAATCTTCAATTAATGTGCCGCCATAAAACTCTACTATACTACCATTTTCATACCTAAAGCAAATGTACTTCCATATTTTAACCCAGGGTAGTTGCAAAGACCTTCCATCGCAGCTCCAACATCTCTCCCACCAATTAATACACCATCCAAATGACAATAGCAATGGTTCTTTCCCATGAAGTGGATGGCAAGTGTCTCAAGTGCAGATGCAATTCAGTTTTGCAAGTTTTTTTCTGTCAGAAAATATCATGAATATAGTTAAAAGAAGTGCCACCCCCACTACCTGGAGCTTGAACAGTCTGGAGAAAACATAAAGATTTATATCACCCACCATATCACAATTCACTGTGGAAAGAATGAAAAAGACAACAGAATGACCAAGCAACTTATACTACAATTCCTAAAGACAATGATGGTAGTCCAAAGCAACTTCTGTTACAACACAAAGAAATCTATCACTATTCAAAAATTAGACTTGGGTGTGCATCACTATTCTCCACTAAGGATTCCTACACTAAATTACCTTCAAGTCATTAACAACCATATATGATAACATCAATTATTTACTCTAACTTCAAAAGAAATATTCCATGATTAATTAAGAAAAGCATACAGTCAAAGGTTACTTGTGCCATATTATCCATGAAGTCCCTTTTGTTTTGTACTATAGTGAATCCTGCAAACATATACCAAATGAATTTGCAACGTAGCATAAGACCTACTAAGTGATTAGGATAAAAAGAAACCAAATTGTATATTCTTCGATTTTTCCAGCATAGGAAAGATACAGCTCACTCAAGATTTATGAAGTGCCCATTATAAAGATATGAAGCTAGAGTACTTTGAACTACACATGATGTTAAAAAGACTGCTACCGGAGGAAAGAGCTCACACCACGTATATATTTGTTGCTTATAACATTAGTCTTAACTAATAACTTATGATTTTTGAAGCTATGAACTACAAGTATTGCATTCAACTTCAAGTTCCATGATATTGCAACAAGAATAGAATTCCACAAAATATAAAAAGTGATCAAATTTCTTTACGTTGAAGCAAACATATGCTCATCCCCTACTTATAATTAAAACAACATGCTGAATACGTTAACGATTTCTACAAAATTAACAAACATGCTAAAGATCTTATCAATAATAGTTAGCATACATGAAACCAATGCACTTATATGATTACAAATCATTAATTTCATTAGTACAATTAAAGAATGCAATTATATAATAATAGATAAATAAGTAATTTGATTAAAAGATAGATATGTCAAACAACTTATATATAATCTCTCAAATAAGAAGTATCCTGCTTACAAGTAAATGACAAGAAGTCCCACTAATATGATATGTCAAACAACTTGTATACAATTTCACAGCTATTCGGGACTAAAGAAATTGACAATACTGATTTGCTAGAGAAAATTGAAGTACCGACTACTTTAAATCGGCATCAATATTGTAACCCATTATGAAACTCTACATTTAATTCTTCTTTACTTAATCAATACGTAATTTCAATTCATTTGACCGACAACTCATCGCTCTAGAAAATTTACTTCCGCAACTCAACAATGGTCTCATTATTCATGAGGTAACAAGACGATGGTAAGCTTATTAGTGCTAATTGATTGTTCCAGATGAGTACATATTTTGAACATTTGTCTGTTTCTTTGCATAAGTACATAAGAATTCACGTCAATGCTATAATCCAATCCACTGAATAGTTAAGTCAGGTATTTCATCAAACTATAGACTACCAGTATCAACTCAAGAAAATCATAAAGCGGGGTTGTTTCTTACACGTACAACAAAAGCTCTATTTTTAATGAACTAGAATATGCATAATTCATAGGAAGATTAGACAGTAAACAACATCACAGGAAAATTCACAAACTTAGTTCAACAAAATTTCTTAAACAGAGAAGAATAAACCAACAAACATGATAACCAACCAATGCAACTGATGTAGAAGCCATCTTCCTCAACATCATCATCTCGTTCTTCTTTCTTATGCGATATACACCTTGATCTTTGAAATCCTCTCTCACTGCTAAAAAAATGAAGAATCTCCTCTATGAGATTCATCGCCCTTTCATTTCCGTTGTTATGTGGCATTTTCTTTCTCTTTGCCTCATTCTCTCTATGTCCCCTGCATAAGAAATCAGATCCAGATCTTGTGTTCGTGTTTCACTCTCCAGTTCGCAGCAATCAATACTCATTGTAAAATTTCAATAAAGTGCGCAACGGTTTCTTTAGAGCAGAACGCAAGTTAGGGTTGGAAATATTGAGAAGGAAGAAAAAGAATCTCACCGATTAGATACGTGATAAAGAACGAGATTGAGGCTCCAATTCGTAGCAAATAGCAAGTCATAGGAATTTTACACCAAAGAGCTCGAGATGTCTGGAAAGAGGTCGTACAATATTCGTCGATGGAGGGTGGAGTAAAATGAGAGACGCTACGGAGGAATTAGGTCTAGAAATTGGTAATGCAATATTATACCTTTTTACAGCTAATATGTTGTTAGTCGGTATCGAACACAGGACTATCGGTATAAGTGACGTTTTTCCGCTTTTTTTAAGTGTCAATTACAACTTATATAATTAACAGTTGTCTTATGTAAACTATTATCCGCGTTATTCACTCATTGATGTCGTTTACTACTGTATTTATATAACAGTTGTGTTTGAGTAGTAGTAAAAAATAATATTTGTAGTAGTGATAGTCATATAGTAACATACACAGTAGGGGCTGATTCCATATAATACAAACTGATTTTTTCAGGAGAGTACGTAGCTGATTACCGACGCGGAGGCGCAGCTTTGATTAGTGGTATACTTTTGGGAACTTTCATACACCTATGTTTTTTGAATCGGGTTTGGTGAACTGAGGTGTATATTCATATATTCTCACATGTATTGGATTTACTTATGATTTGTACTATTTTCGAATTATAACTGCTATCTCTTGTGATCACTACGGGTATGTTTCGTATGTGTTCGTTTTAAGTTGGATGCTTTATCACTCGCTTGGGCGAGTGAGGGTGGTAACACTGTAGTTGCGATAATATTTAATTTCCGCTGTGATTCAATTATTTAAGTACGACGATTAGACGACAATTAAGATACATTTTAGTAGGGGTGTCATGCGGAGTTTCTCCTAACGGCAGGCTTTGCTAGAGTGTTGACTCTCTTTCCCATGCTCTTGCGGATTGCAAACCATCGCTGAATGTGTCTGGAATGAGAAGCTGAGAAAATTTTCTTGCCACCAGAATATGTGTTACCCCCGATTTCAAAGTTCACAGCCATTAGGTGGTCTTCCGTTTATAGAAATGCAAATTTTCTTGCATGCTACGGCGCACCTCTCCTTTTTACCCTGGTGACTGTATCTGGGTTTCACATTTTTCTCCCTGTATTATGAATCTTTGTATTGTAAACAGACCTCCTTGGGCATCTATTATGAGTTATCAATGAATGAACCCGTTTTTCTTAACAAAAAAGAAAACAAAAAAAAGGTAGTGGAGCCGGAGACATATTTCTTCATAATGTAACCCAGTTGTATAATTAGGTTACTATATGTAGCACTATATATAGATACATCAAGATAGGGCTTGTTCAAAATACTAGAAGTGGGATTTATAATACAAAACAGAAATACGACGTATTATGGTATAGGCAACTATTTTGAGCATGAGGGAATATAAGCCATTAACTAAATTTGTTTAGCGAGGTGGAAGTTCTTTTGAAATGAATCATAGAAAATCGAATCTAGCTGTGAACTAATTATTAATATTTTATAATAAATCCTCATGTTACCTAAAAACAAACAAGAAGATAACAATAACTTATAAGCAATTTAGATAAGAAAGAAGATAAAAGCCAAGTTTCTACTCCTCATGATCCATGGGCTTGGTCTCACTTACTACATCATTAGATACTTGTTCATGGCCACATCCCTCCTCCTTTTCCACAGCTATAGAGCTTTCAACAGCAATAGAAGTACTCCGGACTGGGAAACAGCACCTTCATTGGTGAGATGAAGGTGATCCTTTTGTGCGTCACTGTTAGCTTGATCCTGTTCTGGCAATATGGGTTCTTCCTGGGTATGGCTGCAAGCACTTTGTTTTGTTGTTTCCTCTGAAACTCCTTTATCAGTGACAGCTACAGAGTCAGAAACGATTGGGTTTGGGATTGAGCCCACCTCCGGGTTGACACTATCACCACTGGTATTCAATTGTGGGGAGGATATTTCTATTCCATTATCT
The DNA here is from genome assembly GCA_023374045.1 of Limonium bicolor. Taxonomy (NCBI): domain Eukaryota; kingdom Viridiplantae; phylum Streptophyta; class Magnoliopsida; order Caryophyllales; family Plumbaginaceae; genus Limonium; species Limonium bicolor. The sequence continues at coordinate 31,828,825 of CM041779.1, read as the reverse complement.
AGGACAGGAAAAGGATGAACAAAGGTATGCAGCTGTATTCTTCATTATTCTCTTTCTCTTTTAAAATTTCACGGGCGTCAGGAATGAGGGGAAACACTGTAGCTGTGGGTGTATCTTCATCTTTGTTCTCTGGTGTTATTTTCTTCTCATTATGAGGCGCCACCAATGAAGGCTCTTTCTCCAAGTGATTTACTTCCATCTCAGCAGGTGGTGCTTCTTCCTGATCTTGAGCACTTTGTGAGATGAAAGGATTGGCCAGATCATTGTTGGAGCTTGTGTTGTTAGGATCACTGTCCATTACAAGGATTTCTAGTGCCTGTTTGTCCCCAACAGGAATTTCAAGGGCTAGACTACTGGTAGTACTAGTCCCTTTACATTTGTCAGTCAGTTGTTTGGGCTTATCAAATGTAGAATCGCCATCGTCCTCCTTTGGTTGGATAGTCACAAGGATATCTTTCTCCTTTTTCTCTGATGTAGTATCAGAATTGAACTGTTCATCCACTACCATTGTTGACTCTTCTAATTGGGCAACTTGTCCTGCTGCTGGGGGTTCAAGGTTCACAACAAGAACCTCTGAAGGAATTTTTCTGTCATCATTGTTTTCCATTTCAATAGCAAAAGAAGGTTCAGTCTGTTGATCCTGCTGATATGATAACAGGGAATCATTATCATTATCATTATCATTATTAGTATTAGTATCATTATTATTATCTGGCTGATCAGCGGCTATCGTAACTTGGTACCCAGTTCCACTTCCAGTAGTATCAACTTGAACCAATGCAGGCTGATGATGATGATGATGATGATGATTTGCACTCTCCACCTTCAATGCAGTAGAAGAACCAGAACCAGGCGCTCGACATGGGGCTCTATTCTGTAGCAATTGAATAGCTATAGAGGCTTCAAGATCTCGCTTCTCCAAGACATCAGTAGGCGGCTGCAAGGCCTTATCGTTGTTAGACTCACTAGCTACCACTTGATGATCGTCGGCAACATTGTCCACCACTGATACAGCAGCAGGAACAGCAACAGCAACAGAAGAATTAGCATGTTGGCTACTGCCGCCTCCTTCAGCTTGAGGCGGCGGAGGTGTAGTTTTGAATTCATGAGCATGATTGACTAGGACAGGAAAATCCATCCTTGTATGCATCTTTGCCAAGGGTGCAATATCATTCTGAGGTGTGACTGGAACAAATTTACCAGGTTGAAAAACAACCCCTCTTAGATACTTCTCGTTTTCCCCAGCACCGACCTTTACACTAAGAAAAAGCCCTGCATCGAACGATCCATCCACTCTGCCAGTTACCACTTGCCCCACCAAATCATCATTATTAGGTATCAACAGCAGCAGCACTAGCAGGACTGAATCCCGTCATGACAGAGCCTTTTCCCTTATCAGTAGTAGTAGGAACTATAGGTTGAAGAAGATGAGAAGCAGAAGCCACTCTCTGAGTATCAACGCTCGTAGTACTTCTAGTCAGGATAGATGGTGATGGACATGGTTTTTCTGCTACAGCATTCTGATCCTTTCTTGGCCGTCCTCTTCTTCGCTTAGCTGGTGGTGCCTCTGAGCTGCCTAAGTATGGATTCCGATGATAGCTCATGTTCTTCGATTAATCCGGAAACAATGATCAACAAACAAAAAAGAAAGTCATTACTAACTATAATATACTGCCATTAACCTTAACAATCATATGAAAGTGCGCCAACAAAACTTGGTAATCTAGAACCACTGTAATTGTTCTTGCGATTTGATCCTTTGTACAACGTGTATATAAAATCAAAATATTTATAAACTATCATGGCAATGGGGAGTTAGTACCTACATTGAGTAGAAAACCAGATGGCATTCCCAAACAGATGTCAAATCCAATAATACACATCAGTTTGACATGTTTAACTCTGCTGTACACACTTACTGATAACAATATTTGTGTTAATTGACCACAACTTCTCTACTGATCAATGCGATCTCAATTAACTCACAACGGAATGATGATGCCAGTTCTGACAAAAAGTTATAATAAGGATTCAACATTGCATATTTTGCTGAATGACAAATTTATACAAGTACCCAGAAGTTGCCTACCCAAAGAGGAGTTGTCCAGCCGAAATTGTTCGACGGATAGACAGCGGTGATTTGAAAGCAAGGGTCGCTTCCTGTATAACATTTCTTTCTCACTTTATTTTTTCAGACTCACAACCAATCCATAATAGCAATATTTGTTAATAATCACATTAATATCCTTTTCGGTTAGAGCGATAGGGAGAAAGATGATGAATTATCCCATTGATTGAACCCGGATTATATTTAGATGAACAATCAATCCGATGAACAACACAAATTAAGAACCAAGACGTAGAATTTATGAGGAATGTGAAAGCATTAGAGTTTCGTGTTCTTAGTATGTAAACATTTACCTTCAAAATTCGACAGCAGGAACCAGAGCCCTCTATCTAAAGAACTAGTTCAGGAAACAAATCCTCCGTTTTTCTATGATGCGTATTGCTATGTAAAAATGGAACTTTCGATCTTTTGGTTTCCTTTTTTCTACGTTTAATTTTATTGTAAACAGAGAGAAATGGTTTATTTTATCAAAATACAAACTCTCTATTTATAGACTATATGGAAAACCCTAGTAACTTAAATAAATAATTTTAAGTTATTATATATCTATTTTTATTTTAACCATTACATCCAATAAATATATCTATTTATAATATTTCCACTTACTTGAAACAACATGTTGCCTCTTTGGAAAAACACCTATAAGATAAAAATCCTTGATTAGAAAAACTGTTACAAGAAGAATGTCCTTTAACCTCAAAAAGTGTCCAACCCTTTGCTTTACACTGAGGGCGTCTGAGAATTTGTCCTTTTTACCTTTGACCATATTTTAAACATTGGAACACTCCTAACTCGTAATCTCGACTTAACCACTTAACACAATCGGTCTAAGCTTAAACTGAATATTACAGCGAAAATAAATGTAAACACTTTACTAACATTGGTGTTACTGCCGTTACTTACCCATGTGAGCAACTAGGCTTCGAATACGTATATACATCATCGAACAACGCTGTGATGACCAAGAGATAGTCGTGTAATGAGAAATCTGGGATGAACGGCCTCAGATTTAGTCCCAATTTAAGTATATATTATACAACTTCAACCTAAAAGACATGAGCAATCTAAACCATATCACTTACTTATACATCAACTGTAAATCCAAAAATATAATACAATAGTAAAATAAAAAAGTAGTTTATAGCTAACTACCCAAAAATATCTCGCACTCTGGCGTCAGTCTCGATCAAACACCTGTAATATGTTTTCCATAAAGGCTCAGCACAACCGCTGAGTATGCTACTGCATAACCATCATGAATCTTTAAACTCCTTAAGTTAATTAGTCGAGTTGTCAAGCAGTTCATTTACATGTTGTTCCGTTTACAGATATGTAATACAACTGTAAATGTAATAAATAAACATTCAACAATTCATCCAAATATAGCACACACAGTTCCATATATAATTTATGCATACAAGCAAATAATAGCGAGTGCATACGATAATGCTACGAGGGTTGTTTCTTTTGAACAGTTCTCGTTTATTCGGCATTCAAGGCCCTTTCATTCGTTATCCATATTGATAAGCGTTATTGACGTCTCGTACTAACTTGTAATTAGTGTGTATTTACTCATTTATTTAACCTTTAATTCATTAACTCTTGACAGGCACCGTGTTGAGACAACCCGTTTACATATTCCATACTCCTTGTTTATTTGGGCAGAGGCACGTGCACCAATTGTAGTACCCTTTGACCAACGATCTGAAGATCTTTATATTTCTTTTTTGCTATCGGAAAGGCGTCTTTAATGGCAGGAGCCATGCACCAACAGTAGTGCTCCTTGACCAACGATCAAATGTGGCTCACTAGATTTCCATAACGAATCACTGGTGGAAAAAATGTTTTATAACATGGTTGTTTTTCCATATATAACACGGTTATAAGGCGTGTTATATACTGCAGTTGTATATTCTTTTTGATTTTACAACACGGCTCGCAACCATATTAAAACTGGCTTTATAACACGATTTAAAACTATCTAACCGCATTATAAAAGCGCAAAGCACACTGTTTTTGTTTTTGTGCCAAAGTAGCTTTATAACACGGTTTCTTTGACAACCGTGTTATAAAGTCTCTTCCCGTAAAAATTGATTTAGTTTTATAACACGGTTCCTTAACAACCGTGTTGTAATGTTCATGTTTATAACACAGTGACCATTTATTCAATTGTGTTGTCACTACTAGAAAACAGTAGTTTACCTACGGAAATTACCTACGGAATATACTCTATATGTAATTTCCGATGGAATACATATGGTTTATAATACCAGCCCTTGGTTAAGTTATTACCTATGGAATACTGACAGAATTCCAGCAAAAAATTTAACAACGAAATATTTTCTGTAGGCAAATTTAAAGGGAAAAGTGCGGGAGGATTAGCGCGTACAATGCCAACAAATTACCTACGGATTTTCCGTAGTTAAATGGGCGAGATTTAGAAAAAAAGGTTACCGACGAAAAATTTTGTCGGTATTTAATAAGCTCAAACGCCGTCGTATTATTACCACATGAATACCGACGGAAAATTCCATCGGTAAATTCTGCTAGAAAATTACCTATTGACTCATTCCGTCGGTTATTACTTCTCTATATATACGACGAGGGAGAGCTCTTACTGCAGGAAATGCTATCGTTTTTATGTTATATTTACTGACGGACTGCTTTCGTCGGTAATTCCCTACGGATAATTCCATCGGTAAGTACTGCTATATACTACAATTGAACGGGCGTTTTTACTCTCGTTTTGCAAACTTGTTTACTGACGGATATATTCCATCGGTGATTGTTAACTTAAAACACACCGTTTTTTAAACTCTATCTACTATGTCGTTCTCTTCTGTCCAGTCTATCTACTCTCTATCCATTTGATTCTTCTTGTCGTCTCGAACAACACCCACAACTAAAGAACTCCATCTTCGTTGCTGCATTTATGTACTGAAGCTGTTCCTTGGAGTTGGTTTGCTGCATCTTCGTCGTTGAAGCAGTTGGAGTCGGTGTTCTGCATCTTCTTCTCTGAAGCTGAAACCGGTAATATACTCAAAACTTATTCTTTGCAAATTGGCGACTAAAAAATCAAGTTAATTTGTTTCTTCTATCGCATCATGTGAGGCAAACGATAGTTAGGATTTTTTGTTAGTAGTTGGGCGAATTAGGGTTGTATTATGCAGTAGATGGTTTAATTAGACAATAAAGACTTTTGTTGTTCAGAATTAGGGTTCTTGTAGCTATTTCTATTTAGAATCCAAGCATAGCCGATCTTGTGGGAGAATCACTCTGTCAATTTTAGGGTAATGACCTTAATATGTTTGGGTGTAGAAATTTACAGTAAAATACTTGTGTTTGTGCAACTAAAAATCAAAGGAAGGTGATGTAAGTCCACTTCTGCACCAAACCTTGTGTAAACTTTTTTCAAAGACACTCAATTTTAACCGAACATGTCTGCTATTAATTAAAGATGGTCTTTTTCAAAATATTGTGTCTCTATAATTGCATTTGCATTGCATCAGGAATTTAAACAGCCATTCCTTCGTTAAATGATATGGAAAGAGAATTTTAAATCTAGAATTGACAATGTAGGACTACATGTGTTCGCAAATGTTGTTATTCCGACGACCAAAATAGAATAAGTATCGTAAAACAATCTTGTGCACTAGAATCCTCCATGTAGCTTTACTTGGCAAATGAATCGCTGGTTGCAGAAAGCAATCAAGAAGAATATCACTACCTTTTAGCAGAAATGAGCTCCAGGAACTTTTAATTCACTGTTTGCCCTTTTCAGTGAGCTGATGATCAAACAATCTACAATTTTCCCTTTAATTACTCCCAACTGCTTAAAATGTTTCCTCCTCCTCTAGTTGTGATATAGCTCTCTTTGGTTGTTTGTTCAATATGTTTACAGGAAGATGTTGGCGCTATATTTGAGAAGTGTTGATGTTATTTTGATCGGCAAACTCAGTTCAATACTGAAGCCCGTTTTAAGACCAACCTGAAGCGAAGTCTGTCAGTCTTGAACTGACGAACAGAGAAGAAGATAGAATATTTAACAAGATTTTATCTAGATGTTAAAGATAAAATCTTGAACGATAGATTCTCACCCTGCCTCTGTATCTATATAAGTGGAAGAAAGTCTAGGTCAAAAGGGAGATAGGAAAACGCAAAGAGAAAAACGGAAATACAAGGTAATTTGTGGGGAACAATAGTAAGGGCGAATATAGTGAGAAACAGAGAGAAAGAGTGAGATTGTAGAGTCAATCCCAGGAGAGTTTTGTTGCTGATTTCATTGTAAGTAACTTGAGTTCAGAACTCAAGTTACGTGTGAGTTATGTCAAGATAGTGTTCTTGACGTGAGGGTTTGTATTCGTATTGAATACGTGATTATGTAACCATTGTTATACGTGATTATAATAAAGGTTCAACCTTTATGCTATTCTGGTCTTCCTTTCTTTCTCCCCGTTCGTCGTCAGTTCTGAACTCAACCATCGACACATTCTGAGTTGCAGACTCAGCACCGACAACTAGGAATTTTCAATTGGTATCAGAGCCAGGTAACCCTAGACACAGAAGAAACTTCTTCAGGGTTGATCGTGATGAATTCCTACTATGTTAAGCCTCCAAAGCTGACAAAGTTCAACTACACCAGTTGGTGCGAACAGATGGAGGATCAATTAATCTCTATTGATCTAAAGTTATGGGACGTAGTGACTGAAGGCGACCTGAAGCCGAAAATTGAGGAGGGTGGCATCACCAAAGAAAAACCAAGATCCAGTTGGAGTGAGAGCGATAATAAGTTGATAAGCAAGAACAGACAAGCTCGAAGGGTGATCATGTCGTCGTTATCAGATTCAGACCAACAGAAAGTCTTGGGCTTGCGCACTGCTAAGGAGGTTTGGGAATTTCTCAAAACCGCATATGCTGGAACAGATTCGGTTAAAAAGGCTAAGGGCAAACAGCTCAAGAGACAGCTTGATAACTTCAAGATGTCAGACTGTGAGACTATATCTGAAACACTTGAGAGATTTGACAAGATTTTGTGTGAGCTCAAAACTGTCGGGGTAGTTCTTGACAATGATGTGGTGAACGAAAGAATTCTGGATAGCCTTGGTAAAGACTGGCTAAATTTTACCACACTTTTGGAGTCCACAAAGGATTTATCCAAGTTGTCTTTCGAAGAGCTGGGATCAGAACTGACGGTGTACGAAGG